>CAKLNU010000008.1:1117500-1458934 GCA_922788865.1 Poeciliopsis turneri
GCCCTCAAACCTAATTTTCGAGATTTACATGGATTGGTTGAAAGATAGCATCGTGATGCTGCGTTTGACCTCTCGCAGCGCTTTCCTACCTCTTGAATGTTTTCACATTTAATCACACCGACCACAAACTTCAGAGAATATTATGCAGCTTTTGCGTGACACAAAGCAGGCCATAATTGTAATGTGGAGGCAGATACTAGGGGTTTTAAAATTGAAAACATCGAAGTGCAACCAATTGACTTCAAAAGTTGCCTGATTAGTAAATCCAGTTGTTCTGTGAGGACTTCAGAGGGTTTTTTTTTGTTTTTTGTTTTTTTTTTATAGGTTAAGGTGGTGAACAAAGAGCTGGAGAACAAAGCAGAGCAGTCGGAATAAAATTCTGGAGAATTTTACAGCAATATTAGGTCATAAAATCTAATATGTTGAACATCTAACAGAGCACCTATCAGCTGAAACATTGTCTTCCTTTAAAGGAAGACAAAACCATAATAAATGGAATTTGTCAAAATGTCCCATCTTCAATTGGTGACTGTCGTTTTTATTGCTTTTTTTTGTGTGTTTTCATAATGTAAACCAGTTTGGGCTGCCTTGTTGCTGAAATGTGCTGCACAAATTAACCTGATTGATTGATTGATTAATTGATTGATTGATTGATTGATTGAACTCTGGAGGAGCTGCGGTGATCCACAGCTCAAGTGGGACAATTTGCGGACAGGACAATGATAAAAAAATAAAATGGAAGAAATTAGACCTAAAGACATACAGTTTCAAAGTTACTTTTCAAAAGAAAAACACTGTAATTTACTTGTTAGAGCAGTTTGTTTTAAAAACAATCCTCAATGAATTCATGCAGTTTCAAACGCAGCATTGTTGCATGGGAGTCTCTATTATCTATTCAAAAGTCTCCCGAGAGGCCGTGTTTGTTAACCGGGCAATTAGTGGGCCGTATTCAGTGGTTATCAGTACCACAGCTGACACTTCATCCTGTAAAGTATGAGGCAGTAAAATGAAAATGGCTTCTGCTTTTGCTCCCATAACTTGCCCCTAATAAGGTGCTGTGGCAGCGGTTATCAAGGCCTGAGCAGAATTAGTCCGCAGCGGATTCAAATGTCTCGATGCTATCAAACGCCATTTAATGATAATAGAGGTCATGGAGGCAATTGGGAAAATGGTGCGCCTGTGTGTGTGAAAGGAACATTTCTCTGTCTCCTGCAAAGGGAAAAGGGGGGGGGGGAAAGAAAGCATTAAGATAGCATCGGTAATTTTACCAGCCCAGCACAAAAACATGCAAAAGGAGGGAGAGAGAGAAAACAAACAACCGGAGTGAAACAACAGGGAAAGTTTTTCTGCGACTTTCTCAAATGTCGCTCCAGATTTTGCCCTTCATCGTTCTTTCACAATGTCGCGCCCTCTCCGCTGCTATTTCTGACTGCCAGTGTGTGGATCTGGCTCGCTGAGATTTCATGCCAGTGTAAAAATTGGCTGAGGGTTTGGTTCAAATCAAATTGGACATAAGCACCCACAACACCATCTGTTAGGGAAAAGGCAGCGGAGTGAAGGGCAGAGCTCCGCATTCACATAAATGGATTTTCAATTTATTAAATTGTTGACTGACACCCTTGTAAATTTTCGCTTTATGTGTTGCGGCCTATTCTTAGAGCGACGGATTTTGTAGAAGCTTGTTGCTATACATCCTTACAATCCCTAATATTAGGGTGGAAAAAAATATCCTGCTACATCTGTTGTTTTGTGATAGCTGAATAATTTAAAAAAAAAAAAAAAAATTATTTTTTTATGTATGTATATTTTTACACCACAGTCGCCTCGTATTAGCGTGATCAGGACGCGAGGAGGGTCGTGTTTTTTTTTCCCCCTCTTTTTTTCTTAAATTAACAGAAATAAAACCTGCTTCCCAGACACACTTCAGGTGTTTTGGCAAGCGATTTTATGTGTGAACGCTCGCAGTTTTCCGCTAACAGGTGTGCCGCCCCTAAATGTGTTTGGAGACGTTCTTCCTGGGGGACGACCATATGTCCCCTGTCGCTTCGCCCAAAAAGGTGAACAAATCTCACGAAGTTGCCGTCGTGTCACGCTGCGTGAACCCGAGCTAATTTCTTTCAGCTTCTTCTTGGGTGTTTTATTAATAACCGGCGCCGCTTCTGAACGAAGGAGTCTCGCAGTGGACCTTCATCCTCCCGTCTCTTTCTTTGCCGTATTCAGGAAGCACCGCGAAGGGGTTAGAGAGCAAGGAGAGGGATCTTAATGTTTACGCCGAAGCAACTGTTGCCAAGCGCCGTTCTCCCCAACAACAAGCCAGTAATTGGTACTTTTAGCTGCTAACCTTGCGGAGGTGGTGGTGTAAGGGTGGGCTTGGACAAAAAGCTTTTTGATACATCTCCTCTCTGTTTGTTTCTCCTCAAAACCACCAAAATGACTCCTCTTTCTTTCTTTTTTTTTTTTTTTTTTTTAACATTATAAGTTATTTATTTTCTCTTACCAAAGACTGCCCATAATCTTGGCAGGGCTCGGATCAATTGGAGCGTCTTTAAAGGGAATCGATGAAAAATGTGTCCAGACACACACGGCTCAGCTCGACCAGACACGGATTGATCATCAAAATATCAACATCGTCATTTCGGAATGGAGCGTGTTGGTGGCGCCGCCACCGCCACCACGACGAGACGAGAGGGAATAGCCAGACTGAGCGGCATCAACAGGCTGTAAATAAACGACTATCTGATTTCTGGGGGAAAAAAATTATTTAAAATCTCGTGTTAAACATTCAATCATTCAGTCGTTTTTGTCTGTGAGGTGTAAGCTGTTCTATATTACTCAAACAGCAGCGCCTCCTTTTTGTATGAAGGAAGCAACTTTTTGCACAATAAAAACACAAAATCCTACCAAATATCTTTGGTCTTGTTTATACTGCAAATATTTTAGTTCACATGAAATAAGACAAAACTAACTTACGACTAACGTTTTGGCAAAATATAGAAGCTGGTTTTAAGTAAGTGATTTCTTAAAGTACAAGAAATTTATCTGCCAATGAAGCTGGTATTTTTTCATCAATACAACGGAATTATTGACCTAAAATAAGTTCCTATATCTTCATGAAAAGTACAATTTTGTCTTATTTCAAACTATACAAAGAATACTTGGTAAGATTTAGTACTTTTGCAGATCGTCCTTCAGGAGAATTAATTTTATTGTATAATGTAGCACATATTAGTCCCTGTACAACGTTTATAATGGGTGAGGTCTCACTGGTGCAGTCGTGGCGTTTAGAAATAAGAAAAATAAAACGTTCCTTTAGATTCATTCTGAAACTCCCTGTTTGTTTGAATTCTTTTAATGGTTTTGTTTCTGATCAGCAGCGATATTATCGCCTGTTCCTCCCTGCCTGCCGGCTCAATGCCTCACTGTTCGGGGTGGGCAGTCGTAGACAAACTCCACCCGTGCTCCTATAGCTGCTTATTCAACGCTGACCCTTACTGTGTTTGTGGAGGAGGAGAAGGATGAAGGAAGGTGGAGTCGCTGGAGCCTCCCTCCGCCGCTGCCAAGGCTTAAGTCAATGTGGAGACTGTTTTCGGGGAACTCAGGCCGGGGCCCTTTCCTGTGGACCTTCCTCCTCCTCCACCCTCCACCCTCTCCTCAGCCTGGCTGGGCCTGGCGCTGGCACAGAGGTCCCTTTGTTGCGCGCCCGAGAGCCCCAGCTTTCTGTCCGTCTTACTTTCCCCCCCCCCACCTCCTCTTTTTTTCTTCCTCTGTTCCCTCCCCTTTTTTTTTTCCTCTAAAAGTCTTCACAAATATGAGATAATAGGAAAAATGGAGCTGGCATCTTGTGGGTGACTCAAGGCAAAATGTCTGCGGGGGAAAAATAGAAAGCGAGAGTGAGAGAGAGAAAGCAAAAGAGACGATATTGTTTGTGAGACGGACAGAGGTTGGGCCTCTCACCATGGATCCGAAACAGTCCGGATGGGGGTTGGGTGGATGGGGGGGCGCACCGTGACACACATATGTACGCGGTTTCCCTCTCTCGGCAGGTGGACGGGGTTGTTTTGGCTGAGCCACAGGGCAGCAGCTTGACTCTGTTTGAGCCAATGAGCCAAAATAATAGCGCTGGAGTCCAGAGTTATTGTCAGCGTTTTTGTTTTTTTGTTTCCCCCCCCCCCAACTCTGCTTTTCCCAGAATCCTCCTCAGCCGAGCGGGATTCCAATCAGGACGTCTCCCATCAATAATTTTGTGTGGAAAATACAAAAAACAACTTGAGATTAAATCAGACGTGCGATAAAGTCAAAGAAAGGGAGAAGGTGTTTCGACGCAAGCTAAGAGAAGTTGGAGGGAAGGAGGATACATTTTGGGGAAAAATTTGAGTGAGACACAGAGACATCAGGAGAGGAGATATTTTACTCATCATAAGTCTAATAAGCAACTGGAACAAGATGCCATGAACAATAAATAGGAAGAGTGATCTTCAATAAGTTAGCTTAAACATGAGAGTGTTGGCATTACTGTTGTTCCAAGGTGAGTGGGTGTCCCATCCCCGCCCTCTGCTCAGAGCACCCCACCCCACAAAATATGCAGCTCCCGCCCCAGCGTGGGCAACAAGCTCAGCACACTTACCTCACCTACCGCCAACATACACCCATCTCATACACACACACACGCGCACACACACACGCAAACAGGCGGCTTGCCACTCACCAGAAGATGAGGGAGGAGTTTGTGAGTTTCATGGAAAGAGTTGTGCCGTTTTCATTTTATATTCAACTCTGACAAACGAGTTGGCTGCTTTTTTACTGTTGTTTATTTTTGTTTAAATTAAGTACAAAAAATTTCAGGTTAATAACTATTTTTGTTTGTTTGTTTGTTTCTTAATCACAGTCCAGTGTACAGGAATCGCTAAGAATGTTTGGAAAAAAGCTTTTCGCTCACCGTTTAGTAACCCATGAACCCATGACTTCCTGTTCCCCCTGTGGCACAAATATGACCTGATGAAGAAGCCTTTTTAGCCACGCTTCAAGATTAGGAAGACAAGAAAACTTGCTTTTCAACTTTAGAAAGTATGTTTGTTTTTTTTAAAACGTACAAATTACAAGACTTGCCTGAACCTTAAATTGCCCGTTTAAAAAGTTTAATGCTGATGGAGAGAGATGGAAGGAGCTTGTTGTGATAGAGGTACAGAAAGAAGCGACAACTTAAAGGCACCTGGTCTGTGTAGCATGCCAGAAAATGACCATTTCTGTCCTACCATCACAAATGTATATTTGGAGTTTTGCCGCGTTGCGTCATTCTGTAAACCTCTTCTCTTCCAATAATCCTAGTAATCTGTCTAGAGTTCTTTGTAGAGTGCTTTGTAATTGAAAATAATGCATCTTGTGATCGCCATTGGGTGTTCAAGCACGGGAGTAATGCCCGAATTGACTTATTTTATTTTTTTTTTACACATCTTTACGAGGGATCGTGACAAATATATCTGCAGCTGGATGGTTTTTTTAGCCTCAAATGTCCCCAACTCTAATGCAGGACAAAGTAGATGAGGTGTTTTCATTCTGTTCACTGAAATGGAAGATAAAAGTATTGAATCTGTGAATGTAGCAGAGGTGAAAAGGAGGCTTTCTGGAAGCAATGTGCGCCAGACGCGATGGCTATTGTTGTTGGGGAGCCTGGAGTCGGCTAAGAAACCACGTTTGGAGGTTGACAGCATTCTAATGCGCCAAAAACAGCAGCGATGAGAAGCTAATAGCTGGGAGTCAGAGTGACATTTTCTAAGGTGACAGTTCCAACCTATTCAGAAGTTTGTATGTTGGTGTTTTTTCGTGCGGTTTGGGCAATAGTGGAGGTTCACCGCATCATTCAGCGGCTCACTAAAAGATTCAGCTCCACTTTTCTTTTCTCCAGCCTCCCTCTCCAGCTCCCCCTGCCCACTTCCTCCCTTTTTCGCCGTCCGCCACACAATGAAAGAACCTCTTGGCTTTTATTAATAGTTAAAGTGGCCCCGGCCTGTCACCGGGGACAATGGCTGCAGCCCTGTTAATAAATAAAAATAATAACTAGGAGATGGAGACGGAGAGCGAGGGAGACGGAGAGAGAACGGGCGACACTGCCATTTGTTGTTCCCTCTCACTTGTCAAAGCTCTTCGGCTTAAAAGCCTCTGTCATTGTTGAGGGAAAGAGGGATGGTGGAGGGGAGCGGGGGGAGACGGGACAGAGAGAAAGAAGGAGTGCAGGGGCTAATAGCACCTGTTGGGGTGATGCTAAGACAGCTGACATGGGGAGAGCTGCAGGAGTCTGCAGTGTGTTCTCTCACTGCTCCCTGTTTTAGACAAACATTCTCCTCCTGCTTCATACCTTCATCGCTCAGCCAAACAACATCCCCCCCTCTTACCCACCCACCCCGAGGGACACGAGAAGCACCGGGGGGAAGACGGGGTGGTGGGCTGCGTCAGGGACTGAATCTCTGTCAACGCGGCAAACACAAGGACAGGCCAGGGCCAGGACAAGGACGAAGGCGAGATGAACAGGAAAAGTCAGAGGTGGCCTGGTTTAAACTTCATTATTGATCTTTGACCGGGTGTGTGTGTGTGTGTGTGTGTGTGTGTGTGTGTGTGTGTGTTTGGGAGCGTGCGACCACGGTAATCAGCAGGGCGTGAATGCACTTGTCTCAAAGCCAAAAAGAAAGGGACAACACTGGACCCTCAGGGGAAGCTGGAGGCACATAACAGTGGAGGTACAATGTGTGTGTGTGTGTGTGTGTGTGGGTGTGTGTGTGTGTGTCTCTCTGCCAAGCCCGAACATCTTTAGTCCCTTATGTGTTGATTTGTGTGTGATTGAAGGAATTACTGAATCCTGAAAATCTTCCATTTTCCACCGTCCTCGTCTCTTGATACCTCCACGGCTTAACGGGAACCATTAGGAAACCAGTTTTTGATTGGTAGTAAAATAAATGATGTTGTTTAACACGATGGATGGATGTGAAGAACAGTTGTTCAGCTCAACATGAATATAAACCTGGATGTTTGTTTTGGTTCCAACATCTACGCCTTTACAGGGCCGATCCTTGGTCGAATAGCGTCTTGGGCGGGTCCTTACTTCTGAGCCCCCTCTTACTTCTCTCAGCTTTTGTTTTTTTGTCTGTGTTTGCATCTTTAAAAATATGGAGGGAAAAAATGTTTTATAAAAATCTTAAGTTTTTCCAAGCTCATCTGATTAGTTGCCAGGCAAATTTATGAACCTGGACTGCTCATAGTGTAGAACAATCATTAGTCTGATTGATGTTGTACTTCATGCTCCAACTGGATTTTGAGTTTCTTAAAAAAAAAAACCCCAGCAAAGCAGCCCAGTTCATCGCATCAAAAAACAGCTGACAGTTGTTTGAATCGGCCGCACGAAAAGATGGAGTTAAAAACCAGGCACTTACACTTTAGGAGTGTGCGTGGTGACTTATGAATTTATTGGTGTTTGCATATGATGTCTGCAGCTGAGTCCATCACTGATTCACAAAAATAGTGACAAACAATTTGTTTACTGTGAGTTAAAGGCGAGTTAACATTAGCAGCAGCTGTAAGCTGAATTAACCATCAGGTATTGGTTTAGGGATTCCCATTAGATGATGAATACTTGTGTGTCAGCGTGTAAACAGGGCGTTTCTGCTTCGGCTGCTGGGCGTGGCGCAGTTCAAGTTAGAAATTATGTCATTTAAACGCTTAGAAGAAACTTCCAGGGTGTTGAAGTTCAAAACAGTTTGTTTCTCTGTAAATGATTAGGAAGACTTCACGCTAAAATGTTATTTTCACCACTGTGTGTAACTTTCTGATTTGCGTGTCTATATGCACACACTCAGGACTGAGTCTCTCCATGCACATGCTCTCCTGTGTGACATTTCCACTCCTCCCGCTGTGCGCGCGCACGCGCGTGTGTGTGTGTGTGTGTGTGTGTGTGTGTGTGTGTGTGTGTGTGTGTGTGTGTGTGTGTACATCTGTGCAGAATTGTGACCACAGTCAGAATCATAATTAGGGATTCTGCGTGTGTCCCCGTGCAGCGCTTTTTGTGTGTGTGTGTGTGTGAGAGAGCGACTGTGTGAAGTGTGTGTTGAAAACAAAGCGCTAGCTGATAATGTGTCCATTGTGGCGGGTGCATTAAGGCCCTCTTTGTCTCAGGGCCCACAGGGCTAATGATTCTCTAGCAGCAGGTGAGAGGGGAGAAAAAGCCTCTCTCTGTCTGTCTCTCTGTCCTCCACTCGTCTCTCTCTTCCTCTCTCGCTCGTTTCCCTTTCGCTCGCCTGTTTTTGTTTTTCAGATTTGCTCTCTTTTCGTTTATCAGCTTCTCTCCTTCCGCCTCTCTCTCTCGCCCTCTCCCTCTCTCTCCTGCTGATGCGGCCATTAGGCTGAGCCGCCGCTGCCTTTATTACAGCAAATGGACTTTAAATGAGCTTTATTGTCATGTTGGCCAGCCAACTGAATCCCTCTCTCTCTCCCTCTCCTCTGCAAACCCTCACCCCCGACCTCCCCCCTTCCTCCCCTAAACAGAGGCCCCCAGCATTGAGAGGCTGTTGTCAAAGGACTGGAAGGATAAACTTTTGGCCATGGGCTCAGGGCACATCGGAGAAATTAAAGGTACGGCAAAGGAAATAACCACATAAAGCAAACGCTTATGTAACGGTAATGACCACTGAATCAATACAAAGTGAAGTTTTGGACTTTGTGTTGCATTATCAGAAAAATAGATTTTTTTAGTTTTTTTTGTTTAATCCAGCTTTGTTTTATACAAATTAACTACAATGACTGGAATGAGTAAAAAGTCGAAAACATTTCGCAATAACCCAGTTTATGGCATACATTTTTATGCTTCCAAAAATCACCCTTTGTAGCACTATAATTATCACAATCATTAATAATAATTATTAAAATAGTAGTTGTAGTAAAACTGGCGTGTTTTTTTAAATTTTTCTTAGTCACATATTGACTCTCACCTACACACAGGCTGTCTTCTAAACTATGTTTATTTCTCCTATAAGTGAGTCATCTGCAGGACGACATGTATGAATAAAATAGGGTGAATTAAAGAGACAGTATTTTGTAAAATTGACTTTTTTGAGCTTTGCGTTATGTTATAATGTTACTTCATCATCAAAAACAAACCTGGAGTGTTGCCTTGAGGCTTTTGTGCCTGTTTGAGAAATCACAGCCTTCGAGGACAAAGCTCCGTCTCACAGAGCAGTCCCTTCACACTCACTCAGCTCCTTCAGACTAGCCTTCAGCAATTAGCAACCACCAGGTGGAACTGCGTATCTGCTGAGCTCGTTATAGGAGCTACTTCTCAGTGAAGCCCTTCTAGAAACATTGTTAAAGGGTTTATAAAGGAGTGAGTTTCAGAAAGAACAGGGGTTTTTAAAGGGACAGATTTGTTAAATTACAAGGTAAAACTGTTTTTAAATCATATTTGATACATTTTGATAACAACCGAGGTTAACGTAGCTAACGTAGCACTTTAATAAAGATTCACATGAAAACAACAGAATGTAGTTCACAAATGTACTAGATTGGCTTTCTTAGTTTTAAGACAATGATGGTAGCCCCAGCGAGATTTGTGCAAAAAGTATTTTACCTCTAATATTACTACAGACTCTAGTGAGCAAATGTGTAACTGCTTAGTTTCTGTCTGCTGAGCTTAACTCGTGACATATTAACAGCATTAAGATCATTTTCAGTGTTTTACAAGCGATTCTTAAATTTTACAAGTGCCTTTTATATCATGCATAAATATCTGGCTGCAGCCCAAACGCACGATGAACCCAGCCGCGAGAAGCCGTATCTGCTCACCTGCCGTTTCAACGCGTTAGACAGAAAGGCTTTTCTTCCGAGGGCGATTTGTTTGCTTTGCGATCTGTCGCTGTGGCTGAGAAAGATTACGTCGTGTCAAAACTGCAAGTCCCCCGACGCACGAAGCAGAAACTCCTGTTGGAAAATTTCATCCCCAGACGTTTAATTCTTCCCCACAAAAATGTTGGTTTATTGTGCGCTGAAAGGCCATTTAAAGTCAAACTCAGTCACTGCGCAATGTGAATTTATGTTTATGGAGGATTTGCTTGGAAACGCTGGTAACGGTGAAATCTGCGGTTGATGAGCTTAGCATATGCTGAAGGTGTCAAAGTTGGACAAATGGAGCTGAGAAAGTTCTGTTCAACTTGCTTAAACTGTCATGTTATTAAGCTAATTAACTTCTGAATCGCTGCGTTTTGAGTGGTGTTGTAACTGGATGTGCCGTTATTGATAATTTCAGCTTAGGGGGAGTAATGGTAACCGTGGGAAACCCATTAGATTTGTTTCTCTTGGTAACCATTCAAACATCCCTACCATCTTGTGGATTCTGTTTCGAAATGACTAAGCCGGACCAGCTGGTGCGTTTTCAAAAAGAATAACCGTCGCGTTCTGTTTATTGGCTCATCAGTCAGTTGCTTTCAGAGTGAGGGAGCCAGTCAGGTTAAAGTTTCAAAAAAATGTAAAGTAAAACCTTCCGCTTCCTCGGCTGTATGTCATAAAGTTAACTACGTCCTTGTGGGTCCATCTTTTTTTCTTTTTTTTTTTTTTTTTTTTTCTGAAGTTCACCTCTACTTAACATCCAAGACGGATGGATGCGGGAATCAGAGACCGAAATGAGAAAAAGATGAGAGAAAGGTAGAGGAGAGCAGCTATTATTCCCTGTAACTTCGGGGCAAAGCCGTCCTTCTCCTCCAGTAATTGAACTTCATTAGGAAGCAAAGCAATATGTAATCAAAGAGGCTCACTGAGGGGCATGGCCATCCAGAGGGGGGCTCCATTGATCAAACCCCCTCTTCCAGCGCCCTGTCGCGCTGACATTTCAGCGGAGGGGCTTCCCGCTTGGCGCGCCGCGCACCAGCAGCTGGGGAGCGATATATGCATGCCTCTGTTTAAGTTCGTATCTGCTGGACCCGCGACGAGTGTGTCTTCGTACTTATGTAATGTTGTGTCTGCGTTTTTTTTTTTTTTTTCTCTCTCTCTCCCCCATATCAAATTCCACTGAAGAACTTTTTTGCCGGGAACAAAGTGCTTCTGAGCCGCCGCTGCTGCCTCCTGCTCCATAGGCGTTGGTAAAAGGCCCCATGCGGTTCACATCGCAAACTATATGCACTTTACATGGAAGTGGAGAGACGGAATAAAGGTTCACACAGAGGAGCATCATTAACATCAAGCGTGTCTCAGTGAGATGGGGACGAACGGAAAGAAGAGACGTCTGCCCTGGCTTTGATTTACCTCACCTTCCTTCACACTATTAAGACTTCTCACATGTGCACCATGAATATCAGCTGGATGACAAGCAGCCGAGCGCAGCCTGGTGACCAGGTTGAAAACAGACTCGTTAAGTTCAAAACTCACGGAAAGTATGAACAGTGAGCGTTAATTCAACATCTAACAAACAAGCTCATATAAATGAATTTGATGATTAAGAAATCCATTCTTACAGTTGTGATTGAAAACATAAATGCCTGCACGGTTACATAGTTTAAAAATAGTTTTGAATGCTGGACCTATAATATATTAACCAGGCAACTGGTTAATATATCTTTTCATTATGATGGTCAAAACGGCTCTAAAACTATGAAGTTATAGAATATTTATTGGTTGCTTAAACATTCAATTCTGTCAGTGCATTAATGACCTGACCACAATAAATACTTACAATATTGTCTATAAATATCTTATGAAGTTGTTGGTGACAAAACTCTTTGAATAAAGTTACAATCAACCAGCTAGTGACTGGAATCAACTAGTTTTCCCTTGATTTTATTATAAATATGTCATAAGCAGTGACTCCCAACATTCTATAAATGCAGATCATTTACTTTGATGCACTTTGGAGTTAAATTAAAACCATGTAAATGTTGAGGGACATGTACTGGAATGCATGAATTTCATCCTTTCCTGTTGGGAATTAAACTGCAGTCGGTAAAAGTCGGAATCGCGGCGTCAGACATTGGCAGAAATTTGGAAACCGGAAAAGCCTCCACTCCTCCTCTCCATCCCGTCTTCCGTGTCTTTCCTCCTTCGCCTTCCTTCCCGAGGCTCCCGCTTCCCTTCGTTCTCATTCCCTCCCGTCTCACCCGCGAGGAGTTATCAGCGCAGCCGGGGTCATTAATTAGCGGCAGGAGCGCGGTGACAAGTATTACATTGTTGGAAATTGGTTAATTACCCTGTACGTGAGCGAGGCTGTGGGTTTGTGTGTGTGTGTGCGGGAGTGAGAAAGGAGAAAGTTGGTCTTGGTTCTGATAATCACAGGATGGAGTAATCTGCCTAAGGAAGAATGTGTGTTAACCCGTGGAGGAAAGCAGTTATTGATCCGCCTGGCTGCCTGCCTCAGAGCAGCGGAGGAAACCAGGCGATGCCGGCTGATTTATGGGGTCAGCAGAGGAGGAGCTAAAAGCAAGAGATCTGCTCTCGCTTCTTAGTTTGTCCTGAAAATATTCTTGTTCGCTGATAAGTGAGACTCAAAAGAGGGTCAGAGTGTGAAAAGTTCAGTTTTTGTTGTTCTTTGCGTTTCTATCACAAACGCGCAAAACTTTGTCGATGTTCAGCTAATGTCGAAAAAATTGAGGCATATCCAGCATGCTGTGGTGGTGCAGGTGTTAAGCACGACCCAGATAAGGAGGCCTCAGTCGTCACAGGTTCGATTCCCAACCTACTGACCTTTGCCGCATGTCTTGCCTCTCTTTCTTTACCTACTTTCCTGACTTGGCGCTTTCAAATAAGTGCTAAGTTCTCTTTTTTTTCCTCTTTTTATTCAAAAGAGAAAAAAACCTATCGAGATTTTCGTTTCCGTTAATTAAACTCAAATGTGAATAATTTTGTTCACGTGATGTCATTAAAAAACATGCATCGCTGTCATGATCCTACCACCTCCTGTTGTCTTCTTCGTCTTTTCCACCAGCAGTAACATCCGCTTGATAACCATCTCACTCCTGTTATGGGAAAAAAGTGAAACACGTGAATTTCAGTGCGGCAGGAAAAAAAAACACCTCATCCCGGCGCAAGAAAACGTCTCGGCGAAAAAAGATGAGTCGGCGTGTTTCCGTAAAGCAAATTTAATTTCGTAATTCCAATTTGCACATTTTTAAGGTACATGAAAAACACACCTGCAGCCGAACGACCACCTCCTCCTGGCGCAAACATTGTTTGATTAAAACACCGGCTTCTCTTCTGCTTCTGTTAATCAAATTCCAATTCGCGCAGTTTTAAGCTCAGTGGAAACGCAGCTAATAAAGCCTTTGGTTTTTACTACATTTCAGCGAGTGCATGTGTGTGTGTGTGTGTGTGTGTGTGTGTGTGTGTCTCACGTCTGTGTTTGGAAGGTTGGTTAACCCCTACAAAAAAAGCCTCCTTTGATCCATCGTTTCACCTTTGCGACCCCCCCCCCCTCTTCTTTCTGCCCTTTTCCTCCACACCCCTTCACCCCGCGTTTGAACAGCCTAACGTTTTTAACACAAGGCCCTTTCTTGTCTCGTTCAGCTTTAGCTCCACACACACACACACGCGCGAGCAAGCACTCCCCCACACCACCACACATGCACACACTCTCCTGCTCTGGCTCTACAAAGGTGGGTCTGTGAGTTAGGACAGCGGCGTGTTTATTTTTCCAGCAGCCAGCGCTGCCGACAGTTGCCTTTATTGTTCATTGTTGGCGGATGGATGGAGCGCAGGGGGGGGGGGGACGAGGTAGGAAGAGGAGGCCCGGGGTTTGCCGGTGGGCAGCGGCGGAGGAGGAGGCGGCGGACAAATGGACGTCTTCCACCTTCTCTGGCGGTCAAAGGGCAGATCGTTCATCCCTTACTCCTTTTTTTTTTTTCCTTTTTTTTTTTATCGCGTCGTCTTGTTTCTTTCTTCCACCGTCTTTCTGCTCCCTTTCTCTTCCTCATCTGGTTTGACTGGCGCAGGAATGCGGTCCTGTTAAAGGTAGCAGCCGAGGAACAATGAGGCATTGTGCTCTTCCACACGCACACACACACACACGCACGCTAAAACAAAGGCATGTAGGCAAACATGAGTACATATGACCAGACAAGAACTCACACACTCGTGCTGATTGGGCCTCAGTGTGCCTCCCTATAACTACATCCTGTTGAATGATTTAGGCCTCGTGTGGAGGCCTGTGTGTGTGTGTGTGTGCGTGTGTGTGTGTGTGTAATGGAGCTGGTATGTCAGGATCTAAGGAGTCAAAGGTCAGGCCATGCTAAATGTGAGAAGGAGGTTGGCTGACTGCAGAGTAAACACAGACCAGACACACTCTCTTTTGCTTGGTTCTCCCTCCTCTCTCTCTCTCTCTCCTAAGCTTAATCACACAGAAATACAGCTTGATAGCTGCGGCTCAGTCTCCAAATGTCCCCGTAATTCTGCGGAAAACCAAATACGTTTCCTTTTGGCTTCCAGTTTTTTAGTGAGAAATGTAAATTCCCCAAACCTGGCCGCGGATTGGTTTTTGTTTGTGAAACGTATGAGCCTGGCTCTGATTTTTACATTTGCTTTTTTTTTTATTTTTTTTTTTTGCTTCTTTTTTTTTCCCGCTCCTGCTCCCCACCACATTTTGCCTGTTTACAAATATTTCCTCCGCCAGATTTATTTTTCCTTCTTTCAATAAGGCAGTAAAGCCGATGATGATGATGATGATGATGATGGATGGGACTTGATTAATTGATGCCGGCCTTTTGCCTCCCAGGGAAAACCGGTTAACATCTGGTTGTGCGACTCTGGAGCAGACCAATGCTCGTTATCAAAGCACATCTTCCACCGCCACGCTCCCCCCTGCTGTGAAAACCCCCCAAACCAGCCACATATAAATCTAACCAACAAGCCACGGATGTCTTTATTGGGGTTTAATGTTTTTTGTTGCGGTTTTTTTTTATGGTGTTTTAAGTCGAGAAACTGGGATTTTCTTAAGGCATTCATAACCTTTTAAACTTTTCCCACAAACTCCTCTGTACTTTATTAGGATTTTATGTGACGCACCGACACACATTACTGTATAATTGGCAAAGGGAAGGAAAACGATATGCGGCGTTTCGACGTATTTGGGGCTCAGCATTGATTTGTGACCAGTCCCCAACTGAAAACCCATCATGAAGGGAAACATTCCTGATCACAGATGTTCATTTTTAAACAATGTTGAAACTATTTCCATTCATAATTCTGCACTACGCTGTTTGCTGGTCTATGGCATCGATAAAGATAGGTGGATGTTTGAGGCTACATCGTGTCAAAAAGGCTTGCAAGGTTGCAAACAATCATTTCAGTTTTATCGATCACTCTGATGATTGTTTTGGTCTCATTACTGCTCTGAGTGTGCTGTTCTTTCAGCCATTTCTCTTTTTTTGAGTCTGTATTCTCCAGTTAGCGATTAACCGATTACTAAATTAGTTGATGATTATTTCAATCGATTCCTCGCCATTAATCCGATCAGTCTTTTCAATCCTACAAGGTATCAATACTTTTGCAAATCACTCATCCCTCCACTGAACGAAGGCAAATTGTTGGTTTATGTTTTCCGTTTGAGCAGGAGGGGGAAGAAAAGGTTTCATAGCGAAACCTTAGCCAAGTCTTGTACTCTTCTTCAAAGTGCTAACATTTCACCTTTGACCCAACTCACCCCCTCCCCTCCTTTTTTTTTTTATTTTTTTTTTTTGCCCTTTAGGTACCCCAGACAGCCTGGCGGAGAAAGAGCGCCAGCTCATGGGCATGATTGGCCAGTTGAGCAGCCTGAGGGAGCAGCTTCTGGCGGCGCACGGGAAGAAGCTGGCCGCCTCACAAATGGAGAAGCAGAGGCAGCAGATGGAGCTGGCCAAGCAGCAGCAGGACCAGGTAGAGGAGCCCGCTGCATGTGAAGGGCCTCATTTGGAAAAGCTCCGCAGCCGAGAGCTCCATCCTAATTAGTCAGTCGCTCTGATTCTGCGCAAACAAGAATCATGAAAACGGCGAGTATACCTTTAAACGGGGTAAATCTTGGCCAAAACTCACCTTCTGCGCTGTGCAAATTTGCTAAGGTAAAACGCTAGAAAAGTGGGCAACGCCTCAACGGCGTGCAGATATTTGCATTCAGTCAAATGCATTTATTTATGCAGACACATAAAGAAAATAAATAGACCTTGGAAATACTGGAAACAGCGCACATTTATTTAACATGTGTCCAAAGTTTTATTTTACTGTCTTGAACAAACTGTTCCTGGGCAGTCATGAAAACTCTAGGAAAGTCTGCAATTAGATTTTTTTTTTTTTTCTTCATTACCCAAGTCAGCATAAGTGTAAAAAGAAAAATAATAATAATAAAATTTAGTGTGAAAGACGTTGTAGGAACCATGCAAAGAGACTTTTATTGCTGCACCTGGATATATAAACAATAGTGGCTTCATTAGAGAGTCTTCCACCAACATAAGTTAATGAAAACATCTGACTTTATGTGCAAGTTCTTTTACACACACCCAATTCACATCGCGTAGAGCATTAGTGCAACCGGAGAAACACACAGGAATCAGCTGAGGGCATGTTGTATTCTCTCACACACACACACACACACACACACACACACACACACGCACATCCAGGTTTCCAGGCAAGAGTCTACCAGGTATTTGCATAGTGAAGGGTTTTCCCTTTTTTTTTTGTTGTTGTTGTTGTGCTTTTTTTTTTTTGGCTTCTGGAAAGCTTCGGTTTACAAAGAGCCACACAGAGAAACGGAGCTGTAAGAACAAATCACCTGTGACAAACACAAAGCATTACAGAGCCCTGGGCTGCATCTCACAGCAGCGCACAGAATGACTGTGACAGAACAAGAATGTATGTGGAAGCTGGACTCTTTAGCACGTCCCTGTTACTATACGTCATGCTGGATTTTTTTTTTTTTTTCTCCCCCTCCAGACTCTGAGCTTCTGACGTCTTAGCCGAGGTGCTTCGTACAAAATTTGTAACAAAGCTTGAACAATTTGCCATAAACTTGTCCACAAAATCAAACGTTTGTCTTTATGCGTCGCTTTCGTACCTGTCCACAAAAGGTCCGCATGCTGCTGAGTCCGGATGAGGCGAGCTTTAATATTTCATGAAGGGGCATCGACCCTCTGTCGTGCAACCGGCGGGCCTCAGAGACCCGCAGATGTGCCGCAAGCACACAAGCTCTGCACGCACACACACTCAAAATATGCACACTCTGAAAGAAAAAAATAAAATAAAAATGCCAGTGTGGTGTGTGTGCTCTGTTCCCAGATTGCCCGGCAACAGCAGCAGCTCCTGCAGCAGCAACACAAAATCAACCTCCTGCAGCAACAAATCCAGGTGAGGCCCGCTTGTGTGTGCGTGCCCCGAGTGAGAGCGTGTGAATGTGAAAGTTGTGTGTGTGTGTGTGTGTGTGTGTGTGGGTGTGTGTGCGTGTGTCACAGTGGCCTACAAAGGCAGTTTTGTGATTGTAATTGTTGCAGCTTTGCTCTGTCATCAGCACTCGGGGCCTGAATCAACATTGACTTTTATTGCAGCTCCGATGTACACAACTTGTGCAATCACCTAAAACCGGCCTGTGCACCGTGATGGATTACAGCTAATGTTTTAGCGAGCATAAAGCTGTGCATTCTAAGTCAGTCGGCCGAGCGCATAAACGAGTTCCCTGCATCAAGTGATGAAACAAAGTCTTCTCAGTGAGGAAAAAAAAGAGGCTCCTACCAGGTGCCTTTATGAATAGCCACTTATAGTTTTAATTTCTGTGCAGGAATAACCTAATTATGTCTCAGAAGAATTTGGGCTGTGTTGGCAAAAAAACATAAAATAAAATAAAGTGACTAAAAAAACAACAAAAGAAGCAAGTTTCCACTTTGCAGCTGCTCTGCAGAGGTGAGGGAGGAAAAGTTAGTGTTCATGCTGTTCTCCTCTGAGGGGAGAGGTGGCACAGACTGGCCAACTTTTCATGAAATATAACTTTTTAACTGATAGATTTTTGAAAGCGGATGAGTAAAGTTGAAAATAATGAGCAACTCGGCGCCTCGTTTCTGTTAAACTGGGGAAGCATAAGCATGTCGGTGTTTAATAGATCGCAGTGACCCCCTTGAACTGTTTCACTTTTTGCCACGTTATGACTGCAACTTTGTTTTCCATTAGGATTTTATGTGCTGACCCAACTAGAAGTAAAACAGGGTTTGTGGTTGTAATGCATAAGGGTATCAATAGATGTCCAACATTTTTAGTATTGGAAATTTTTCCGTTTATATTTGGCTTTGTCCTGGTTCTGAGAGATACTTTCAGTCTTCAGCAGACCAAAGGGCACATTTTTTTCCCCCCGTTATTATCGTAACACATCCAGGTGGGACTCCTTTAATCCCAAACTCAGAATGCAAACTCAATTTCCAGTTTTTCAGCGCATATTTGAAACGTCCAAATCTAATCATGACCAGTATAAAGAAGAACCTTAAATATCCTCGCCGAGTTGCTCGTCCTTTTCAATGTGAATCTTTGTCTCCTGCTTGAGAAAGGGGTGGGTATATATATGAGCCTTTAAAAATAGAAGTATTGTACTTTAGGGTGCTACACTGGAGCCTCTATTTTGGTCCAGGTGGCTTGGAACGAAGAGCCTGGGACTTTGTAAAGGCAGATGACACTGAATTTTAAACTGAGAAAGCGGGGCTTTGTACCATAAAGAGACACTCTGTCCAAGAAGGAGCGCACACACGCACATTCTCCTTCCCCCAAGAGTATAGCCATACACAGTTTGTGTGATAAGAGACCTTGTGATTGCATGTGCGTTGGACGTTTGTCTGTCCATGATTCCGTGCAAAGCGGTTTATTTGCTTTGTGCGAGTTAAAGTCGGCATTGTTCACGTTTTGTCTCTTTTGACAAAAAAAAAAAAGAAAAAGAAAGAGAGCACATGTTTGTTTCTTAGGGTTCCTCTGTGCCTTCTTGATGCTTTCATTTCTTCACGAGTGTGTGTGTGTGTGTGCGTGCGTTCTGCTGCAGCTGTGTGTGTGTGTTAAGCTATAAACACGTCCGCTCATGATTCACTCCCTCACGACCCCGCCGAGACAAAGCTCTCTTTTCCCATGACTTTGCAACCTTTTCCCAAACAAGCGTCTCTCCATTGAACGCGCTCAACAATAGTTTCTCACAAGCAGGGGCAGCTGTAGGCAGCCTCGTTAAGAGAGGGACACAATCAACAGGGGCTCATCACAGGAGCTCTGAAATCGCACATTTTCACACGAATTTCACATCAACGCACAGGCGCGCGCAGGACAAAAACGGAGCAAAAACGTAAAAATATTGGGCATCGCTTGCTGGCGCACACGTAGTCGGGGTAGAGTCGATGATCAAACACGCACTCATCATCAAAGACTTGGTCGAGAAATGCACTGCTTAATCATTCATGAAGAGATTGTCCACACAATCCCACAATACAATGGCCTGCCAGAGCGAGGGCACCAGGTTCAGTGTGTTGGGGTGTGTGCGTGTGGGTGTGCGTGCGTGCGTGCGTGTGTGTTTTGTGCCAGCACGATAAGCCCCTTGTGATTGCGTTTCCCCCTAACGAGGCTGAGTTCAGCTGTCCCTGCGTCCGCGCGCCTTCGCCCGTGTGCGTCCCGTCCTTGGCTTTGTTGGGCTCGAACCCCCCAAAGGCCCGCGAAGAATGCTTTCAACCGTCCACTCGGAAGAGGTGATGAAACGAAACGAATTACAACGCTCATGAAAAAGAGGAGAGAGTGACACACATCCTTCATGTATGGAGGACAAATTATTTATTGTCCTTGTGTTGGGTCTCCTATTTTTTTTCTCGCCCTGAAACCCCAAAAGAAGTTTGCAGTATCATTGCCTATTTAGGCCAAAGGCGCTCTCGGAATTAGCATGCAGAGGAAGTCATGATAGCAGCCCAGGCTAACGATGTACAGCATCAACATTCGACAGTCATTCTTATACAATGCCTTTTAAATCTAGTAGTTACTTTTTTAGCTTTTGACAGGTGTGAACCACAACCTTTAATGTGTTTTATTGGGCTTTTTGTGGTGAAACCATTGATTTTATATAGCATGATAGCAGATAGCTGGTTAAAGGATTGGTTCTCGTCGAAGTTGCGTGACGAAAATGGCGTCGTTATTTATTTTATGCCGTCTACCCTTTCAACTTCCAGAAGCCGGTTCTTCAGCCAGAGAGCAGGATGGATAGTTTCGAGAAGCAATTGTCTGAGACGGTGAAGAAGTCCGTACCGTCAGACAAAAACGCTGAACTCCTTATGTCCAGTCCTCGTCCAGAGCAGTGGACGAACATCCCAAACACACATTCTGTTATGAAATATAAAATGAGATGTTGCATCTCTTCAATCATCATTTCCTCCAAACTTATGAACTTGTAAAAGTCATTTGTTTCACAGGAACTGGTGGAGCTTGAAGGGTGTGTGCAAAATCACACATTCCAAAACCACTTGACCATTCGGCGACACTTTGAATTCGGTCCAACCGGCTCCCTTTACGGTCAATGAGACCGTAAATGGAGCTAAAATCAACGCAATACTGGAAGAAAACTTGTCAAGAGGCTGCAAAGGCTTTGTACAATACAGCCAGAGCTACAGTGGGATGGTTTTGGTCAAGATATCGTTGTGTGTTGGAATGGCCAAAAGAAACCATCGCTTTTAAGCCGACGAGACCACTGGGCCTGACCTGGAATCTAACCCGTAGCTTAAGCCGTGAGTCCTCCAAAAAACACTTTACTTGATAGTTTATCCTCTGCAGATGAAAGAAACCTGACCTTCACTTTCTACATTCAATCCTGAGGTGCAGCTCTTGTGCTAATATAAGAAATCCCAACACAAGCGTGTGAATTATGTAGAAACAAAAAAGAAACAAAAAAAAAAAAAACACGTTCCCTCACACATTACCTCCCGCTGGGGGCCATCTTGTTAAGCTGGAAGAGGTGAGCACATTTTCTTCGAGCTCCCTTTTACTTTCCGTCTCGTTCTAATTAAAACGACTTGTCCACGAGGCCCCCACCTGGAGCTGGTCAGGACGGCTGCTGCGGCCGCGCGGGGAAGCGCGACGGGGATGAAAGGAGCTCACCTGCCGAGCGGCTCGGGGCTTACCTTGGGCGCGAGCGCACATGTTCAGAGAACAGCCGCGCGCACAGACATTGTGTTCTGAAACAAGAGGGACGAGCGAATGAGAAAGTGTCGGCCCTAATGAGTCAAAAGCTAGTCAACCAAAACGCGCGGGCACAGTGGAGCGTACTCCGCGTGCCGTCTTTCATCTCGAGATTCACCGTGGCTGTAGGTTCCGTATCAATGAATGAGAGGAGATTCAGAACAAAGCGAAAACCACTTGATGCTTTGACAGGTTTAAGACGGGTCAGAACCGCAGAGGACAGTCGCTAACAAGCTTGTTATCAACCTTGGTGGCAACTCTTCAGATCATGTCGGAAGGAGGGGGAAGGGAAGGAGAAAGCGCCTTGTGTCGCCCACAAAAACACAGCGAGTACCTCTGTATCCCTTGCATAGCTGCACCTAGCCCAATTGGCTGTGTAATTGTTTAATCACAACCATTACACAGCAGCCCGAGTAATTTGTGCTTTCCGTTCACACTGTATGACTCTGTGTCCGTGCGCGGGCTCACACACCCGTCCCACTGAGATCCTGCCACCCTTTCCAAGCCCGAGAAACACACACGTACACACTCTGGTCTGTGGATCCTTTGCCATCCGAGCGTTATTTCCTCCTGAACCGAGCCCCAGCATTCACAGGGGACCGGCCTAATATCGCCGTCCATAGAAAGTTAATGGACTAATATGAAACAGCGGCCATATCTCCGCTTCTCTTTTTCTCTCTGCCCAAATTAATTATTGGTTCTATTGCTCGAACGTCACCTCTTCCGCAATAGGTCAACCAGGTCTTGCATTAATTGCCGTAACATATGGTCGCCAACAGATTTTAGCTGTGGGACTCGCACTTTAGCGGGGGCTATTTTTTTTTTCGCGCGCTCAGATGCGAGCCATATTGTGCGGCGCTGGCAGCTATTGTTCGGCGCATTAACTTCATAGAGCTAATTACTCCCCAATAATAACTTTACCTTGGAGTTTTTTTTTTTAGCGCACCGCGTGCCAACCAACCTGTTTCGCACCCCATATGTTAATTAGCGGCCACATCTTCATTATGCCGCAGCGGCGCTTTAAGTTCAAGCTGTGCCGCCTGGCGCGTGGTGAACGCAGCCTCAGCTCGCTGCCAATTATCCAACTCCTGCTCCCCTCTCTGAGTCTTCCTCACGCTCCTTCTGCCTATCTTGTGTTCATTCTGTTGTTTCTATCTGCTGCTTTTTTTTTTTTTTTTTTTTACAAAGAAAAAATCCTGAGAATTTGTCTTGCCAGGGTGAATTCTCTCTTCCGGTCCTCTTTGACCCTGTGAAAGTTCTCAAGATAAAGTCTCACACTTGTTCCTCGTGTATATTTGTGATTTTTCTCCTCCCCTCTTCCCTCTTTTTTAACTCAGAGTGGCTTTCCTTTGTTATCTTCTGGGCTACCGCTGATTAGAGGAATTTTGCAGATGAGTCGCAGTCGTGTTTGCTTCAGGTTTCTCTCTCGGACGTGAGAGAGCGTGCCGAGCTTCTAATCCTCCACGTCAGCAGACTACAGAAGCGGCAGTGTGATCTTTTGTCAGTGTGTGCTTGTAGGTTTTCATGTTCGCTCTGGGCCTGATGAGAAAGAAAAGCTGAGGAGAGCATTATTCCCCAAAGTGCCCACTGTTTCAGATCTCTCTTCCTTTATGTAAAAAATCTGGAGATTGTCTCATAGATCTGGCCTCTCTTTGTTCCTTTCAACGTTATTTTCCTTTTCTTTCAGTCAATTCATCTTTGTCTCTGATTCCCGTTCTCTAGTTTATAGAGAAGCCCTCCTTTCCCCCCCCCACACTTTAAAAGTTTATGATGATCACAAAACTCACATGCAAAAAACTTTCAGCTCATTTTAAGGTATTATGGAGCCATTATGAGGAGAACTTGTTTTCCTTTTGGATGCATAGAAACGGAAACAGAAACTTGGATATCAGGGCCAATGGAACACTGTGAATATATATCTACCTCGTTTTCATCTTTTATCACAATATGAACACAAACGTCAACATACTTTATTTGATACTCAAGTGCAAACCTACCAAGATTAGCCGAGATAAGGAAGACTGTAGATATTAGGGATGAGTCAAATGATGATGTCATTTTTATTCCAAACAAATATGTAAAAATAAATAAATAAATAAATAAATAAATAAATGCCAGAGAAAAATGAAAAATAATAATCTAAGAAAATAAAAATAGGAATGAAAACCAAACATAAAAGGAGTGTGAAGAATCCAAGGTTTATTTAACCCAACCTCTGGCTGACTCATCCAGTCTGTACATCGCGTCAGCTTTGCAGGGTACCAAAGCAGAAACTCTTGTATGTTTTAGGCTCTTCCATGACCTGCGTTTTCTGCTTTCTATGCGAGTGCCGCCCCGTTCATAGTCAACATGTGTCTGTTCCAGTAAGCGTGGTGGTGCTGCTCATCAGCGCCGCAGCTGTTGCAGAAATATCTGCAGCATATGGACCAGAGTGTTTCACTAGAAACCTTCCCCGGTGTTGATCTATAGCTGCTTCGCTGCTTTTGTGTCTCTTTCTTGTCCTTTTGTTGCCCCCCCCCAAACCCCCCACCCACAGCCTGTTTTTTTTTTTTTTTATATTGTGGAGACTGAATATGTTATGCAACAGTTCTGTAGGCTGATTAATGTCTGCCCATTGTGTGCAGGCTTTTTGTTACGAGATCAAAAGAGAAGAAAAGATAAGAGAGGAGAGAAGCCTTGGATGCTTTGAAGGGTTTTCTATGATAATTTCAATTGCGGAAAGAAAGAAGCAGAGCCTCGTGCGCGCGCTCTGACATCACACGCTCCATACGCACGTCTCAAACTTATCGTCCTGCTTTTCCCTCTCCTCCCTTTGGTACGATACGGTTTAGCTAGCCAGCCTCGCTGCTCCAGCATATGTCCAATTAGGCCTGAAAGGCAAAGCAGAACAGTTCTGTCTGTGATTCGCCCCCGCGGGGGTCCAGTCCGCTGCCTGATCGCGTGGCGCGCAGGCGGCGCGGCGGTTTATGGTTAACCCCCCCCACTAAAAAAAAAAGAAAAACCGGTGAAGTAATTATTGTTTTTGGTGTAAGAGAAGAAGGCGGGGGTAGGGAAGTTGCTTGAAGAGAGCGCCGTTCCCCCTGCGCCGTGATGGTTTGATTACAGTGCTGCCGGCGGTCGCATGCCAACACGTAGGAGCAGCAGGAGAGGATGGCAGGGTGGTGGTGGTGGTGGTTGAGGGGGGGTGTACTTACTGAACACCGTAAAAGCGCTGTTAGTACTGAGTGACACCATCTCCAACACTAACCACTTCAAGTGCTGAGATATTACCTGATTGTACCGTGGCACCACCAGCACCACCTTCCTTCTGATTGTGCTGCCGTTTCCGTCGTTCCAGATCAATTTTCCACATCAGACAGCTTTTACCTGCCCATTATCCTATTCAGCCATTACCTCTCTGGCCTCCTGGCAAAATAAAAGCGACAGAGTAGAGGGAGGGAGGGAGATGAGCTGCGAGGAGGGAAGAGCGCGTACAAGCCAGAAACATGCAGGTCAAAGGGTTTAAGGGTTGGATTTCAGAGGGGAATTTTACCAGTTTGTCGCTTTTATGTCCACAAACCTGTCCTGGTTAGTCCCAGAAAAAAAACAACGTATAGCTGTAATGTGTAGGATAAGTGGTGAGACTGAAGGACCTGCTTCTACTTCTCATTTATTTCAGTACAGTGTAGGCGAGCGTTGTATTGTTGCCATCCCGAAAGACTCAACAGCAAAACCGGTGGCCTCGCTCCGACTTCAGCATCACACCAGCTCTCATGTAGAGAAGATCCATTTCAGATCCACCTTCCTCCTCTCTCTTCCCCACTTCCCCTCTCATCCTTAGCTGTCACTCAGTCCATCACATGTGAGTCTTTGTGTGTTGTTTTTGGCAGAACGCTGTTTAGTGCAACCATCTGTCTCCTCCTTCTCTCTCTCTCTCCTGCCGTCTCTGCCAAAGTCACCCAACGGAGGAGACTTTTTTCTTTCTTTCTCTTCCTGCGTCTCCTTTTCAAATCCTGGAAACCTTATGAAGCCGTATGGCTCTCTGCCGACGGGCGCGCAGTGCGTTGGGTTAGCGAGCGTTTTGGTTCGGTGCGGAGAGAAGAGAAGAGAGAGAACATTATCTTCCAAATAAAAGTAAAAGCCCAGCTGTTGTTACAGTTTAGTGAACTGTCCTTGTGGCTTGAAGTGGCAGGTTATTTTTTCGTTTCTTTCTCCAGCTTCTAATGTATTTGTGGAGTAAAACCAAATCTGCTAGACATTTCAAATGTCTAACATAAAAGGAGAGCAGATTTTTTACGTTTTTGTTGTTGGTTGGTCTGGTTTCCTGATTTGCTTGACAGGAGCGGGCAAATGGAATATTCTATTCCATAATTGAAACAAGAATAACCCAGATCTTTATAAGGCAACAAAGTAGACGAGCTGCGACAATATTATAGATAAAAATGTCAAAAACCCCACAACATCCAGTTTTTAAGCAAGGCAATCTGTTTCCTGACTTTGTCCATGCACCCTAAATGTTTCTGTGTTACTTCCCACCTCTTTATTCTTATCTCCCATCCCTTCTTACCACTTTTACCCACCGGCCTCCTTTCCCTCCTTCATCAGCAGGTCCAGGGCCAGCTCCCTCCACTGATGATTCCCGTGTTTCCTCCTGACCAGCGGACCCTGGCGGCCGCCGCAGCCCAGCAGGGCTTCCTAATGCCCCCCGGCTTCAACTACAAGCCTGGCTGCAGTGAGTGGCATCAACTCACACACCTGCGGTTTTCTCGCACTCTCACATTTGATCAGGGTGGAATGATTTCATTTGGACTAAGAAGTTAAGTGGATTAAAAATGAAAACAAGAATACGTTGCAGAAATCTGGATGTTTAATCGGTCTTATCAAAAAATAGTACAACTTCTTAGTATAATCCATGAACTTTACATAGGATCAACGTCGGGGCCATTCAGGAACACAAACTTTAAATTGAATTGGAAGACCAGCTTTCCTGTTTATGGTGAAGTGTTCGGCCGCTGTAGATTTAGAGGGCGCCGACCAAGAAAGACGATCTTCCAGCTAAACAAATGGAAACAATAGAAAGGTTTTATTGTTCAGGTAAGGCTTTAAACCAAAGACTACTGTAGCACCCTCATGGTGTGAGTCTGTTTTACTACTTGTGATACTGTTGTTGCACAAAGGGAGTAGAATAACGGAGGAGTATTATTGTAGTATTATTTTTCCTCATATAATCAAATGACAGGTGGTTAAAACTTTGAGCAAATTGGGTGTTTTAACAGGACACTAGTCAGAAACGCACACGAAAAGTGGCTCATTGCTGGAATGACCTCAACTCTGTTCTTGACTTTCCTTAAAGCCTGGTGCCAAGAAGTCAACTCATTCAGGCAAACCGTTTCATATCCGATTGAAAAACGGGCAAATGGTTTGCTGTACAATCATGCCACCCGAGAAAAGAAGGTCTTGGATGAATATGCTATCCAGGCCGGTGAGGAGCGTTTGTAACTCTGACTGCATGTGGAGTCAGGAAGAAGAGGCGACCTTCAGGCAAAATAACTTTCATGTTTCAGTTGTTGTCCACCAAGAAAGGTAGAAGCTGAGCGTTCTCCCACATGACGAGTCTGGTTGCTTCCCAAAAGGCGAGCTCGCCCTTACAACAACATCTCCCTCCTAATAGAAAAACCAGTCCAAATACAGCCTTCCTGTTTACACTCAGTATCTCTCCCGCTTTCACTCAGTCCTTTTGGCTCCTTCCTTTTGTCTTGTCTATTTTTTGACATATAAAAGCAACAAAATGAAGGCGTTCTGCAGGACTTTTTTTTTTTTCCTTCTCTTGGCCATTACACTCCGGCTGTGTGGCAATGTGTTGTTTACCATGATAGCGAGAGAGAGACAGAGACAGAGAGAAAGAGACTGTTGCTTGCCAGGGGATGCTGGGAATAAATGCACAGTGGGGGGGTTAGCAGAAGGGGTGTAGAGGGGTGGTAATGTGACCTGCCCCAGGTTCTCCTCACATTAACACGGGACGCAGCCAAAACGCGTTTCCAACACAGCCCACATGCACTAGCGCACACGCAGACACACTCGCGTCTCAAACACAGATAGAGGAGATGAAATTTATAGAAAGAAACTTCCACAATAGCGCGCGAGAACACAGACTGGTGAACCACCGGAACGCCCGCCCCAAACCCCACCCCACTTAGAGTTTCACAGCTTCCTAAACAAGTCCACTCCATTTTAATTAGTGCCATCTTCACCCACACCCACGGCCCACGTAAATACCCTAACAAGTAGTGGGCCTGTCTTTTCGCTGCCTCAGCCAACTCCAACCGGACTGGCACACTGTCGCAGGCCAAGCCGCCCCTGAGAAAACTCTCTGGCAACTGTTGGAAGTTGCTGTGAAGCGGTGCGGTTTGGTGCGGCGAGCTCTAAATAGGGCATGTGTAGCATTGTGCTCCGACATATTCTCATGGCGCTGCCGAAGATATGAATAGACGTCATGCGTGCAGAACGGACCTCTGAGCACCGCTTAGCTTGTTTGGACAGCATCAAACTCCACTTTCTTTGACTGAAACTGAAAATTCATATAGCCACAATTCATAATGGATTTGATTTAAATGTCTTGACATATTAGTCATTAAATCAACCATAAGCTGATGATTACTTTATACAATGAAACAGTGGAAATCTTTTTCCAATCTGTTTCCATAACAACTGTTAGATGCTGTTTTCATGTCAACCAAATGTTTGGCAGGAAAAATCTTCTGTCCCACCATCATAAATGTAAACAGACACATTTCAGTAATCTGCACTAGGACTTTATCTGTATCCACGGTCTTTGTCGTACATAAAACTAAGATAATTCGCAGAAAACGATAAAATTGATTGTCGTTAAAAAGAGGAAAATATTCTCATCTCAAAAGTTTACCAATTATATGAAAAGTTTCCTGCACCTAAAATAATATATCATGTTTCTGTTGAAACGTGTTCAGAAGCTTTGTCCAAAACTTTGGTGAGAGATTTGGGAGCCGCTTTCACGACTTTCCTAAAAGCCTCTCTTTGACGATCGAACCGGGCTCTTAACGATTTTTCCTACATCTCCAACCTGTGTGAAACGCGACACCAGGTCGAGACGGACCGTCCCTGCTTTATTTCTCCCTCTTCGCTCCATTCATCTTCGTCTTTCGCCTGGTTGTCGGTGAGAAATCTCAGCCTGGTTGGCCTCTGTCCCCGAGCCAAGAGCAACATGTTTGCTTTTCCCTGTCCCTCTCCCTTTTGTTACAGCGACCCCCAGGAGGAGCATAAATATCCACTGGACTCATGTTTGCTTAGGAAGCAAGTAGAAAAGACCAATCTCCTAGAATACACAGTCCTGAAATAATTTGTTAATCCCTCCTGCCCTCTCCCCACTGGAAACAAGAATGTCTCGGTTTCGCTTTTCGCTGTTTTTCGTCTCTAAAGAGATGGGAAAATATGTTGTAAGGAGAGTCTGGCTTATGCCACGCCAGGATGCACGCAAACACATACAGATTTACATACACACGGTGCCAGAGCCAAGGGGCTGACCCCTGCTCTGAAGGTTCAAGCCAGAGATGCAAGTTCAAGCCCAGAGAACATTCTCAAGTTTTCTCTGTGAAGACTGAAGTTTTTCTGGACGAAATCAAGCCTGACCTCCTCCGTGTAGTGCACTGTGGTTAGCTGGTATTTTTAAACGCAAATCGGAGCAGTATGTTTATACAATATGATCATAATTAAACAATATCCTTTCCACATTCTCCCCTCCTCATCTCTGACCTTTTTGTTCCCCCAGTCTCTGCCTCTCAAAGTAATTACAGCCTATCTGGAACCTACGAACGAAGAACACGACTTATCCTTTTTCTTCCTTGCTGTCGTCAGTTCACTCCTATTATGTCTGTTTCATACGTCTATTTTTCCATTTATTCTTCCTGGAAGAGGGGAAATGCTTAGATGAAGAAGAAGAAGAAGATGATGAAGAATAACAGGCCAACTTGTGAAAAGCAAAAGATGACAACACGAGGAAACAAGAGGAAGAGCCACCTGAAGCAGAACAAACAGCTGAGGGTAGAAAACGGAGGAGGGGGGGGGGGCAGAACAGCAATCAGTGTTCGCAGCTCTTAATTACGGCGCTGGGGCCGGCTTTATCAGAATCCCCTCACCTCGCTGCTCTTTGTCAGGGGGTATTAAGGAGGAGGACACACAATCGGGCTTTTCATTAGGGCCATACCGGCAGGGCACACAAAGGAGGGCTTTAACAGCTGCAGAGGGACTCAGGTGGTGGGAGGGGGAGGAGGAGGAGGAGGAGCGAGGGATGAAGGTGGGATGAGTACAATAACATGATGCACAAAAACAGTGGGAGCCTTAAGGGAGTAAAACAAGATTATTAGGCTTGGGCCTTTATCATTTATCGTGATAAGAGTTTTGATTTATCGTTATCACCATAAAAAGATGGATAAAATTCCAATTTTATTCCAAAAATAACTGGGGGATGCTTGAACGATACCCCAAAATTGTCCATATTGTCAGGATTGGTAACTATTTCCTCTACTGTTTATTCAATAAAGCATCAATAAATATCAATAAATATGAAAATGCAGTTTCAGCGTGAAGTTTACTGACATAAATCATGCTTCTTTACGTGACCGGTGTCATAAACAAACATTATAAACAGGACAGGAATGTTTTTCAAGGTTATTTGTGTTTTTTTCTAGAGGCTGTAACTGCAAAACACTCAATATATGATGTAATAAATAGTTCTTACTGTTATTACAACAGTACAGACAAATGTCATGATATAACTTCAAGTCCACACAAGGATAAAAACTGAAACTAAGGAGCAACCAGCGCGTGAAACACACCTGAATGATGTTTTAATGCAAGGCTGCAAAGGTAAAAAATATACATATTTGTTTTCCTCAGGTGACCCCTACCCTCTCCAGCTCATCCCCACAACAATGGCCGCCGCCACGCCCGGCCTGGGGCCCCTGCAGCTACAAGTAAGTCTGCATCACCCGCTGAAATACGCCAGAGGGCGAAGCATGCAACTCGAGTCAAACGACTCTTACACTCTAAAGAAAACACTTTTCAGTCCCCCCCGCTCTTCCTCGGTGAATGCGGTCATTGTGAATAAATTCCTGAAGCCCGGCAGCGTTCACACAACATACTGCTGCTCCGCGCACAGCCGCAAGCAGAGCGGCGGGCAGGAGGGGACGCACAGCTGTCACTTTCAGCCAGAGTGTTGGACATCAGAGAAAGAGAGAGAGAGAGAGAGAGAGAGAGAGAGACTGCCGGAACGTGATCTCCATGATCAGACATGAAAAATCACACGGATCTGACAAATGCAACCTTCGCCTTTGGCTTTTCCGGAGATAAAAAGCGATTGAGATTGATGTTGTCCTGTAGAGAGTGGCTGTCAGGGGTCAGCACACGTAGGGCAGAGTTATTCAGATAAACCATATTGATTAATCTGGACTTTTCCCTCTGTGGTCACAGCAAACATTCAACTTTTACTGGTCTTGAAATTGGCTTTGAATCTAGGAAGACAAAAACCTTCATGAGAGAATAGCAGAGCTGTATTCAACTTAATTAGAGGATGTAGGTGAAATAATGCAGCAATGATTTTCTTGATCAATAGAGAATAAAATGATTTTTCGACGCCATTATTCAGAGAAAGCCTACATTTATTGCTTAGCCGTTCAGTGGAAGATCAGTAAAAATATATGAAAATAAACTCAAGTAAGAGTTCATCAAAATCACTTCTGGGGTCCCTCAAGTTTCTGTCATTGGTCCTTAAATTATTTATACTGTACAGTAATGAAATCTGAACCGTTTCCTTTCTGTTTTATTTGCATGTAAAACTAATTCACGCTGCTCTGGAAAGTACCTGGAAGGAAGAAAGGAAAACAGGACAAACTTTCTTCACAATGCTGAAAAAAAAAAAGTTTTATCTGCAGTTGCTGTTAAAATGTAGGTGGATTTATACGTCTACGTATAAAGACGCAGTTTTCTAAATATTTACATGGTATCTGCATGCTGACAGCAGCCAGGTTAGGTCAAAACAGCAAAGGCAGGGGTGCAGAGGGAAACCAGGGACAGAGTCATCTGCTATCCCACTTAGAAGCAGGATGACTGTGTGTTTGGTCCGTTTTCAAGCAGAACATCACACAGTTTCACCACAATCCTCACGGGTCCCCGTGGCCCTCCTCTCTCCGGGGTTAACAGCCTGTACGGGTGTCCCATCAGCTGCCTTTCTAAAACACATTAATCTCCGGTATTGGGCTCGTCACCTCTGCCTCCTCGATGTGAATAATTATTAAATGTAACACACGTGCACACACAGATGTCTGGCTGTGTGCAGCTGTTTTGACACATGCAGGTTGTCATGTACATTAACACGTCTTTTTGCTGACCGCAAACACACACACACACACACACCCACAGAGAATGATGGGAAAATACGGGTTAAGGGGTTAGACACAGTGCGCGCGTAATACATTTGCACCTGTCAGCCAAACGTGCCGCCCCATATGCTAGACACTACAGGGAGAAGGCAATAGCTGTGTAACTCTATCATGGAGAACGGGCCCCGCTGTCGACGCTGATTTCATTATTACTCACGTGTGTGTATGTGTGTGTTTAGCTGGAGAATAATGTTCTCTGTCTGCGCTTCAATCCAGCTGTCCATATGTTCGCTTAAAATCAGCTCAACAGCTTTGTCCACCTTAGTTTTTTTTTGTTTTGTTTTGGTTTTTTTTCCTACTAGTTTGGAGAGGTTAAAAAACACACAACTAGTCGAAAAACAAATCATCTCAGTAACAGATTTTGTCCTCACACTGACAGAGTCGCCTGATGAGATTAAGGCTTTGTCAGAGAGGAGCAGATTTGCCCGGGCTAACACGAGTGCAGATGTCTCGGCGTGGATGGATTTCCTCCGGGGCGGTCACGGCGCCCCCGTTTGATAAGGAGGTGTTTCTGTTGCCGAGACGAGACGCGGCGATAACCTCAGTGCTTCCGCAGAGAGAGGAGACACACACACACACACATCTGACACGCTGCGTCACAAAGGCACCGACAAAAACAAGCTAAAAGTGCCTGGTTAGCATGCAGAGACATAGTGATTATATATGCTAATATTCTAATTGCCACAATGATTTGAGTACTTTCACCACAATGCTAACACTAATGTGAAGGCAATATGAAGCTGGTGTAATCGCACTATTGAAGGGCATCCTAGACCCCTACTGACACAATATAAGATCTGAAGCAGTTGGAAGCACCCTGCTGTCAACAACAAAGGGCTGCCAACTGTTTCCATTTCTGCTAATTCTTAATTAACCTTTATGTTAGGAAGGGAGAAAAATAGATAAAAAGCAAATAAGGGCCACTAAGCAAGCAGTGTCAACCTTTTAAGACCAAAACATTTTAAAAATTTCATCTTATTTCCATCAGGGCAGACAGGGTAAACCTTAGACTTCTCACTCTCGTCCTTTGAATATCTTTCCAAAACAAAACTGTAAATGATCTACGAGTCATAAGTCCTGATCTATAAGGCAAAAGGGCAGAGGTCAAAGATCAGCATAGATGTTGCCTACAGTATACACCGTGTTTCAAATCATTATGCAAGTGATATTTTCTCAGGTGGCCGTTTATTGTATCGTTTATCATTTATCGTGATCATTCATTTAATTTATCGTCACAGTAAATTCCAATTGATGTTTTTCCAATGAGTACTGATACATTTGAAGTTACGATTAAACATCCGTTAACGTGTGCAGCTTTGTGATACAAATCACACTTCTGCATATGAGACTGGCGTCATAAAGCAGCCTTATGCAAATGTGAATGTTTTTCAAGAGCAGTTTTATGTTGGTGGGTCACAACCACCGACACACAGAGGTAACTGTGTGTCACAACCACACAGTTACCTCAAATAAATAGTTCATATCGTCACATTTATCTCTACCACAATAGTACCACAAAATATAACGATAAAACTTTAAGTCTGCATTGCAAATCCCTTCTGCTTTGTCTACATTTAGGTTTATTACACCAGTGGAGGTGGAAAGATCTAGCAGATGAACTGGCATGGAAAAAAAAAAAACATTGTATGAACAATTTTTTGATAGATGACGCTCTTCACAAACAGCTGCTGCATGTTTTATCATTACTTCCATAATGTGGCTCTCAAGTGAAGGCATTTTGAAACTATTCCCCTCGTCGACTGATGCATACTCTAGATAAGAGGCGAGGAATCATGCTTAGAAACTTGACTTTTGACCCGATGACACTCCATAGCAAGTGAATACGCGGGATAAAAGACAACTAAGAGGAGATCTCTCAAAAGCCCCGTGATAAGTGCATTTCTTAGAGAAAAATGTTTTAATCTCTGATTTAATGCTCTTTCTGCCGTCTTCTTTTCTAACAGCCTCCATAGAAATGTGCAGACTGGCTCTCCCAGTCAATAGTGGCTTAACACAGAATCCTCTACAGAAGGTTTTTAAAGCAATGGAGGCTTTGGAGTGTGCAAGGTTGGCATTTAGCATCTTAATCTCAGAGATGAGTGGGACATTGTGCATTAGAGCATATTAATCTGACTCCCTATTGACCCTTCATACATTGATACAGTTATCATTCACATCAAACAAATGGTGAAAAGACAGACTAGGGAATGTTGACAATGCCGTAAAGGATGAACATCCAGAGGATCAGTTGAAGGGAGGAACTGATAAAAAGGGAGGGGAAGGAGGGAGGTGGATGTGTGAGCGGAAGAAAATGTGTGTGTGCGTGTGTGTTATAAAGAGGGTCAACAGCGTGGGTCAGGCATCATATGGAGAGGCAGATGTTGGAACATATTGTCCTGGATTATCGCACTGTACTCCGGAGACGTAGATGGACGAACAACGGGTAGACAGATAGAGGATGGGATGAGGAGGGAAGGAGAGATGAGAGGAGGTGGAGGAGAAATCAATGGAGAAGCTCGTCTCTGTACATAAACCTTATCTGGGAAGGAGCGGGGTAACAGCAAAGCAGTTTTCCTGGACATGGGAATTCTGTTTGTGTTGGTATCTCTCCTACCGGAGGTGATAATTGATTCCTAGAAATATTCATGATAAGCTGGGACAAGTGGTGGAATCAATGTACAGATAGCTGCTATGCTAGCAAGGTTCTGTTTTTGTGGCCCAATTCTTTCGTTTTCTATCACAACTTTGAAACCAAATCAAACTTCAACACAACTTAATTCGTTCGTTGTATGATGTGAACAAAAAAGCCTTTGAGCTTCTTATTTTGATTGGTGAACAAACATTACCAAGAAGGCCGAGGAAAACAGCAGACAGGTAGAGGATAAACCTGTAGAGAAGTTTGAAGCGAGTTAATGTTTCTATGGCAACTGTGGAGGAGCTACAGGTATCCAGAGCTCAGGAGCCCCATCAAGTCATTATCTTGAGCTAGAACGACCTAGTCAAAGTGAGGACCTAAATTCATCCAAGAATCTGTTGCGAGACTTAAAATTATTTTTAAATTGGCAATAATCTGGCTGGTAAAGCTGGCGAACAAATGTTTAAAAAACAAAAATCAAAAATGTTGAATTCACTTTAAAAAAGCACCGAGTCTAAGCTTTAAAAAGAAATTGAGTTATTAAAAAAATATAATTTTTTTTTTTGTTTCATTGCTACTTGAAGTCTATAAATGCTGGCTTTGTTGTCTCTTAAAGGACAAGTACATTTCATCATCACTGTGAGAAATGCACAGTGGTGGAGGACAATCCATTCAGATCCATACAAACTCCCCTTGTGTCCATGTAAACAATACACATTGCTAGCTAGCTCAGACAGTGAGGATCAAGTGAGTCTGTAATCTGTCTAAAGCTGCAGATTATTGACAATGACTCAAATACACACACACACACACACACACACACACACACACACACACACACACACACACACACACACTGACTGCAACAGGATACACACTGTACAGAGTCAATAGGCTAATACCAAACAGTCACCCTATGTCTTCAGTTGGGGATCTCCAATAGCCTCACATTGTCCATCAGTAGAGTGTAGCAGTACATGCTACACACACACACACACACACACAGCACGCAGTGTGTCAGCAAGGGCAAGAAGCACTCACTGACCACTAAACATGTTACTATGAGCTTACACAAACATATGCAGATGTTGCTGGTCTCACATTAGGGGATTAAGGACAGAAGGAGAGAGAAGCAGGTCTTAATGGACGTACACACTCACACTCACATACACTCAGAAAGCGCAGCAGTATGCCTGGCCAGAGAGTGACATTTTAAATTCCTTGGTCTCATCCAGCAACCTCGATTGAATTTTCTCCCCCTCTCACTCATTGTTTGTGTGTGTGTGTGTGTGTGTGTGTGTGTGTGTGTGTGTGTGTGTGTGTGCGCGCGCGTGTGCGTGCGTGTGTGTGTGTTCACTCCTCCAGTCACCCCCAAGGGGGCTTTGCGCTGTCACTTCCTGTTTGTTGACATGCATGTCGTCGTGGCGACGCTCTGGGCACGCTCTGCAGTGCCGCTGCCCTCTGCCCCATGCGTGTGTGCGTGTACATATGTGCAGTCAGAAGGGTGTGTGCGTGTCATTTCTCGCCGGCCCATTGAGCAGCCTTTGAGTGACGCGGGCCAGGCCTTGTAATGGAACTCGATTCAGTCCACAAATAAAGAGGCCTTTGAACCACTGGTCCGAATATGGCAGAAAAACACACACACACACGCACACACACACGCACACGCACACACACACAATGAAAGATGCTCAAATTCATACACACCCGCCTGTGGTGCACAGGCTGGAGGAGTTTGGCTAGTGGTGAGGGGCGTTCATGCTTGGTTGCACCTCCACCCCGGCCCCCACCCACCACCTCTTTTCCAGGAGCTACAGTGCAGCTAATTGAAGAGAAATGAGGGAGCAAGTAGCTGATCAGATCTCAGCGACCTGGCCTCCACATCCAGCGACTCATGACGGATCTGCTGGCTTACAAAATTTTTCTTTACATTTGTGAAGAGGAAAGTTGAGTACAGCCCTTCTTTGGAAGTTTCTATGTAGTTTTCTTCAGTAGTTGGTGGTGCAGCGCCACCACAGGCAACTGGTTGATCAGGTTTTTCAATTAGTTTGGTTCATTTGGCAGTGTGAAGGTGAACCACTCCAGCTGGAACAAACGTAATTTTGGTCCTGCATCAAACCAAGTCTACTGGACTATCAGGTGTGAAATCACCCTCAGGCTGAATAAATTCAATTCATCTTCATTCTTTGCTTGCCATATATCGTAGCGGGTCAGTATCGGTATCTGACAATTCTCAAATGTCTCAAATGTCCGATACTGCGATATTTGTATCGTATCAGAAGTGAAAAAGTTGCACCAGGACAATCCTAGTGATGCGCTACAGCAAAAACAGATTATGTTGAGATATACATTGTTAACGTTTCAGGAAATTCTTTAAAAAATAATCAATATCATTTAAAAACTACACACAAAATGTGAAGAAACTTTTTTTTTTGGCATAAACTCACTTTCACAATTCAGTAGTTTTCAAGTGCAAAAGTTTCAAGGTATTCATCAGGGATAACCAGAAATGTGATTCTTCCTTCAGTAAATAATTGATTTCGCTGGAATGACTGGTGTCCTTTCTTTAAACAAAACAAACTAAAGTAGAAATTCAGCAATAGAAAAGGGAGGCAATTGTAAAAGAAAACATGTTTCTGTTGTATAAATGGAGTATTTATTTTTGCAGCCACTTGTGATGGACGTGGATTCCTCCTTGAAAGTATGCCTCTGTTTCTTTCCAGAGATTAATCTCTTTATTCGAGATAGCAGAGGAGAGCAGGAGGTAACATGGCTGTCAGCAGCGATACAGAAAGAGGTACAAGCAGACAGAAAAGCACGATGAAGAGAAGAAAATAGCGGTGACAGCATCTCTTCCTTGTCCATTTGCATAAACCAGCCTTTGTTTGACGCCGGTGGCCGGCAGCCAAGCGCCAACAGAAGGACGGAAGTTAAACTCAGAAAAAGAAAAACGGTGATCTTCATCCAGAAAATTATTCCACAAGAAATAAATAACAATTATAACTATTCAAAAAAAAACAACAAAAACACACATCAGTGACTTCTCTCTAAACTAAGCATTCTGTTGCTCCTCAGAGGGAGGAATAACAATTCGGAGGAACGCGAGACGACGCGGCGTCTGGGAGATTTGTATTAGAGCACATGAAAGCAGCTGAGCTTTGCAGGATGGGTTTGATTGAGACAGAAAGGAACACTGAAGCTTTTTCCAAGTTGTGATCATTTTAGAGTGTGTGAGTGCATGTGCGTGTGTGTGTATTGCCTCGGAGGGGAAAAAACAAAAGAAAAAAAAACCCCAAAAAAACAAGTGAATTTACCAACACGGCATCATGCAGCATAATGCCTTAAATTAATTAGAAACTAATTAAATACAAAAAAAAATAACTCGGAAAGCTGTGTTTTTGTTTCCCCCACAACAGTTTATTCAGTTAATTTATCTTTATTGAACTACACTGCAGCTCTTATTGTAACGAAGCTAAGAGAGAGACACATTTCTCTCTTTTCTCTGCATCATCATAATCTTTTTGTGCCAGAGCGGGGCTCTCCGGCATGACCCCGATAGCCAGAATGTTTGCCTTTCTCCCACGATGCACCTGGAGGGGACATACCCATCTCTGGGCCTGTCAGAGAGGCTGTTAGTGCTTCTCCCATGGGGTGAGGGAGGGGCTTGGGGGGGGTTGACAGTAGAAATGTCCCTCTGTCACACAAACAGAGGCCGGGCCACTAATGGCCTCCTCTTCTGGAGCTTTTTAGTTGCCTTCTTCCTTTTTTTGTGTGTGTGTGTGTGTGTGTGTGTGTGTGCTCTTAAGTATTCATTTATTCATGTCATCCTTTTCTTTCCTCCCCCTCCCGTAACCTCGCTCCTCTTCCTTTCTTCTTACTGTCCACCCCTTCAAACCCGCCCGCCTCTCTCTGACCCGGCAGCAGTTGTACGCAGCTCAGCTGGCGGCCATGCAGGTCTCCCCGGGGACGAAGCAGCATGGCGGCAGCCTCGCGCCCCAAGCCAACCTGGGCGCTCACTCCCCACCCACCAACTCACATCCGCAGGGCGACAAGAACCGCAGCTCCCCATCTTCAAACAAAAACAAGGTAAGATGGGGTTAAAAAAAAAAAAAAAGGAAAAAGAAAACTCAAAAGGCCTTGTGTTTGCGCTTGTGGATGTGCATGTTCCTGTACTCAACACACAACAGCAAGAACCCATCTGTAAGATCACATGTCGTGAATTTCAATGTGTTATATAACTGAGGGCAGAGCTGAGGGCATCGCCGCACCTCGGCCTGAACACACAGCAGCCTCCCGTCCTACGAAGACACGCTTTTTCAGATAACAGTTATAGTAACTCAAATTGAAGACTTTTTAAGACCATTATGAAACCTGCACCTCCTCACAAATGTACAAACTTTGTTCAAGCAAGTGGCAAAAATAAATGCAAAAAATCGATTTAATCAGCTTAGGTGTATTAGTGGCTAATTAGCGGTAGCCTCACAATAAAGAGATCTGTGTGCGACTCAAACTTTTGCTTGACAGAATAGTTCTGCGAGAAAAAAAAAAAACAAAGAGAGAAAGAAAGAACATAGAAGATTAAATGGTCCCGTCAAGACAAACTTTAATTCCTAGTATCGTTATTAAAGGCCAGCATACTTATTTTAGCTGAGCTTAAGATATTTTAAGACCCTAATTTTAAATGCATGAATTTAAGACTCTTTAAGGCTGAAAGGAAGATGGATGAATACTATATAGATTAGCACTGCAAAAACACAAAATCTCACCAAGTATTTTTGGTCTAGTGCCTGGTGGAAATATCTTAGTACAGTTGAAATAAGACAAAAATGACTTACTAGTAACTTTTCAGCAACATATTGGAGATTGTTTTAATTTACTAATTCTTTAAGATTAAGTTCCAGTTCAACAGACAGATTGTTCCACTTATAACATTTTTCCCATAAGTGAAATAATCTTGACAGTTGAACTTCTTTAAATCAATATTAAGGAATTATTTAATTAAAAGAAACTCTTATACGTCGTTGAAAAGTTGTAAATTAGTTTTGTTGTATTTCAAGCGTGCCAAGATATTTGCACGAGAAACTACACCACAAATACTGAGTAAGATTTTGTATTTTTGCAGTCTGGCAACATGGATTAATTAATTACATTTTAAATGAAGATAATTGAACAAAAGAACAACGAAAGGCACATAAAATATGCTTTCATGTGTCAAACATGGGACATAAAGTGTAAGCTTTCGCTGCCTTTGCTGTCATTGACACAATTTACCAACGTATTCAAAATCAATTTTCTACTCTCAAAAGAACATTAAAAGTAACTAAAATCAGGATTCATTCTTATAACGTATGATTTAAATATGCCTTACCAAAATAAATTTTCAAAATGTACGTTTTTTTAGATTAACAACCAATATTTTGAATTCTCTGTTGACTTTGCGTAAACAGTGAAGCTCCTTCCTTCTTTCTCTGAGTTTCCACAAAGCGTTTTCCTCAGATAAACTTGCTCCCTGACGATTCTCGGGCACTTCCTGTCTGCAAATCAAACGGAGTAACTCCATCCCAGAACCCCAGCTGGTGTCCCATCGCGGTCCATTTGGGGGGATCTGTTGGAGTTTGTGTCGTTTTCTTGGCTGACTGCCTGATGGGTGTGATGAGAGTGGAGCCTCGTGTCCATCCAGGTGGAATCCTATGAATATCTGGTCGGCCTCCTGCACAATCGCACAAACACGCTCCCTGGTGCTCGCATGACCTCTGGTCAGTCAGGCAAACACGCACAAGGACGTTCGTGCAAGAAAGTTTAGCTCGTCTTTTTCTACTTTTTCCTCTCCGGATTCCCGATCAATGTTCCCATCGTTTCCTTTCTCAACAAATTGATCTCTGACTTTGTTCCCTGCAGCCTCGACTGCCGACGCGCTCCCTACGTCTCCATCTCACACACACACACACACACACACACGCACACGCACACACACACACACACAACCATCATACCCCACTGTCACACACACTTATTACCATATATATAGAGTCAGGCTGGCAGTGAAAGTCATGGCCTGTGGTGGAGGAAGTCCAGGAAGTTGTAATGGCTGACTGGTGAGCTGACCAGAGTGGACCCTGACAGCCTATTTACCAACGTTTTAGACCAATTTTAAAGACATTCACCTTTTCCTTCTTTCTTCTTTTCGGCTCACACTGCCCCCTCAATGCTTCCTCAAAAACTTTTCCTCTTTGTCGCCATGTCTTCAGTCAAGTGACATGTATATTTCATAGGTGTCCTCCCCATGCGGGCTCTATGTCAGGGCTCCAGTCATTTAGAAACTCAGTGGCTGGCTCTGCTCACAGCTGTTTGGACTCAGGCACACACCGCTTAAGTGCTTTACCCTCGGGTGAGACACAGACACACACACGCGCACAGGTGTGGAGCACTACACACACACACACACCCTCTGTGCTTAAATCACTGCAGACTGCATAAAGCTTTCTTATACGCAAGAGTGGATGTGGAGATGCAGGCATGCATACACACACACACACACACACACACACACACACACACACACACACACACACACACACACACACTCACTCACTCACTCACTCAATGGAGGTCAAAATGATGCACCATATGTAGCACTTTAGCCGACATGCAGCCCAATCACACGTACATGAGTCTGATGGTTGGTAATAGCTTATTGTTTCAATACAATCCAACTATATTGAGATGATTTTCTAGTGTATTAATATTGTTTAAGAAGATTTAAGATATTAAAAATAGCACTTTTAATGTCTTAAAATTAGAGGTATCTTCATTTTTGTTTTTCCCAAACAGAAAAATATATAATGAAAGTATAATAAAAACAATATTAAATCCAAGATTAAAACTTGCTCAATAACCACCTTCAAGTTTTCTAAATCATGACCATCAGTCATTTTTGCCCATTCTTCATCACAAAGTAACCCAAGCTCAGCTAGATTTCAGATTTTGCCGCAGATTCTTAATTGAATTTCCCTCTGAACTTTAACTGGGCCATTCAAACTAAAGCACTGCAGCTCTAGCTGTATGTTTAGTTGTCCAAATTGAATCTCTATCAAAGTCTTTTGCAGCAGGTTTTCCAAATCGTAGACCAGCTTCCCCACAGCATGATGTTTCACAGTGTGTAATATGAAGAGCCAGGCAGCTTTTTAAACCATAATAGATTAAAAATCAGGCCTTATGTAGTAGTAGCCTGTATAAATGTGAAAAAGTTCATAATGTATAACTTGTGCAAGGCACCTTAAATGTTGGAGACTGAAGTAATTTTGCATCGTTGACCTAAAATTGACTTCAACCTGATAAAGTTTGATATGCTGACCTGTCCAGGCTGACCACTGGAGATAGGCATCAGCACTCAGTAGGGATAAGCATGTAAGATAATGGATGGATGGATAGTTAATAGAACAGTCACTACAGCTCATCTCCACACACACACACACACACACACACACACACACACACACACACACTCTGTCATGCAGAGCAGACAAGGATAAACGGTGGTGGCACAGCACATGTCGCTTTAATTGAACCGTCAGCTCCTGCAATAAGATGCAGAACACTGATGTCACTCGCACATGTCGGCATCCGCAGAAGCAGCCCACACACACACACACGCACACACACATTATCTCTCCCCTTCTGCTTCCTCTCCATCTCCGTGTCCCTCTGGCTCTCGCTGTCACTCTGCATGTTTTCTGTCTCAAAGCTGGAGACTGTTTCCTCCGCCAAGAGAGACACAAAAACAATTGTATTAATTCAAGATTCCAAAACCTTTAGAGTCCCCATGCAAACACACACACACACACTTTAGAGCTTGTAGAACAATATATCTCTCTCTCACACACACACACACACACACACACACACGCACACACACACACACACACAAGTCTGTCCAACGTCTCAGCTCCGCTCTCTAAACTAATTCCTCCACACTGGCATAATGCAGGTTGGCCACCTTCCCACCACAGGATTTGGCTTGGCGCGGAGAGGAAACTCCCCCTTCCACTGTACGAGCAGAAGAGGCATTATCTATTTGTAATAAATATTCAAACGCGTTTGCAGCCAAAGCCCGCCGTAATATGGGTCAGGATTGAGGAGCTCCCGCTCCGTTTTCCTCTTTTTTTCCTCTCTCCTCTTCTTCTCCGGCCCATTGTCTTTCTGAAGGCATCTTTGGGGGTCCTCCGTCTATTTAGAAAGACCTCCCTAATGAAGGACAATCCGGTTAGGACTCGTCGCACACACACACACACACACAGAGAGGATGGCACAAACACGTCGTAGGGGCTTAATTGGAAGGGCTTAATTGAGTTGTGAGGGGCTCATAAGGCTTAGTGTGACTCAAGGAGAGGGAATCAGGAAAAGTCGGCCTTAATGAGTGAATATACAACACACACAATACTTTCTTTCTTTTTGAATCCCACTATATTCTGGTTTCTATACTGCCTAAGCTGCAATTAGACTAATGACCAGAAAATACAAATAATGTCTCTATTCTCTCCTGTTAGCTTTAAATGGGGCCACACCTGAAAGTTATCCCCAATTCTGCTAAATGACATTTCAATAATCAGAACTGCATTTTCACACGACTGCAGTCTGGCCAGACCTGCTGCATCACCGTCTCGTTTGGCATCAGGCTTTTAATTGCGGAGTTTTAATTACACTGAGTGGTGTGTGTGTGTGTGTGTGTGTGTGTGTGTGTGTGTGTGTGTGTGCGTGTGTGTGTGTGTGTGTGTGCATCTGCCCCGTCTCTGATCTAATTCCTTCCTTCCTGTCATGTGATGCATCTACGCTGCCCCTGATTGGATTAGGTTGTCAGCAGGGGTTACGTTGCCATGACAGCTCACCAGACAACGTCCAACTTTTTCTGTCCTTTGAAATTTTCTGTATTTTTCTGTCGTAAAAATACAAACTTTGATCAATTTCATTTGTAATGTGAGCGCTGTTCAGCTGTTAAGATTTTAGTTGTAAATGTAGTTTAATTTTTTCCTCCAATCTTTAGTGTGTTTATATTTTAATTGCCCCTTGCTCAATATTTCAAATAACCTTTTGCTGTAATTGTACCTGATCTGGGGTATTAAACGACAGACGTCTGTGTCACTGTTTGGTAGGGAGCATTTGTAAACAGCCATCTTCACATCGTTCCACTAATATTCACATTCAGGTCTTCAGCTGAGGACCAACTCCACAGCATGATGCTGCCTTCCCCGTGTGGCTCTTTGCAGCTTCTCCATCGTTGCCATGGGCCTCTTGGCTGCTTCTCTGATTGGTTAGTTTGCTGGTCTGTCATGGCTAAAGTAGTACTGTACCCTTTTCAGATGTTTGAGAAAAACTACATTTTCATATTTTCTTTCCACTGAACTGTTCAATCATTTAAGAATACAGTTTGTGGTTAAATGATGGCATATTAGGGTCACTGTAAATGGAATAAAAAATTTTAAAAAATGCAATTTTGAGATTTATCTCAGAAATTTTTTTAGAAAAACCAAGAACATTTTTGAGTTTCAAAAGTTGAAAGTTTTCAACTTTTGGAAATAAAAATGTTTACAATCCCCTCAGTTTGGCATCATGGTGCTTGTAATGCGACACAGTGTGAAAAAGTTGTAAAAACTTTTGCAAGTCACCAACTTTTCTAAGTGAAATAACTCCTTTCAGTGTGTATGTGTGTGTTTGGGGCATAAGTGGCTGCCATCCTCCACACACTGGGACGTTCTCTGAGGTCTCTGCTCTCTAACGGACCAGGAGCAATTTGAAGTGACAGACTGTCCTCTGCTCTGCTCGCTGTTTGATGCGTTGAGACGTCGCTGCATCTTTGCGCTCTCACACCTTTAAAGGCTGCGTTATTCTCCGCGAAAGACGGGAGGCGTCCTGTATATTTATACGCGGCGCCACGGTGTTCCTCCTCACCGTGTATTTAGTTGTTGCTTGCCTTATTGTCTGGATGTGAGGCGCTTCAAGAAGCAGAGCTGTACTGCATGATCCTGCAGCTTGCATGTGGAGTGTGCATGCGTCGCTGTTATAGGTGGCCCGTTGTTTTGCATGTGAATGTCAGGGGGGTTGCACCCAAAGGTCTGTGTGTGGGTGTGGGTGGGTGGGTTATTGTGTGAAGACAGGCAGTGGCATGCACCCCGTCACCTTCTCATCCTCGGACTGCTGTGCATGGGGATTCGGCTAAATCGGCACGTGGTCTTGGTCATGGGAGACGCGAGGGCGTCCCCCTCGCCTCCCCGCTTCCAAATTACCTTACGGTGGTCACGGTGGGCGAACCTGTGCTGTTTTGGTTTTTGCAGGACAGTGAGGGTGCACAGCCACTGAACCTGTCGGCCAAGCCTAAGGCATCCGAGAGCAAGTCACCCAACTCCCCCCCAACTTCCCCACAGGTTCCCGCTGCCGCTGCCGCCACCACCAAGCTGGGTCCCGCCGGCTCCATGAAGCACAGCGCCGTGCCCTCCAGCATCGGAGCGCCGTCCACCAGAGTCAGCTCAATAGGTAAGTACATTTAACTACCCTGTACAGTGACAGAGCACTGGACAGGAAACAAACATTAGCAGGGGCTGAAAGTGGAAGTACGGATCCACCAATCCACTTTTTTCCCCCTTTCCCATACCGACATCGATATGAGGTTTAGTTGGCTGATACCAATCTGATAAAGAAAAACTAATTTATGACTCTGCATCAGTACAGCACACTTAAATTCATTGATAACTTTACAAGCTGTGTTCAAATATGCGAAAACATCTTTAATTTGTGCAATAAATACAGTGAAATTAGGAGAATAACAGCCAAACCTAAACTGACAACAGCAATAGGTTGACTATCTCGGTCAAACTAAAACTAAATTGCAACAAATCTTCTTTCAAATAGTTCAGAAAGTGGAATTAGGAATTCTAAATATAATGTAAAATAAATAGTAAAGCTCAGAGCACGACGAGTAGAATTAGACTAAATAGATCTGCACTCTTGGGTTGGGCATATTGTCACTGGCACCAGATATTATTTTAGGGATAATAGGGAGCACAGTTACTTTTTAACAGTTTGCTGATGTGAAAAATATCTAGCTGTGAGTCTACCTCCATCAGTAACAACTTCAACACTTACGAGTGAGACTTTTTGACCAATCAAAGCTTCCCAGTCCGTCTCTAAACAAACCGTAGATGTACAAGCTCAGTTTCTTACGCTGCAAACATTTTTACAAGAACGATACATTTCCAGAAGTGGAAATCTCAAAAGTTTTTAAGAAAAAGTGTCTGCAAAGTGTTTCTATAACAACAAGAACAGTGTTGTTTCTAGCAGTACTGTGATGACAGCACCATAATCCTTCCTAACCACATGCACACATAAAGAAAAAATGGCATAAATGAATCACTATTTTTTACTCCTAATCCATTTTTCATGCAGCACTGATAGTTCAAATATTACACATATGTAACAGGCTATAATTAGTGTTTGTGTTGTTCCTCCGTGCTGCTATTTGCCTGCAGGGCGGCTTCATTGTTATGTGTTTATTAGTGGCTGAAAGAGACAGAGAGAGACATAGGAGTCAGGAGAAGGGAGGGAATGAGAGAGAGAGAGAGAGAGGGAGAGAGAGAGAGAGAGAGATGAGGATTAGTGTTTCCTTTTTTTTTTTCCAGAGCAATGAAGTGGGGGAATAATAAAGAGAGGAGTGCATGACAGACAGAAGGTATCACCAATGAGATTAGACAAGCCTCTTACATGAGCCAGGACAGCGCAAACACCCAGCATTAACTATACAATACCAGCACACACACTCAAACTCACACAAAGCCTCACACACACACACACACAATCCAACCTCCTCCTCCTCATATGCAGTTAAGTCTTTTTTTTTTTTTCCTGACATTCTGGCTAATCTCACTGTTTTTCAACAAATCGGCGGATTTAATATCAGATTAGTGGATTTTCGGTCCCAGATGTTTTTTGTTCAGAAAAATGGATTACAGTGTTTTAAGTTTGTGTGTGATCCTGGCTGAATTATTTGCGCGGCGGAGGCCAGATCCCCGATACGCAGGAGCTCATTGTTCCATCTGTTACCGCTGAGTTCGAGGCGGTCAGGAGCGCCGCGCCGCGTTCCAGCTCATCGTATTAGGATCCGTTTTACAAGTTCATAGCGGACGGACAAATTGGAGCGGGGTCCAGAGGTGGTCGTTTTGATTTGCAATCTGTTTGAAGAAGAGCGAGGAGGAGGGGGGTTGCAGATTAGGAGGGCCTTTTGGGGTTATTTATATTCAAACTGGAATCAGAATGAAACCTGATTAAACCCTTCTGAGTGCAGAACACATTTAGTTTTTCATCTAGTTCTTTTTCAGACCGCATATGTCTTATAATAAGATCAGAGCTTTTTAACCCTGATGAGTGTGTGTGTGTGTGTGTGTGTGTGTGTGTGTGTGTTTACATAAACATATAGCTGGTGGAAACTGTAAGTAAACAATATCCACATTTTAACGCCGTTTGAACAAAGTTGAAATAAAATGTAAATCAAAATGTATTGATTTAGAAATTTATAGATTTCTAGAGTTGCCATGAGAGTTGGTATCTCATATGCACAAACTTTAATAACAAATTTAACTGCACAAATTTTTCTTTTGTTCTGGTCTTCACAGAGCAACACAAACTGATAATTGGTGGTTAATTAGTCAGGCTATGTGCTCCTAGCATGCTAGGAGCACATAGCATGCTAGGAGCTATGTGCTCCTTTTAAAACTATTAGTTTTAAAACTATTAGTTTTACATCTAGGTTTAAAACTATTAGTTTTACATCTATTTGAACCATGTTAATCTTTTCTTGCTCAGAAAATGTAGATTTCTTTTTCTAAATTTAAAACGATCATTAAAAAGTTGAGGAACTATTGTAACTAAGCTAAATATCACGTTAAGATATCTGCTTAAAACTTAAATGCTTTTCAACTTAACCCAAGCAGGTGCTTTTGCTTTGTTGCAACACTTTTTAGGATCCAGTAAACCTAAACATTAACCCATATACAAGTGTTTCAGTTTGTGAAGACCTCCACCTGGAGGAATGTTTCTCTCTTCCCATCCGTCCATCTTTCTCTAACCAGACTGAGAGACGTAGGCGCCTGTAATTTCCACCACCGTCACACATTTATCTCAGTCTGCACTGTGAACAACTGCAGTCCCCCAACTCGAACGTTTCCTCATAAGACGTACCGCATGCATCTTCAGAGAGGAGAAAAAAAAAACAGAACTTGTGTTATCACAGTGCAAGAGAGCAGAAGACATCCCCTCCAACCTTTCCCTCCTTTTATCTGGGTCACATGCACTCGTCTGGTCTGGATGGTTGTCATTTCTGTCAGTTGAAGCAATCACACATGTGTGCGCAGGAATTTCTATCAACCCCCCCGCCGCCTCTTCTTTTGACTGCAGATTAAAATTGACTGCCACCCAATTCTGTCACCCCCCCTCCTCTACCCCCTCATCTCTGTTCTCACTCCTCTGTCCTGCCTCTGATCCCGCACCCTCTCTTTTTCTTTTTTTTCTTTTTGTCGGGCTCCACTCCCGTCCAGATTTTCCGGTTATGACTTCTGAAAGAGTTCACGGCTCTGTCATTACCAATCTGAAGCTGATAATCTGGTCCGAGATGGCATTAGCGGCGCGGATTAGCGCAGATAAAGGCCTCATAAAGCAGCAGCGGCTCTTTGTTAAGAACTAACCGATGGGGAGCGGAGATGGCGGCGCCTCGCATTCTCACACATGCAGAATAATAAGAGGTGCCTCTGCTGACTGTAACGCTGCTTACAGCGTTCTGTTGAAGGGGATGAGATTCCTGGGGGCAAACTCTGACTCACATGCTCCACTCGGCTGCAAAGTGGTCAGTCGCTTTGAGTGTTTTCAGCTAGGTATATAAAAGAAAACACACACACTGGCAACCTCCTCTCATATGTTAATGCCTTTACCTCACGGTTCAGAAGATTTGTTCCAGATGAGAACCTTCAAAGTAAATACTTTGGAGTGTTTATTCAATAATAATAATAATTTTAAAAAAAGGCTGTTCTCTATTTTTTTTATGATTTTTTTGTTTTGCTGTTAATACTCAATCTGCATTTGTGCTTCTGAAAAATAAAGAAGCTGAACAGGATGGCTAACAGACTGTCCCTCCTGTCTGCGTCTCAGCAGACTTGTTGTCTTCGTTGTCGTCGACAGCCTACCTGAACGACCACGAGGCGGTGAGCAAGGCCTTCGCCGAGGCCCGGCAGATGAAGGAGCAGCTGAAGGGGGAGCAGCAGGCCCTGGACGCCAAGATGGCCTCCGTCAGCAACCTCAGCCTCAACAACGGCCGCTCCGACAAGGTCAGGTTCTTTTTATCTTCCTTTGAGCGCACAAAGATTTTAAAATCGTTGAGGCATGAAATTTGCCAAAAGCAACTATGTGTTCTTTCCTCTATTATTTTAACGTTTGTTTAAAGCACAATTTTAATTATTTTAAACAAACTCAAATCAATTTATACAGCCTCACAAATTAAAAATCAAAATGATTTTGCGTACATTTTAGTGTTCATTTCCTAGACATGAAACGGCTTACAGAAATACACAGTGTATATAAATACATCAGAAAAATCTTCTCAGCTCCCACCTCAGGTGAAATACTAATTGTGTCAGGATTTTGTTTTTTTTCCCCACAACAAATGATTTACACTCAGTCACCCGGAGCTCGGCACAAACGAATACAAATCGCCGCCTCTTATCTCGGCCTCCAAATTCGGCGCGCGCGCTAAAAAAAGAAGAAGAAAAAAAAAAACACACTGCAACAGATCTACCCCGAGTCCTCTGAAGTCATCGCAGGCCGTGACCGTCTTCATTGTCGGCGCGCGGTAATTTGTCGTGCAGTGTGCCGTCCCCGTCGCAGCATGTAGGAGGTAAATCGGCACACAATGCCCTCGCACAGCTAAACGTGGCCAGATAAGGTAAAAACCGGAGGCAGCGTGGAGGTAATGACTGCGTCTGTGAGGCACACTGTAGGGGTGTGAGTGTGTGTGTGTGTGTGTGTGTGTGTGCGGCACAGCGGAGTGTCAGGGAGACAGTAATGTGAAATGACTGCGTCGGCTCCTCAGCGGCTCAGATCAACTCTGGGTATTTGTTCAACATATTTGGAATCAGCTGAAGCATCAAAGCAGGAGTTATTCCTCCTGCTGCTTTACTGTATTCATGTTGATATTGCTGATAAATATTGCATTCAGAATCATTAATTAACATTAATATAAATAAAAGAAACCACTAAACTAAATCATATTGTTTGCAAGTGGCAAATATAGTTTTTTCCCCGTCCTGCTCTTTATGGAGTAACATAAATTTTGACAATAGCTGTTTAATTGGACTGCGGCTGACTTTATAACTGTAGTGCTAAAACTATTTGAAACTCTTATTTTCAGTCAAAGTAAATGTCAGCTGAGATTTAATTCAAACTTTTCGGCAACGAATCTTTCAGAGAATGTTGGTGTGAAAATGTGCAAAAGCATCTTTCGGCCAATTTTAAATGAGGAGAAGATTTGATTCTCTGGACTTTTTAAAACCACTGAATTTAATGTAAATGCTGTAAATGTTTCTTATAAATAATGACATTTAAAACTGTATGATCAACGAGGAAATATGGAGCATTTTTGTTCAGCCTGCTATTCAGCAGATTTGACTGCATTAAATGTTAGCAAATTGCTGTGCATTGTGGGAAATGGCTAAGACTTTTAAAGGACAAGAAATCGTTTTAAGAAAGACAAATAGATGTTTCTGTTATGAAGTTGTAGATTTGTAAAGACTTTATGAAACAGTGTTGACTCTTTGTGATGTTCTGCAGCCCTGCTCCTCCTGTTCCTCTCTGGGTTTTGTGTGTTGGGATACAGCGGCGGCGTCCCTGACACTCAGAAGATTAGTTTTGTCACTACTTTGTGTCTCCGCTCTCATGTCAGCCATTCAATCCACTTTTCCCATGTACTGTACCGGGGCTTAATGTCAGACTAGGCTGTCATCCACTCTGTCTCTGCTCTCTCTCTCACACACACACACACACACACACACACGCGCACACACACTCCACATAGCCAACTGAGAGCGCATTAATCTTAAAATCTGAAAGTGTGAGGAGACATTTTGTGCTCTTTTTTCCCCCCCTGGAACGAGGACTGAATGAGGCTTTCATTAGAGCAAAATGAGAGAAAAACTCCTAAAATATTTCTGATTTACATACAAAATGACTAACTCCAAACCATTGAGGGTTATTATGCATTTATAAAAGCAGAAGAAATTAAAACTAAAATACTTTTGAAACATTTAGAGCTTTTATTCTTCCTCTTCCCTATTTATTCCAGTCTATTGGGGGAGGGGGAAATTATCTCTAACAATTAAACAGCGTTGGACTGAAAAAAAAAAAAAAAAAAGATAAAATGCATTTCATTAGCATTCTGCCCTCCCTGCTTGCAGCCGCCCGGCTCACCAGGGTCACATGGAAATGGAGGAGGACACTTTCCGGAACATCGTTTTAGAAGACGGCCGTGTTTTGGGTAGAGCTCCTAATCGTGTAATTAAACTGTAAAACGTTGGCGCTGGTGCCGTGCCGCCTGCGTGTGTGTGCGTGCGCACACGAGCGAGCATCAGCCGAGCTCCAGCGCAGTGTGTGCCGGCTGCTTGCATTAGGCATGTAAATGCTCAGTAAATCAGCCTTTTATTGGTTGTAATAAATACCCAGGGGGCCGCGCGGCGTGGCCCCGCTCTCGTCCGCGCCGCGCTCTCTCCCTCTAATGCGTCGACCCTCAGGGGCCTCTGCAAGAGAGAGGCAAGCCGCCGCACTCCACTCTCGCAGGTGGCTGCCAGGAGTTGCCACACACACACGCACACACACACGCAAACACACACTTAATCAGCAGCACACTCACATAACAGTAAACATCCAAACCGGAGTAAAATCAACATTCTTCTACATGGAAACACTCAAACGCAGATGTGTGTTCAGGCTTTTAACATTTCCACATGTCAGACAGCTTGTCTGTTTGGGGGGAAAAAAAAATATATATATATATATTTATAACATTTAACAATTGTTCATTTTCACCTCGAATGTCTAAAACAAAAGGGGGAAAAAAAATGTTGAGATATAACAGTAGTTGTAATGGGAGCCGTCAGTCAGAGGTGCAGGTTTGGAGTTTCATTCATGTTTTCCCTGCATGTGACTCAGACACTGACTGACTGCTACTGTGAACTGTTTGTGCCGTTTAGGACAAAGCTGCCTTGGAGAGTTTGAGTCAGCAGCTGAAGCAGCAGGCCGACGACAAGTTCAGCCACGCCATGCTGGACTTCACTATGAGCGGAGACTCTGACGGTATGCACACACGCACCACACCACACACACACACACACACACACAGAAAAATGCCAAATGAAGGATTCTCACATTCAGAATAACTGAACATTAAAGGAAAGATGAATTGCACAGCTGATGCAAATATGCTGAAGTAAAAATTCATCTTTTGTTGCTGTAGCATAGTCTCACTCTGATTTAATTTTTATTTAAACTTTAATTTTAACACTTACTTAAAACCGAAAACAGTTTAACAAATATAACTGAAACCATTCTTTTCATTTTATGCGAGCCTTGAGATTTTGTAAGTCTTTAATTAGTTTTCACTGCTTTTCTTTTTTCCTGAAGTCCAAATATGATATAAGTCCTATTTCTTTTTGCCACCCTTTAAATTTTAAAGATAAGAAAACATTCAATTTAAAAAAGTGTTTTGATATTTTAATATACTCCTACAAACAAAATAGGTAGTCAGGCAGCATTCAGCTTCTATGCTCCACTAATTTAGAACAAACGGCACAAACAGATTTCCTTTAAATTTATTTGATTAATAATGATCTGCAAAATTGGTCATTATATTTGACAAAAATGTATTTATTGCTATTCCATAATTATTTGTTGTATTAAATTTTTATGGAGTAAAGAACTTTGAACTACTGTGGCGTATAAAATAAACTGAACATGACTAGTAATGTGAACCTCACCAGTCAGGGGATGATTCAGATTTTAATTATCTACAGTTTTGACAAAGAAGGCTGGATGAGGACTCGGTGTGTTTCTTGCTACACACTGTGAGGTAAAACAGGGAATATTTTAGTAACTATTGGCAGCTTAGGCTCACCAAACCTTTCTGTCCAACCACCAGGAACATAAATATCTAGAGTCTGATAAACTCTACTGAGACGTTGTTTTGTGGTTGTAAGATCGAGGTGGGAACCTTGCCCAGCATTACAAACTCTGAAATACCAGTAAATTTTAAATGGGTGCTATCAGAAAACTAAAAACTTGTCGTCTTTGGGTCTTTTAAGCAGAAAAACAATGAAGAATGCAATTATATCCAATGTTATAAGTGAAATAATCTGCCAGTGAAACCAGTACTTTTGTAAGTCAGAACACTTGAAATAAGACAAAGCTAAAATATCTGCACCAGAAACGAGACCAAAAATACTTGGTAACATTTAGTATTTTTTGCAGTGTGCTTGCTTCATCCTTGCGCAAAAGTTGAGCTACACTTTTTCTTTTTACGTTGCATAACTATTGTCTTCCTCCTCAGGTTCCCCCAGCGTGTCGGACTCCAGAATATTTCGGGAAACGCGTGGCAGGAACAACAACGAGCCGCACATCAAGCGGCCGATGAACGCCTTCATGGTTTGGGCCAAGGACGAGAGGCGGAAGATCCTCCAGGCCTTCCCAGACATGCACAACTCCAACATCAGCAAGATCCTCGGTAAACTACCGCCCTTCAGCAGCTCCGGGCGCTCGCTGCGTCCTTATCATATAAGCCATCTCTCCTTCTCACAAACCCACACGCGCATCACAAACTAATGCTGCTTTCGTACTACGGCGGCGTTGTGTAAGCGGGCGTTAATGAAAGGCTGGGGGAGAGCACAACCACGACAAATGATGATATAATTCATTATGCATTAAACAAGCAGCGCAAGGCCGCCTGACATTTCCCCCAGACCGCCGGGATCGGCCCTGACATTTTAAAGAGCTCCTAAGCGTTTTATAACACAGGGAAATCTGGTTTTAATAAGCCTCCACGCTCTCGATTGCTAACAGATCGCAGAACACAGAGAGAGGGAGAAAAGAGAGAGGGGGAGACAGAACAGCCGCGCGCTGACAGCTTTTACCCATTAAACATACAGTAGTCAAGTGCAAATTCAGACCAGATATGAAGCGCACACACACAGAGGAAGACAGGCACAAGATTTTCCACCCACCCACACACACACACGCATACACACATACAGTACAGATCTGTGAGCAGCAACCGAGCTGAGAGATGACAGCAGGTTAAGTGAAGTCCTCATTAGTTGAGATGAGTACCTGTCGTCCCAGCAGTGCTCCTCATTAACCCTCTTTTGCTCTCTTTTGCGTTCTCGTTCCGGGTGCCACTTCCAGCACCATGCTGTGTGTGTGTGTGTGTGTTTTAAGCTCATCCTCACATGTATCAGTTTAAACTGTTTGCTGAGCGTCCTACACCACACATCAGTCAGAGTAGCCGATCTGCACGCGCACGATCATGTTTTCAAAGAAATGTCAGGACTAGTAGTAATCAGTGACTGCGCTGAAAGAGAGGTCTGTACAATAAATAAATACTGCATGATTAATATTAATAGATAATACGTTTGATAGAATCTTCAATAATTTCACTGAACTCCAGTCCAGAATCTCACAGCATTCTGGGGGATGTAGGCACAGGAAAGACTTTAGCTGCTCAACGTGGCACCAACTGAGACTACATTCACACTGCAGACTGAGGTGACCCAAATCAGTTTTGTGACCTCTCTCTCATCTTTTCATGACAGTCTGAACAACACAGATCCAGTTTTTACAGATTTGATCCGGGCTACTTGGATACGTGGTTCTAAATCCAACACCTAGTCGACCTTTTCCAGTGTTACTCGCCTTTGTACGACATCCGACCTGAATGTCAGTGATGCACAATGAAAGTCACTGTTCTGCATCCTGATGTAGTAGGAAGAAAAACAACAACCATGGAAGACAATAATGAAGATTAAAATTGTTAATATGCAATAAATAAATAGCAAAATATGTTGCACCATTAGCATCCACAAATACTTCCATAAACACTGAGCACACTCGCATTATTGCGCCCTCTCCTGGACATGCGGACACTTCTACATTGCTTACAGTTCACACAACAAGTCACATGTACTTGGACATGTGAACAACTGCACACAAAAAAATTTAAAATCAGAATTGAGTATTAACGCCTGTAGTGTGAACGCAGGCCAACTTACTCACTCTTTGGTTACTTAGCAACACCATGTTGAGTAACTTGCACAGCAGCAGTTTCAGTTTTACCACTATGCCTCTTAACTGCTTTAAAAAATACAAATAAGGGTAGCGCTTCCAATTTGTAATTCAGTAATTCAGATATTTATAACAAAAAGAAAATCGATTATCAATATCAACTGCTATGTACAATAGTGTATTAAACAATTATTTTAAAAAAGTTAATTTCTGGACATTAATCTGGAAATTTTAGTGCTTTTTGTCCAAATTTTTTTTCTATCTTCAAAGGCCCTACTTTCAGCCATATTGTCCAGCCCTACATAAGAACAGCCCCTCTGTGGCAAGTTGTCTCAAAGAAAAGCAGCAGCTAATCAAAGCTAACCGCTGTTTTCCGTCTGTCTCCAGGCTCGAGGTGGAAAGCCATGACCAACCTGGAGAAGCAGCCTTACTACGAGGAGCAGGCTCGCCTCAGCAAGCAGCACCTGGAGAAATATCCGGACTACAAATACAAGCCGCGGCCCAAACGCACCTGCCTGGTGGACGGCAAGAAGCTGCGCATCGGCGAGTACAAGGCCATCATGAGGTCCCGCAGGCAGGAGATGAGACAATACTTCAGCGTAGGGTGAGGGACTGGGTAGTTCTAGGTCCAGGAGGATTTTGTTTGTTTTGCAAATAAAAAGATCAGAATTTATAGGCTTTTTTTTCCCATTATTCTGTTTCTGTTTTAAACACAGAGACTGAATGTAAATTTGCTTTTCCTCTTTTATTAGTTTTTATGTAAATATGTCATAGTTTCTAATGAGGATTTTGACCAACGAGATGCACTAAGAAATTGGCTGATGACCCATCAGACGTGTTTCAGCTTAACCAGCCTGTGGGACCTTTTTCAGATCATTAACATCTAAACTTTTACCAGTCTGCCGTAACAACACTCTTCAGTACAGAAGTTAATACAGAGAAAAAAAATTCTCTATCAGTGACGTATTCAAACAGGAAGTCAGAGAACGAAGAAAAGGTTTGCCGGAGAACGTAGAGTAAAAATATTTCAAAGTTTACAACAAACCTGAAATCACAATCTGGAAAATAAACTCTGGTGCATCTCTATTTTAAATGTATGTGTACTACTCTCATTTTTGGATGTAATTGTTTTGAAACAAACCAAGTTAATACAATTAGCTCAGTTTGTACTAAATACCCAAAATTTAGGCCTGGGTCAGGAATGTTTTACCTGCAAGCAAAATAACATGCAATAAAGCTACTTCACTTTCATCATGTTTACAATCAAATTAAAGCTAAACTGTGTAAAATAACCCTTTACTTGTAATGGGATACATTTTATTTTTCCAAATCATAGTATGTGCTGAAAATAGTTGAAGTTTCTCTTTACAGAGTAAGTAAACGTTAATAGCCGCGTTTGAGCTAGCTGCTTGGCAATGAACAACAGGCAGAGAAGGACTTCAGCACTAAAATACACCGAGTCAAAGTGGCATTAAAATAAGTTGAAACTTTTTTTTCCTGACAGTAACCTTTTAAGACTCTGTATACTCTGATGGTGGTAATCAGGGAAATGTTTCCAATATGGTTTGGTTTAAAAGGAGCAAACCTTTTAAACCAAAGAAGAGGGTGAATTGTTACACACACTCAGTTACAAAATCACATACATACATCCACTAGATGGTGCTTTGTGGGTCAGGTTCAACTTTGATAAGAAATGCTTGTATTTTCAGATTGCAAAAATATAGTTCAAGCCCAAAAACATCTCATTCTGCAAGAAATAAAGACTGTTTCAGTTGTTAAGCAGTGCTATCAATAAATGCCTCGTTTCCATTGAGTATCCGGTTCAGTAGGCTATTTTCTTTTTGTCAATTATAAAAGGGGCCAATACAACCGATCAGAACCACACCGTTCCTGGACCCCGTTCAGGTGTAGGCCCATTGGATAGGTGTATGGTACGCTAAGTTTAAACTACTGGCACCTCTCAACAAGGTATTGGTTAGGGAACAGAAAAACGTCATTCTTGAGCGTCTAATTTGTCGTTGCACTCGTCTGACAACGTGAGGTGTTTGGGCTCAACTCTGCCTGCCCCGTTGAAGTCCAACTGGCGGTGGAAATCGTTCTGTTGAGCACAGTAGAAATGGGGCAAACGTTTCACCTTACTGACTACAGCATGTTTCTGACATTACTCCTAACTTTCCTTTCTCTTTGTGCATACAGGCAGCAGGGCCAGCTGCCCTTATCCTCTGCAGGCATGGTCTACCCAGGTGCCCTTTCAATGGCAGGGATGCCCTCCCCCCAGATGCCCTCAGAGCACTCAAGTATGTCCAGCAGCCCAGAGCCCAACGCCAACCACCACCAGAACCCCCACATGCCCGGACTGAAGGGGGACGAGCCACGGATCAAGGAGGAGGAGCTGCGGCTAGACGACAGCAACGGTGACGTGTACGATGATTTTGACTACGAGGACGAAGACGCCGACTACGCTAGCGACAACGACAACCATATCCCCCATTAAGGCGGCACCGGTCACTGCCGGTGGCGTTCTAAAGATTCTAAACACATCAGTCAGGAAGAGGAGTTTGTACTTTGCCAATCACCTCAAGTTTAAAAGATAAAAACACCTCCCATCCCCTCTTCTCCTGACTAACACGGACTCTTTGGGCAGAGCCAGCTCCCCTTCCCCTCCCACTGGAGTCCTGATACCAGCATCTGATCAATCAACGGAAGCACAGGACCTGTCACTCACACTGACTGTTACACATGCTGGAGTCTGGGAGGAAGCCAGTTTAAAGCTCACTGAGGAATATTCAAGTACTACTGCGAGAGTGTGATGCCACAAGTGAGAAGACGTTTATAAAAATCAACCCTTTTCAGTCCGATCTGGAGGGAAAGGAGACATTTTAAACTGAAAAACTAAAACAGCGGACCTGTCAAAGGCTAACGGATGACACTTTAGGACGGCGGACCTGTTTATTATCAAGAGACACTTTTAAGAAACAGCTTTTTTTGTTCTTTGGTTCTATAATATTCTCACTCAGGTACACGGTGCCAATAAGTGGCTTGTGAATGTGATTTGTTGTTTTTTGTGCTACAAGTTTGAATAATAATAGAAAAAAAAAAAAAGAGACTTTTCTTTTTTTTTTTTTCCCTCCCTTTTGTTGTAAAGCACCTGAAAGACATCAGACCTTTATTTTTAACTGAATCCTCAGCCTAGCGGTGTGCTATCGGTGCCTCCACTCGCCTCTCTTCCCCCCCCCACCGCTCAGGGGGAGGAGACAGAGAGGAACCGATCGAGGGGGGGGGAGGGGGCGCGTCCCGGAGCGGAATCGAAAGCACTGTGTTTGTGAGACAATCCACGAGTTTTCTTCTAACTCCGTCCCTCCTGTCTCCATCTCAATATCGTGTAGGGCAAAAAAAAAAAAAAAAAGTAAAAAAAAAAAATCATCATCAGCACAACTTCACCTGAAACATCCGGCAGGTGCGCGTCAGTGTGTGTTGCTTACAGCACTTTTGTTTTTGGTTTAGAGCAACAAAAAAAAAAAAAAAAAAAAGGAGCTAAAACAAAATCTTGAAGGATAAGAAACTTGTTCTGCTGCTGTTAATGCGCTGTAACACACACTCTCTCTCTCTCTCTCTCTCTCTCACACACACACACACACACACACACACCACACACACACACACAGAAAGCTATTGTTGTGTCTAAGTGTTTTCTGCTCCCTCCAATCAACGTCGTCCTGCTGTAAGCCAGTGGGTGGAGCCGGAGTGCAGTCAGTGTTTCTGTATTTTATTATTATTTTTCTTTAAAACTGCCTCTAGTCTAATATTATTATTATTATTATTATTATTAACCATAATTAAGAGGATGGTCAGCGTTTCCTGAGTTAAGTAAGTTATGTACAGTATAATTTATTTTTCTCCTCCTTATCAGGTTTTTGTGACCATATGAAATGGTCACTGAAACATTATTCTATTTAGCTGGTAGAAATTTAGATTTAAGCAGAAGTTGTCCTTTTACCTTGCTTTGTTTTTGTTTGTCTTTCTTTTCCCCTTCTAAATCTGTTTTGACTTGTATTAACCCCTGCGGACGGATGTGTGGCGCAGTTAGGACAGCGAGCTCCTCTAAAGACGCTGAAGACTTTTTTTTAATTTTTATTTTATCTCCATGCCCATTTCTACGAAGCACTCAGACTCTCTGCAGTCAGAGATAAAGAACATTAATATTTTTTATTATTATTGTTATAATTTTATTTGTAATGATTATCACCATGTACAATGTGAAGGTTTCCTCTTTTTTTGTTGTCGTTTTCTTTGAGAATGATTTGAAGGATTTCTGTGAACAAAGACCTGTCCCCGTTTACTCGCTGAGCCGCTGAGCCGAGACGCAGTGAAGCATCTGCTGGCATCCTCACATCCACAGCACCGCCCAGAAGTTTACATACTCTTGAACAGCATGAATGTCAATTAAGACATTGGAAGATTTATTATTTTAAGATGGACTGATGAGATGTAAAAAAACAAAACCATGAATTAAAAAAAATAATAATAATAATCAATTGGCTGTATAAAACACGAGTCAGAATTGTTTTATATATCTTGCTAAACACATCTTAGCAAGTTGTATTTGAACATTTTTCCAAGCCACAACATTGTATTTCCATATTTCTGTCTGATTGACAACTGGCTCTTTAAATTGCTCAGTTTGCATGAAGACTGCATTAGAGCCCATACATTATGAATAGGGCTAAAGCCTGCTTTAACCATTCTGAAACCAGTTTTATAATTTGTTGCTTCCAACAGGATAACCAATTTTTGTAACTGTCTAGCAGAATCACTGACATCAAAACATTTGCACAACATGATGTGCAGTAGTTGGTGCAGTTTTCTTAATTTTACAAGCGTCACCTCGATTCCTCCAATCAAGCTCGCTAATCTTTACTTGAAGAAATTTAAGGTCATGCAATAAGACTTCAGCCATTGTGGTTTCTGGGTTGTTCCAGAGGACTCTAACCAATTTCTCCTCATTCAACAAATAGCTGGACATTAAGACACAGTTGGACGTCCCAAACTCGTGTAAAATCTGGCTGTGGATCCAGATGCCCAGCATTACGCATCTGGATTGGCCCTGATAATATGCATATTTATAATTTCTGATCACATCAAGACAATGAATGTTCTCAAAGGGACTGTAAAGTGATTTATGTAATGATAAAACCATCAGTTAAAATGTAATAATTTTACATCTTTTCACACTGATGTAATTTGGTCCAATACAAAGGAAACTTGATTTGAGTTGACTGATGAAATAGTACACAGCTTATCTTAAAGTTCAGTTTATGTGGGTCTATTTTTTTTTTAATGTACTCTAATTTAAGAGCTGTAGATATTTAATTCATCATTTAAACTCCCTTATTTGACATTCATGCTGATTAGTGTATTCAAACGTCTGACTGGCACCGTCTTCACGCACAAACACAATCACTAAAACACACACCAACAATCTAAAGAGATTATTATTGAAACTAAACAAATCCTATGCTGTTTTTTTTTTTTTTAAACCCTGTACATTTCTAGAATGTTTTTGTAATAGCAGTGATTTTCTTTCATCCAATCATCATCATCACAGTGTTTACTCTGACCCAGCAGGAGTGTTTCACCGTGTCGGCATGTGAGGCGGCCCGGCGGTATCTCTAACCTCCCTCATCAGGAGCCCTTTGCTTTGTTTGAGCTCCACGCGACGCTACAGGAGCCATGACTACTCTTCAGGTGTGACGTCGCTTAGTGATCCCCCCCATATTTTATTTTTTCTTTCTTTAAATCGCTATATAAATGTTCCACATAAAGAGCTTCTGGGTCTTAATTATGCTGTAAAGTCACCCCTGTTATCGCCACACTGTTGCTGGAGAGAGGAATCAGGAGAGCGAGTGGGGCATTAAAGACATCAATCATCCCTGCTGGCAAGGTCTGTCCCCATACCAAGACAATGAAAATATTATTTAAGACAATCAGTCACGAGTGGAGCTCACAACAAAGTAAGAATTATTACAAGTAAACAAAAAAACTATCTTACCATCTCAACTTGAAAAAAAAAAAAAAAATCAAGAAAGATAATTATGTAAATATAACATAGAGTTATAGATTTATATTTTGTTCATAACACAGTGTAATATAAGTTGTATATTTCTTTTTTTTTTTTTTTTTTCGGTTTTCTCTCCCTACTGTCTCTTTTATTGATGTTTATTCATGCCACAGAAAAGTGGAGTCGCAGTGCTCTCTCAAAAAAATGAAAAAAATATCAAAGAAATAAAGAAAAACAGGAAAAAAAAAATAAATCCGTGGGCTGCCACCACCATCTGTTCTAAGTTCACTTTTTTTTCAGTATTACTGCCAGACGAGGCTCTAATAAAGACAGCAATGTGTTGAGTAAAACTTGTCCTGCTCATTTTTTCCCGCCACTAACTTTCATATAGACACACTTTTTTTTTTTCCTACACCAATGAAAGTGTGGCGTCGATAAATATTTGGACGCAGAGTAAGTGATGGGTTAGAAACAGCTTCCTCATGTCTTATTTTATTATTCTTATCAGGTAAGCCACCAGCAAAGTTGAGTGATTGAATCATATTCAATATGTTAATTATGGTAAGTCCACCTTTGCCCCTCCAATCAGAGAGAAGAAGAAGAAGAAGAAGAATCACGGCCAGATAACCTAATTGAGCCCAACAAGGGACACTTTTCTCTAAAAAGAAAAAAAAAAAAAACATGTTTGCTGCCGTCACCTGGTTTTAAAACAAACAAACAAAAAAAACCGCAAATGTATAATTGATGCTTGCTTATGGATGTTCGTGCCTCCATTTTCCGGGGTTAAAAACACCAAACCCCACTCAGCGTGCCCATTAAAATGCTGTCCTCCATCTGCGTCCATATGTTCCGCAATCAACCCCCACAGCCCTGCTCGACGCGCAGCGCATAAAAACAAGCTAAATGCATTCAGAGGACAGGATTTTATGTGCTTTGTTAATTACCAGAACTTCACAGACACACACTTCCCAACACCCCAAAAAACTCTTTTGATGCAATAAAAAGGCAAGATGGGGGCAGATTCAAAACTCACGGAATAATACGGTAAGTGAAGGATTCGGTTTGTCTGGGCGATGTGAATTTTTCAGAGGCGGCCCGAAGGCGAAAAACCCGAGAAAGAGAAAAGGTTTGTGTGTGTGAATAGCTGAGGAGCAGAAAAAGAGTTTGGATTTTTATTTTATTGTCAGCAATATGGGAATGCTGAAGGAAGCAAACAGTGGTTAGCCTCCGATTCAATCACACACACCCTAAGGTGGGCTGGAGGTGGGCAATTCAGAACAAAGAAGAAAAAAAAATATATCAAATGGCAAAATTATTTTTATCAGCACAGTTGCCTTGAACTTTTCCTGCTTGTGCAAACTGCAGCGAACACTAAAAACCTCTGAGCGGTGTGCTCCGAGAGCGGGCCGCTCTGCCTGCGTCGCCTCGGTGAAACATGCCGTGGATTTCCCCCCCTCTTTCAACCGTGGGTGTTTGGAAATTGAGTGAAAACGATGTCACATTAATGATTTAAAGTCGGTAATAGGATGTGCTGTGACGCTGAGCCGCCAGCTAAACTGACTTTAAGGCTGCAGCGTTAATGTATTCATGAGGAGGAGGATTATACAGAGACAAGAGCAGCTTGAGCTGAGTGCAGCACACTAGCCAAAGCCTCACTTTATTTATTTATTTCATATGTATATATATATATATATATATATATATATATATATATATATATATATATATATATATATATATATATATAAAATGCTAATTAATTTCATATTTTAATTTTTAATCAACTTTTCACAAATAAAAACATGCAGGAAAAATAAAAAAATAAAAAATCTTTTTTTTTTGTTCTTTTTATATTTTTGTGTCACTAGGATTTAGTTTCAAAACATTGTATTCCCCAGATGACTAGTAGCAAACAAACTGTTATGAAAACATTTCAAAGAAATTAATTCTTGCCTCTAACTGGGATATTAGCACAAATGTGTGTTTATCTCCGAGCAGTGCCTTCTCCTTTCATCTCTGATTCTGGCTGCTCGGCTAATCCCCGGTCTGCCGTACCATCGCACACACAAACTGCAGCATCACTGAAAACTAAAAATCGCACAAGTATCACAGGAAGGGAAAAAAACTCTAGCAAGTGTTTAGGTTTCTGTTTTCTAATATTTTATCTTTTTTTTTTTTTTTATTAAGCTAAAAAAAAAGGGGAAACAAAACTTGTTAGTCTGTGGATTGCGTATTAAAATTTCAGAGTATAAAAGACGAGGTAACATGAGGCTTAGAAGCAAAGTAAAATAAAAATCTACTTCAAGTTTATTTGTATTTTTCTTGATTTGTTTTTAAGTTTTAAACACTACGAAGTCAAACAGGTGAAGACGGGATGAAAAACATGACTTCCTTTACATCATCCGTGTTTGAACGTTTATGCATTACACATCTAAGGTAACGGCTGTCATGACAGACAAGTGGCAGGTTATGTCAATCACAGCAGGTAAGCATGACATTATCACAGTATGATGAGCAAAAAGAGCACAACGTGATCTAATTGCTTTTACTTACATCAGAGAAGCAACAACTATTTCCATTCATGCAAATATCAGATAGTTTTTTTTTACAGTTATATGTTAAAAATAAAATAAACTACTGCTAAATTCAGCTGTAGTCTTTATTGAGCAGCATTTTGACATTCTGCTCTTTGAGAGGAACAAGCAGAGTTAGTTTAATTAGTCAGGCTACCTGAGTCAGTATTATGTAAAATTGAAATCTTCGACATGGAAAGGCGTTTTTATAACGTGCTGAAGGCAGAACTTCTTAAAGAGACAGGTCAATTTCAAAATGTCAAATTACAAAGTTGAATTCCTTTGAAGTTATTCATTATATCTAGCATTTAACAACTAAATGTACTATAGTAACTTGAATGTGCTACAAAAGCGTCTCAGCCTGACCATTATAAGAGTGATGGGTCATACTTCATTAGTTTAAAATTGTGATTGTTGGGGGTTTTCTTCAAAACAGACAAATTTAAATTTCTTCTAAGAAGAAAGTCCAACTGCTTTTTTTGTTGTTGTTTTTTTATGTACAGCTACAAGTTGGGGAGGGGCAGTCCTGGGTCCCTCTATGCAGAATACAGCCAAAGGAAACCAAAGATAACTTGGAGGTTCCTATGGCTTCACATTGGAAGGACTTTAAAGTTACAGGAACACTGAAGAAAGATTTTAGGACATTTTATACAACCCAGTCATGAATAAGGAACACAATATACAGTTAGAAGTTTTCTTTTTTCTTTTTTTTTTTACGTTGTAGCCAATGTGTCTCAACTCAAACACATTGTCACTTTATTTGTCTTTACAGGCGTGTAATGTAATTGTATTAAAAGTTTGTTCAGGCTTCAGGAACACTGAAGTCAATTCTGGCTGAACGTATCTGACAAAATGTTCCTTCATCTTCTTTCAAAAAATCCAAACTAAGGAATTCTACGGTGTGGAGAACCAAAAGGCTTGTTCAACAACACACACATTTCTAGGACAGTGTCAGACTACACCAATTTACAGACACATTTTGTGTTTTAGGGAGGTTTTTGCATGATTACCAAAGATGTATCACTTGTACAAAAAGACTTCCATTCATATATGTGACTTGCGTGACAACTCTAGTACCCTTTAGGGCTCTTGCTGGATTGGATGCATTGAACACGTGCTTATTTCACTAATACCTTAGGCCGGTTGTCACTCAGGTTTTGGTGACTGAAACCTCAAACGGACACAAAAGCGGCGGTGGTTTGAGCGACGGCCCTAATGTGACGGCTCCGGGAGCGGTGGCGTGTGAGGGACAGGCGTGGCACACCGGAGGAACAGCGGGGGCCCACGGGCCCCCGCAGGATCCCTGATCGGCGCCGGGAAACTGGCTCGGCGCCCCGGACTCGTCTTCTCCCCCTCTGGTCTATCTCAGCTGGCCTGGTTTCACCCATCTCTTCCTGTCGGCTTCCATCAAAACATACGAACAAGTTTATTACGGCATTGTCGAGCCGAGGCACCCTGCTGTGATGCGTCGCCTCCCAGTGAACTGTTCTTATTTCTGCCTTCATCAGAAGATTCTTTCCCGGTCATTTCCACTCCATCCTCTTGACCTGTGACCAGGTCAAGAGGTCACAGGTCAATTATCGTATTGTTTATGATTTAGCGTAATAAACCTCTTGTAAGGCTTTTGATTCATCATTATCATAATAAAGTCCAATTAAGATGTTAAAAAAAAAAACTATCCTCAGCATTTATAGTTTTAATATTTTCCCCTCCATTCAATTAAAGCATCAATAAATAAATTTTATAATGCAGTTACTATGAGCTGCTTAGTCATACAAATCACACTTCTCTTAAACTGAAATGTTTTCGAGGGCAGTATTTGTGTTTTTGGGGCTATAAATCATATAGTTGCCCAAAAAAGGCCTAATAAATGGCTATAGTCAGTTTTCTTGTAATAACAATAGTACCGCAAAATACTGTGACTAATCTTTAAATCCATATTGCCCATCCATATCTGGAACTCATCTGACTTAAAAAAAAAAAAAGAAAAAAAGTATATATATTTATCAAAAACACCAAAACTTAGGAGCTATTATTAAATACCACTGAATTGCATATTTAAATTTCTGAGTTTTGACTCATACTTTAGAAGACACCAAACATGTGTAAGTATTGGCATTTTGATAAAACACGACTTAAATTAACACAGTGGAAATGATTTGAATTTGATCATCAGATGTTAGCGTGTAGGTGGGCTGCAGAACTTTTCACAGCAAACTTGAAACAGAGACGCTGCTCGCCGAGCCGCAAATCAAATCAAAGCGAGACAAAACAGCCAGTGGGCGCTTCAACGTCATTCTATGAAATATAGATTTTTTTATATATATATATATTTTCTTTTGGAGAAATGGGAAGAAGAAAAAAATCTAGAACCCTGTAAAAGTGTTATTTTCTCTCCCCATCAACACCCTAATGCACACATGCAAATATTATGCTAATGGTATGTTAATTGGTGGAGTAGCTGCAAAGCAGCCCTGCTGTTCAAATGACTGGTGAGAAAATAGGTGGGGTCAGTCGCAAGCTGTAAAAGCAGCTCCAACACAAATAAACAAAACCCTCGGGGATTAACAGAACAAGGGCCAGTGATAAACGGATGAGAAGGGAGAGCGGGAATACAACAGGCTGCGAGTGAGGGGAAGGGGGAAGAAAAGAAAGACAGCTCAGGGATATGGAAATACTGCCGAGCCGAGCGGCCAGGGTTAGAAAGAGGAGAAAGGGCTTTAGAAGATTAAAGAGTGAAAAAGTACAAACAAATTTTTTAAAAAATTAAAATTTACGGGAGCCAGGGCTGGAGGTGTTCAGCGAGAAGAGAAATCAAGCAGGGCTAAAAGAAATGAAAAAGTTAAAAATGACTGAAAAATGAAAAGGGAATAAAGACCTTGCCTGCTTTAAGAAGCTGATTGATTTGCTGCACTGGAAGCAATGGCAACAGGTCAATTATCTGAATATGAAGCTAACCTGGCTGAATCAGAAAACTAAGTTACAGATCAGATCTGATATTCACACTAAATGGGACTTTAAGTGTTTATTTTAAATAATCTACAGTTGTGTGTGTAAGAATTGCCAACAATGTCTTCCAAAAAACATACAAATACCTAGTCATATTAAATTTAGTGATAACTTTAACAGATTAATACAAAAACATGGTGGCCCGCTGATGAAGTGCCTTCCTACCACCGGGTTTAGCAGGCGTTCTGGGGAAAGACCCTGTCATAGCAATGCACCAGTTTGCTAATCATATTCCACTAAAACGCACTAAAGTAAAGAAGCTAAAACTCTGAAGAGGTGTAAATACTTTGGGAAGGAACTGGAATTGTAAATCTTTCAGCTGAAAGGGCCAGGGAAGCGAACGTGGATCTGTTTGGGTGTTTTTGTGCGACGTGCTGGTGCAGCGGGGGTGACTGGGAGAACGCAGCGAACATGCATTATGTGTTCAGCTGGTGACACTGCCCCCACAGGTGCGCTTCATTGAGTGCAATGCGCCTGACCCGACTGAAACCGTCGTAAAATGCTTCGTCGTTTAACTTATGGCTTCATTATGTAAATGCATCCACTTTCCCCAAGCTTTACCGTATTCTCATTCACTCAGCCTTAAAGCAGAAGACCCTCCTGTTGGATTTTCTGTATTGTTCCTGGTAGCATATGGGAATGAGATCATCTGTGCTGGGAGCAGCCAAGAGCTATTTTTTGAGTCTTATGACTGCCTTGTTATCGTTATGCCTAGTGTTTACAGTCTCGCGATTGTAACACTCTGGCTTAGAATGTTTTTGTTTTTATTTTAATCTACAGCATCCATGTTTGATTGGCCTGAATGTCGTGGTTTCCCCTCGTCTCCAAGGTGATATTGGTGCCAGAAAAAAAACATTTAAAATGGCAGTTTGTGTTTCCACAAATAGGTTAGGAAGGTAACATTATCAAGCATTGCCACCCTCACACTTTCAATGACTTTTTTAAGTTGGTTTGGTTGTTATGTAGCTATGTAGCAACCAGCGGAGAGTTCAATATTAACTTTCAAAAATTGCTAGAGGTGGAAATCTTCAGATTTAGCAGTATTTGCAGATTCCCCTATTGTGATTTTTCTATCGAACTGACCTCAAAACTTTGAAATTGTGGATATTTTGTTTTAGAGCAGATCCGAAGAATTACAAAGGTAATATAGCTTGAGAAGCTGGTCCCCAACTACCATGAATACCGGGAATTCTTAGCTAACTTCAATGCTCCTTTTGGGATTTCTCCTATTGACTTGAATTTCCCCAGTAGAATGTGAACCGGGCCAATCAGCGAACAGGAGAAGTTGTGAACAATGTCACTTTTCTGCGCCGTTTAAAAGTTGAAACCAACCTGTAGTTTGACCAATGGCAGCGGAGGAAGTAAACGAAGCCGTTAAGTCCATGTTGGCCACACCAACATTAAAACCCTGCTCTTAGTGTAAGCTTAAATACATAGGAAAACTCAATTAGTACTTTAACACACTACGTTTAAAATGACACAAAACACTATGCTTTTAACGTTGTAAAGTTATTAAAGTTCTATGCAAGTATTTGTTTTATCTCTTTCAAGTCTTTTCAGTCATCAACAATTGTTAGTCCGTTGTTAAAATATCAGTTTGAAATTAGTAGAATAAACTAATAAATAAAGTTTGGACACAACCTTCTCATTCAATGGGTTTCCTTTATTTTCATGACTATTTATAAGGCAAAAAAGCCCACTTATTAACCTAACAGGGCACACCTGTGAAGTGAAAACCATTTCAGGTGACTACCTCTCGAAGCTCATCAAGAGAATGCAGAATGTGTCACAGCAAAAGGTTGCTACTTTGAAGAAATTACAATATAAGGCGTATTTTCAGTTGTTTTACACGTTTTTCTTTAGTAGATATTTCCACATGTGTTAATTCATAGTTTGATGCCTTCAGTGTGAATCTACAATGTCAATCAGTCATGAAAATAAAGGAAACTCATTGAAAGAAAAGGTGTGTCTAAACTTTTGGTCTGTACGGTATATATTTTGCTTAGCAAATTTATGAACATTTTCATTGCTTTAACTTTTATGTTTTCTTCCAGGAATTAAATTCCACCATCACAACATATAATTGTTTGGAGTATTGAGAGTTGTAAAGCACCACTAACCAAGCCCTGGACCCTGTAGATATCCAATGAATCTGTAGGGAGGGCTCTGTAGCTCCGGGCCTCCAGTTCCTCTGGTCTTCCCGGACTGTGGTGTAATGTGGAAGAGCTCAGCAGGCCCTGGCAGCGACAGCCAGTGTGTTTGGAAACTGTCGGTGTCCGCTCCATGCCAACCAGCCACAAGATGTACGCCCCCCAGCCTTTCTCGACTACCCTCTGCGCTCCCCCACCCCTCTCTGCAAAACATCCCCTCTGGAGCCCCAATGGCTGCCAGCTTCCCAGACAGTCCACCGCTGACCCCTTCAGGCCAAGAAACTGTCGTCCGGCCAAGGAGTTAAGGAACCTAGGGGCCTTGATTTTCCCGTCAGTAAACGAAGAGCTCTGTCTGTGTTACTTTCTCGCTCTGGCCTGAGAGGAAAGGGTGGGAGAGAGCTCGGGTTTGCATTTTTAATTTGTGCGCCTCGTCACTTCTCTTTGCTCCAAGATTAAAAAGCCCACTTATTCCTCCATGGTTTGTTGTTTTGGACATGACAAGATCCACCTCCCTCCTTCTTCCCTCCAGCAGACAGCCATGTATCCTGACAGCTGACTTTGAATCATACATATAGCTGATTTTGTAGCTTCTTTTCATCTTTTAGTTTTTGGAAATGTTGAAGGTTTTGGGGAAATATATATATATATATATATATATATATATACATACAATATATATATATATATGCTCTGGTTTTTGACCGCGTCGTGCTCTGGTCTCATTAGAAGCGTTTCCATTACAAATGTCTGCAAATCTGTGACGATAAAAAAAAAAAAAAGCAAAACACAATTTTGTGTGTGTTTCCATTAAAGAATTTAAATCATAAATGTATTCATGCAAGTCATTAAAAACCATGCCTCCTATCACTTCCAGTCGTCGTCTTCATCATTTCTGCCTGTAGTAACATCCCATTGTTGATCACATGATTCATGTGATGCAAAAAGTCTTCCCATTGCAGTTTTGTGAACTACACTAATTTAGATGCAGCTGAAAATCCACCTGTCGCAAAAACGTTTTATAGAAAAATGAGATTGCCGTGTTTCCATTTAGCAAATTTATTATCGTCATTTTCTGCAATTATATGGTTAACGGAAATGCAACTATTTCAAACACGTATGGCTGACACTGGGTGCACTTTTTAAAGCCTTTTTTCGAATAAGGACAAAACAAGTGTCATAATGGCTCAGCACACAGCCATGTATCCTGGCAGCCGACTTTGAATCATAAATATAGATAATTTTGTTTGTTCTTTTCAACTTATAGTTTTCGAAAACCTTTTGCTTTGTGAAAAACCAATAGACTAATTATTGTTTTTGGTCTGATTGTGAAACAAATTTTGTTCACTTGTTAAAGTTTTATTTGTTATTTTTTGCTTTTTTGTTCTTTTTCCCCTTTAATTGGGACAAATCAAGGGCAATCTGAGGCAAAAGGCAGACAAGAGGGCAAACAGCCAAAAGGAGGGACTTAAAGTTCCACTTCGGACAGCTGTTTTGGTCACGAGGGCTCGGGAGATTTCCAGGGTGGAGGTGTCCTAATGGCTCGGCGTTAACACGAATCCATGCCCAGCCCGTTAATGCCCCTCACTTTCTCAGGCACCATAATGGCCCTGGCTCTGGTCGCTGTAGACTGCATGTAGCGGATATAGCATGGATTTACTCCGATGTTCCCAGGGATTACACCCTCAGTGAGCTATGTATTACGAGTAGATTTAGAGCCATAACTCCTGAAGATAAGGGGTGCGGGGGGGGGATTGGGGCAATTGTTTAAATGGCTTGTGTTAGCCGTCGCCATCATTTGTATGTGTGAGAAATTGTGCTTGTGTGAGAAATTGTGCTTGTGTGTGAGGACGGGGGGGACAGAGAGAGATTCAGGACAGTAAGAACTCTTTGAGTCTTGACATTCATTGAAATTCCAATCCAATCTCATTCACAATAAGTATTCTGAAAAGCTTTAAATGAATTCAAATTAATGCTTTATTTAACAAACGCTCTCTGGATAATGAAAAGCTTTCAGTAGCATTAATCAAAGGGGAAAATTCCAGCGATTATGCACAATCACTGCAATTTATTTTCACATCATCAGTTTCCCTCAACTATTTTAGAAAAGGAAACATCATTAGGGAATATACGGCGCAGTGAAAGAGGCAAATAATGCTTCTTCTGGATGGAGAATGGTTTGACAAATTAATTATGTTTTTAACCCCAAATCCTTGGAATGTGTTCTGATATATTGGGCTTTAATAAGCAGGCATGAAAACTTCTGACCCAAAGTAACCCAAAATCCCATCTGACCTCCAGGAAGCTAAACCTTTTTGAGACAATAAATCAGACGGCACAATTGAAACAACAGCGTGCAAATGCAGGGCTCGGGAGCGGGACGTCAGCTTTTTCCTGACGTCCCGCCGGGTGCCAGACATAAATCCCGAGCTCTGACATGTTGCTGCGCAGCAGATGTGAGAGTTCTGGTGTTGTGGTAGGAGCGTGCTGCGTCTGAGCAGCCCTGTGGTGAGGCTCTTTACAAGGCCTCGGGGACAAGCGAGAGACCACACTGACCACAACACACAGCTCCATAAACAGTGTTGGAGAGGCCGGCGCACACAGCCGAGGAAGTTCTCCAACAAAAAAAAAAACAAAAAAACATGCACTCCAATTCTGATGCAGCAGACATGAGCGTTCTGGCATTAGCTTACTGCACTAACGTTAAAAAAAAAAAAAAGCTTAAAATGACTTCAACAGCATTGCATCTGCAATGCTATCAAGATGGAATGTGAACTTAAACAAGTCATTTTAAGCGAGGATCTGATGTATGGCTTCTAAACGGTCAGACCTCATGGATTGAATATTGAACGTCAAGTCTTATCCTCCAAAAATTATCCCACCACCTCTTTTGGACATAAAGTTCACAGCATGGTCTCAACGGAACACAAAGCTCAATTAAAAGTGACAAAAAAATACAGTAAGTCAAGCTAGTGCTGAAGTATCAAAGCACCCCAGATCACCACACGACCACCACTGTGTTTGACTGTTGGTATTATCTTGTTCTGAAATGCTGTCAATTTCACATCTAATGCCATGGACGGCATTTTTTGCCAATTTCTTAGTGTCTGCATTTTGAACTCTGACATCAGCTGAGGTCAAGCAAAAAAGTGAATCTCAGTTTGACATCCGTTTGTCAACTTTGAGACCAAAAGAAAAATCTAAACTCTTCAAGTTTGCATTATCATGACTACAAGTTGACGACAAAACAATTCATTTTGGAATAAAATAAAGTAACAGTCCTCATCAGTGGGGCATTTTTCTCTACCCTTGCCAATCAGGCCGTCTTGAACTGAAAAAGTGAGTTTTTGCTTTCCTTCTTTCATTACTGTGCCAAGCTGTCAGTTCATACACAGAAGTGCGCTGGCTCTAAAACGCTCGGATAGATCCACGTTAGCGTGCAAGAAGACAGCTCTCTCTGCCTGCGCGTGCTTGAAAAAGTGTGTGTCACCAGATCTCCAGCCTACATTCAGACGGCGACAGACAGACATTATGTAGCCGTGTCACTCAGAGAGAGGGAGAGAACGAACCAACATCTCTGCTTGTTATTCAGCTTATGGATTATGTTCTATTTAAATGACATCTTTTCAGCTCTGCAAAAACAACTTTAAGACCCTGAGTTTTTATTTTATTATTATTATTATTATTATTATTATGAAACACATCAAAGTTCTTGGGGGTGGGGGGGAAAAATTCCTGTCACAATAAACACGTTTACATAAAATCTAGCTGGATGTCGAATGTTTGACTAATCCTCTAGAGTCAGAGGTCAAAGGTGAAAATGAAGACTATATAGTGGGGATATTGTCGTATGATTTTCAGGGGGGGTTTTTTTTTCGCAACAATTGTTTGCTGCTTTTAAAAAAAAAAGTAAACTTTTATTTTCCCTCTCGGATGCTCACTGAAAGGCCCCAGACGGGTTTAATTAGCGTGTATGTACAGTTGCCACAAATAACTGTAATTATCAGAAATGACTTGTTCCATAAAAACAGTCCCACGTGTCATTTTGGGTTTTCAATGCAGCAGAGGGATCTCCGTGTAATTTACTCAAACAACACTTTCCAACTTATTTTTTTGCACATTAAAGATACTTTTCACTGGGCTGTTTTCCCACCCCTCACAAATCTACTTCTACAATAAAAACACAACTGGGAAATGAAGTGTAGATATGCACTCAAGAATTTCACGAAAAACGGCGATTTTAAAATGTGCCTTGGAGAAAAATTCCTGCTTCTTGTAAGTCTTGCAGTGATGACATCACAGGAAGCACAAGCCTGATCAGCTGGATTTAGTAAAAGGGAAATCTGCGACTTTATTAATCCAAATACATACCAACCAAACTAAATACAAAGTATAGAAAGATAAATGCAAGCACTTAAAAACTGATTTGTTGGATTCTGCCTTATGTGATGTCACCAGAGGCAAGTTAATGTGGAAGCTCGCATTTAGGAGAGTAGATTTGATCTAATCGCAAAAAACAATGTTATGTAGTTGATAAACTAAAGTTTTATTCCTCTCTCTTTTTTTTTTATTTTTAAAGAAAACTCATCAGGAGCTAAAAATCTCAAATGAAAGTTTGAGAAAATTCAGTTTAAAAAAAACAACAACAACAACAACAACAACAAAAGAATACATGTAATATTTTTATATATATCATAATTTACATGTTTATTAGGTTTTCCTGGACAAAAAAAGTGACAATTCTTTTCCCCCGAAAAAAGTGAATGTAACATATATGTGGTAACATATTTGGAGAAAAGGAAGATGAAAATGTTTGTATCAAGAATGGTATGTTTGGCATTAAGGAATCAAATCATATCGCAGTTCAAATAAACTTTTCCCACACGGAAGTTGCTGCATTGCTGGTGAAAATGTCTTAGGTAACACTTTGAGGTCGTTAGAACATAAACATGTTTGTTTCGGCTCTTTTTTTTTTTTTTTTTTTTTAGGTTGTTAAAGACAGAGACAAGTAAGTCGCAACAAGGAAGAAAAACAAAGAAGAGAACACATGGAGTGCAAAAGAAAAAAAAACTGTAAAGACAGCGTGTCAAAGGAGAGGAAGAATGCAGACGTGTGTTGACAGTTTTGATATCTGCCGCTCTGTGGGTCATTAAGGAAGGCATAGCCTCTCAAGCTAAACTCCGCTCTGGGAATCTGATCTCCGAGCTGCAGGGTAGGTTGAGCCGCGACCAAGACCCATCAGCCGACAAACCTCACAGGGACGGGGGGCGAGCTGATCTCCAGAGCTGCTGGACTTCCCTTTAAACTTACCAAAGATTATGCATTTTTAGTGTTTCACTCAACTATTTGATTTCCTGTGTGACTTTAAAAAAAAAACTGGAGGGCCTGTTCTGCCTTCTTGTTAAATAAATCCCAGGCTGTCTTTTCACCGAGAGCCATACAGAGACATTAAATCAAAGACAAACTCTCACTTGGAGGGAACAAATTAGTAAAAGGCAATCTGGGGAACAAGCTGTAAGTGTTTGTGTCGTGTGTGTGTGTGTGTGTGCATGTGTGTGCATGTGTGTGTGTGTTGGGACAACTGCTACAGTGTGCGCTCCCTGTATTTCTGAGACTGCTGTCTCTGCTTCAGTTCGAAGTGAGAGTTTTATTTTGCGACGGCATGTGTGTGTGTCATTATAACAAGAACATAATCTATAGGAGGGTGCAAGGTGTGTGTCTGTGCATGTGGGGGCGGGCGACGGCTTGTGGCTCGAGTAATTTTTTTTCTTCTTTTTTTTCTTTTCTGTGAATGCTAAGAAGAGGAAAATAAAATACACTTCAAGAGTATGTTTGTGTGTACCAGGAAGGGATGGCGTGTCCCCATCTCAGCACATATCCGCCCCGTTTGCGCCCTTCCACAAATCTGTGCGGTGGCACCAATGGTGGCGGCGGCAGCAGCGGCGGCGCTGGTGACATTTGGGAACAATTTTGAAGCGCGCCCGCAAAGGTTGTCAAGGGATTAATCTCATCTCACGCTGGGGCGCTGAAAAAAAAAATGGCTTCCTCCGAGAATTAAACACAATTTACCCATCAAGACGGGTCTTTCAGGATGGGAGACAAGCATAAATAATATCTCCTCGGTCCAGATTTGCTAATTTACAAGCTTAGCATCTCCAAATGTTATTAGCGGGAATGACGAGGTTACCAGAAGGCGCTGTAGGGAATGATTTGTTATCCGGGAGAGCAGCAGCTGCAGCAGAGAGGAGCGTGCTGGAGCACTCGGATAGAAAAAGAGACATACCTGACACCCACTGCCTGCCTCATCCCTCCTTCCCTGCACAACAGCCGAGCTACACACACCTCAGGCTGGCAGATAGTGAACTTGGCATCTCTCAAGCTAATGTTCTTTTCCACTCCTCTCATTCTCATGTGCTTTGACTCCCCCTGTTGTCCCCCCCCCCCCCCCCTCTCCCTCCCTCTCTTATTTTCTCTATACTCCCTTGTTTCTCCTGCTCCCTTCTCCTCGCTCCCACATGTTCTTGAGGCAGGAAACATCAAATGGGACATGTGGGCAACTGCTAACATCCTGGCAAGTTTGAGAGCAGGGCGTGGTTTTATGATACGGGCGATATGGCTCAGTGCCCAGGGCGGCACAGCCTGCAGGGCAGCAGGAGCACTCAAGACAAAATAAAAATTAAAAAAAGGTTGTGTCAGTTGGGGCCTAAATTAGTTTTCTACAGCTGATTGGCCTGTCCAGTCAGTAGGGATTAGGTGCCCCCCTCTGTGTTCTACAGTACTGTAAGATCATTTTTGGCTTAGTGAATAGCTTCCACTTTGGCACCAAATTAAAAGGTTGTTTTTGGTGTTTAATGAGTTACCACTACTAAAACATACCAAGGTGATCAAAGGTTCCAATTTCAGAACTATTAAACATCCAACTATGATTTTAAAGAGTTCAATGAGAGGCTACAAAAAATCTGAAGGTACCTGGACCGTTGCAAGGTAACAACCAAAGCAGAAAGCCCTGAGCAGAGTTTCCCCCAGTGTCTGGCGGGCCACCAGGCTTCACCTGCCCCCCCAACCCCTACCAGGCTCTTTTAATATCCAAGAAGGCTCCAGAATGGAGACTTTTTCCTGGTTGGTTGGGAGTTGCTTCTAGCTGTCGCTCTATTACTTGTTATGGTGCACTCCTGGCCACCCCAACACATTTATCTTGCTTACAAGGAAGAAAACAACTGTGAGTAATCTAAAGCCATGTTGCCTATTAATGTTGTCACGTGGCTTTTATTTGAAAGCATAGAACGAATATTATGAGGCTGGAGAAACACGTCTGTTAAGCAGCAGACTGCAGGCCAGCCTGGCCAATTAAACAACTAATAACAGCTTGTTAGACACCCACTGTCTAAAAGTTTACTTAAAGTGCAGGGATTGTTCTACATTAACCACTATGTACATTTGAAAAATAAAAAATGAAAGTAGCGATATTGAAAATATAAAAAAAAAAAGAATCAAAATATAAAATATTAGAACTGTAATATTTTTAGCAACAAGTACAAAATGTTTTTGTGTTTAGAACAGCCAGGTAATGCTAAACTTTATTTTTTTAATTTGTAGGAATACCAAGGACAGTGTGTAGCTCTGATATTTTTACTCAAGGTATCATACTGTAACAATTTCATAAAGGCCGACGTCTATTGTCTAAACAGCAGCACAGCAAAAATTACAAAATTTAGCACAATAAGCATGTTTACTGGAATTATAATATACATGTTATAATTTCTGATTATCAACATATCAAAATCAGCACAAATAAATCACTTTTATAAATTAACAGCATGAATAATTTATGCTTTTTCATTATTGTAAAACTGAGACCATGTACATGAAAATCAAAGACCAGTTATATTCTATCTATTAAGGGATTTTTTAAGTTTTTTTTTTTTTTGTTCAATAAAACAAAACCTAATGCTTCCTCTACATGACAAGTTACATGATGAAATGTTATTTTACATTTAGTATCGTCCGCTTTGTACTTGGGGGAAGGGCAACATAGGAAGACGGGAAGCAGCAATAAAAAAAATGTTAAAAAGAAGCTGTTTTAGACATTAGGCATTGCAGTCAAAGCAAGCAGACTTCATCTAAAACATAAAGGATCTATACCTGGAACTTTTTGGACACAAACAATCCCAATCCTCCTGTTTTTTTCTGGAAAGCTTTAGCTGAAAATTTCCATGATTAACTTTGTAAATAACCACCTGCATTTAGATGCTGCGCCTTGTCTAAACTGACAACTCCCCCAATCTGCCGTCGTACGAGATGGATCGTTCGGTGTGTACCTTTGTAGGTGTGCGTGTCTGAGCGTGTGTGTACATTTAAGAGAGAGCATTTTGATCTGCGCTGGCTGTTTATCTTGCTAAAACAGGAGTCTCCCGTCACTCCAGACCCTTTCTGATCCTGACAGATGAGTTCAACCCCAGCCCTGCAGCCTCTGAGGGGAAGAGAGAGGAAAGGAGATGAGGGAGGGAATGAAAGGAAGGGGTTGGGGGTTGGACGGGCATAGGAAAGAAACAGATGGATATAGGAAAACAGAAATAGGAGAAAGTGAATGCAAGAAACACAAAAAAGGTAAGAGAAAGAGTGGAAGAGAGACAGAAAAGGAGAGGAGTGCAAGAGAAAAGAGAGGGTGCTTAGCTTCACCTGCCAGTCTGAGTTAGTCAGGATGAGCCAGAGCTCCCTGCTTCTGGAAGCTTAGTGTCAAAGGTGGGACTGCAGGGCTCTGTCTGACGTGTGTGTCGGAGTGTGTGTGTGTGGACCGCATTTGTCTGCATGCCCAGTAGGGGTTCCCTTGCACATTCCAGTTTCACTTTTTCCCTATTCGGATCGCTCAGAGGTTGGAGCGTGTGACAGAGGAGTCTCTGAAAACCCAAAAACAGAGAACCAGCGTCAGCTGACAGATTAATCAGACGTTCAGGGCTTGTTTTCTGAGTGTTTTGGAAGTTGGATAGAGGAGCTTAGATGAGTACAACAGCTTAGCAAAAATGCAACAAAATAAATAAAAAATACCATTAGAGCAAGAACTCTCAAGGGTTTCTTTTGAATACTTTGTCAAAGAGCATGACAAAAAAAAAAAGCAACATGGTTTAGATACTTTCTTTTTACCCCCAATTTTTTTATATATATATTTGGAGTGAGTTTGTATTAATTTCCTTTATTGACTACCTTGTAAAACGGACTCGTTATAGATGGAACTTGTTGTGTTTCCACCAAGAAGCCGACAGATAAAGTTTTAGACTAAAGCCCCGCCTCCAGCCGCCAAGGCTGAAGTTATACATGTACACATTGTTAAATGTTGGTTGCCTTGGTTTCTGTTTTCTTGCTTTCTGCAGGTATGGAAGCAGATTCCTGACATGTTTTCTTGTATTCACTTTATCCTTCTTCCTCTCCTCTCTTCTCCCTCTTTGCGCAATTCTGATTGTTACACTGACAGATTGGACTTGTTTGAAAAAAATAAAATAAGATTAAAATCTTGCCACAGATTCTCAACCTAATGTAGCTCCCAACTTTTTCAGGGCCTTTGCAACAAAAATAATAATCCCACAAAAAAGGTCTGTCAATGTGACAAATTACACAATAAGAGCATTTTTACAATTTTAGTTTTACAACACTATAATATATGCATAAGTGAAAATTGTAAATTGTTTTGGGGGATTGGTCAAGGTCATACAATGTGAATGGTTCTTATTTTTGCTTTAGTTTTATCTTTTAATCATGAAGCAGACCATAAGTTCTGTGGGTTCAATATATTAACAGTACAAGAAAGCTGTTTTTGACATCCTGATTCAAATTTGATATAAATTTTGTACCGGAAATAAATGTTCTAAAATACTTTGAAATGTTATATTTTGTTGTTCTTCCCTTGATTCAATTGTGCTAAACGTCCCTCTGAGCTAAAATGCGAGTCAACTGGAGGATTGTAATAAGAAACAGGCTCCTATGGTATTCACAAAGAACAGACTCAGGAAAACCCAGCTGTACTCCAATTTGAGCAATCGGGTTTTAGCCTGAATAGTAGGATTTTTTTTTTCCCTTTTGCTTCTGCACAAAATTACCCATAATTAGTGTCCTTTCACTTTCTGCAGGCCACTAGAACCTTATTAATGCAGCATTAATAGGGCTTTATCATTTTTTCTATTATCCACCACTTTTACCTCGTGTGCACATTTAGTCAGTTCAGAAAGACCAAACGACTCACTGTTGGAGGGGATAAAAATTTAACGTTCTCACCTCTGGTGTGGAGCAGTAATGTGCAGACTGTTAGATCTCGTGTCTTTTATATTATGCTCCCCTCTAAGTTTTACAGGTTTTTCTTTTCTCACTTTTCTCTTTCAAGGCTAGCCATTTGTATTTCAACCTTTTCATAATTTCTAGTTATATTATCAAATATCCGTCGAAAGCATTTAGAAAGAAAGAAAAACTCACTACACATCAACCTAAACAAGTATTAATAAAGAGATGAAAAGTTATTGCAGGTTTAGGAGGACTTACGTCGTTGAAACTGTTTACTTTCTTTCTAATCCTACATGAGGATTGTTTCTTGACATTCGTCCATCCTAGTCACTGTCTTGTAGAGTTTGGATTATGAGGCACATCAGATCCAGGTGTTTACCCAGAGATATAACTTCATTAAACAACATTATGCTCCAAGTTCCTTCATGAAGTACTTTCAATGACAAGCCTGTCACAACAAACTTCAAGGAATAATTTTAAAAAGAGAAACTGGGGGAGAATGGCAAAGAACAGTTTCCCAATCAACTCTCTCCAGCTCAATCAGAGGGATCGCAGGGCTCTCCCATAAGAGGAAGATGAAATTCCTCAACTGGAGGGTGCTGCTAAATAAACCATGATTGATAACAAAACCAATCCACTTTTGGATAGTGTTTTTGCTCCAATAGATGTTTTTATTGTTCCCATACTCCCGGTCAAAGCTCACAACTGACCCCCATCCCCTCAACACCGTTACGTGATCATCAAACCGTACCTGCCCCTGAACCTGATATTCTTCCATTTAGCCAATTCCCTGCCTCCTGGTCCTTATTCTTTTAAATCATTTCATACCTTTGCCGGTACCCACCCACGCAGACGTTTTCCCCGCTCGCTTCCCACATCCAAGTCACAGGGGGGTCTCCGATGGTGCCCGAGGCTCCACAATGTGCTATCTCCCTCACTCACAAACACACACACACATTCTAGTGTCACCGCCGTGGCACTGCAGGGCCATCTGTAGACTTCTTAGTACATCGGTGGAGCGAGCCAAATCCCCTTGCACAACTACTTTTACCTTTTCTAGGCCCCGCACATGTACACCTTCAATTAGCCACACAGAAGGCAACAATGTTCGCCTTTGTGTGCGTTTGTATTGAGGTGGGAGTTGTTGTTTTTTTCCTGTGTGTGGGTGTGACAGTGTGTTCTGAAGGAGACACTATAGAAGAAGTGCATACACACAGGGGGGGCAATGTGATTTCAGCCGGTCTATTGAAGTGGTGTAATTGGGAGCATGACCAACGATGTAGCGGCTGGAATGCTATAAGTCAGACTAACTGCTTTTAGTGCCTTCTCTGTTTCCCTTTCTTTCTCCTTCACACTCTTTCATCGCTCCTCATCACTTTACATCGCCCACTTTCACCTCCAACTCCTCCGTTCACGTGTCTCTCCTGAAAAGCGAAGGTGGTCCATTCTACTCGCAAGGCATGAATGTTCGCCAGGAGTTTTGAGAATGAGCCGAAGGTCCACGGCTTGGGCAAACACCCCTACCCCCCACCGCACCCTGACCAGGTCTGCTATAAAACCAGGCAAAACAGGTCTTTGTATCAGCTTGTAAGCAGCTGAAAGTTTTATCCACTCACTGATGCAGAGAGACCTTGACTTTGACCCCTTTTGCTGTATCGAGCATCAGCCGAAATGGGAGCTGTAAATACAGACAAGACTACATTGAATTGAATGTTTGGCCAAAGATGCTGATCGACAAATAGGCCAAGCTGTCAGAAAACACTCCTCTAGCAAGGTGTTTGTTCACATTCCCACAATATGTTAGATTGTTTGCTCCTTGAAAAGGGCTGATAACACCACACGTCTGTAAAAATCAGACCTTTCTTTAGAGACTGCTCAGCAAAACCTACCCCCTATTCCACTAAGAAACCTTGCCCTCAGTGCTCTCTCTTGTACTTCCTTCCAACTTGTTTACCTTAGAATGTTCAACTCTCAAACTAGTTTCTTTTTTTTTCCTTCTGTCTCTTTTCGCTCAGATTTGTGACAGATCGAAAGAGGACTACGGGGCCACGGAGCGGAGGCTGTGAAAATCTCACCACACTTTTAATGACTTTTAATGAGATTCGTAAAACATGCACAAACTTGCAGAAAAAGGGAGAGCGTGAGAGAGAGAGGGGAAGAAACAGAGGGAGAGAAAGCAGCACTGAGCGCCACCAAGCTGACAGCAAGCAGGCTTGACATTTGGCCTCTCGTAATTAGGGAAGTGCCAGATTCCGTCCCACTAAATCTCAGCTCAGAATCATTATTCTCGACGGTGTTGACTCCACGGTGTCCGACCCGCTTAAGCCCTCCTCTGTGCTTTTTGTGCCTCCCACCCTTCTTTTATCCCCCACCCCCACCTCCTCCTGTAAATATCGCAGCCAAAATTACATTACAGTTCTGCGCTTGCCTCCCCCTTAATTGCTTGCCCTCCAAACACAATCTGCTTTGGCAATACATAAGATGGTATGTGAGTTAACAGCGACAGTGAGTTGGCAGCGAGGAAGCTGAGCGGAAAAAAAAAAGGGAGCACTAAGACGACGAGATAAAGTGTGGAGGAGAGCTGGAGAGGAGTTGATCACACACAGACAAGCTGGGGAGCAGCAGACAGATGCCGCGAGAGCACGGCTGTCATCCGCACGGCCAGGATGGAGGGAAGAAACGCAGAGGCTGAGATGGAGTGAGAGAAAAGGAGAAGTAGATTAGGCAGAACTGAGAGGAGTCGGGGATGAAAGGAAAAGAAAAACACTAACTTCTACTATGTTACTGGTCAGAGTGTGTCACTCTAGAAAAAAAAAAAGTGGATTGGATTTTCTCTTTGGGTTTGACATTGACTTTGCAGAAATGTATGAATAGCAGATGAGCTAAAAATTTAGCTACATTTCCCATTGTATTTAACAGCAAATAACAGAAAAGGGTTCAGACATCTCCAGATGTTTGTGATAAATACTTAGAGTAGAATGACTTAATTAAGGCTTCGCTTGTCCGTAGACTTAGTTTTTTCATTTGTATGGATTAAATATAAAAAACAACAGACAATGGAATCCAGTTTCCTTTTAAGTAAAATACCGCTTTAATTAAGCATCAATAGGAAGCTCTGAATCAGATGCCAACCATCGTTAATGGCTAACAGTTAGCCAATCACAGTACAACCACTGTGCTTACAAATCATGAAACTGTTAAAGCAAAGTAGATCATTAGCTTAGCGCTGACAAGAGGCTCCATGTCAGATGCTAAATTTAACATTAGCAACTGAGAGTTAACCAGCTGCCCCAGCTTCACAGTGCTTGCATATAATGAGTAGACCTGTAGTTTAATATTGTTAGGAAACTATCTGATGCTAACTTTAGTGTTGTTAGCCAACAGTATTCCTACATTTTTGCTAAAATGTACTATGCAAATAAACTTGCCTTGAATTTTATTTATAAATCTTGGAACTTAAGTACTCGCTCTTACTTCACAGTGATACAAATCTTTGACATGTAAAGCTTAAAGAGATCAAAGTAACAGAATATTATGCCTTTTTAGTTTAGCCAGACAATGCTAAAGTGTGAATTATAAAATGCTTAAGTGTGAATCATGCATGTTATTTAAGTCGCGTGCGTCCTTGTGTGCAGACTTGTTAAAATTCCAGGGTTTTCACTGGGGACATGATCAGTGGTTTCAATAACTTTTTGATATGATGGGGCATTTAATTTGTTTAAACTGTTTAATCCTTTGTTGAAAAACCTTGTGGGAAGATGTGTTTATTTCTGAAGAAATCAAGATGCTTTTTTTTTTCTTAGTATAGTACATATGTCTTGCACAGAAGAAAGCCCACAATTTCAAAAGAACAGAACCCCACACCTACAGTGAAACACGGTTGTGCAAACACTAATCTCTTGCTAGTTATGTTACATTGGATAAAATTAGGAACAGTTCAAAAAACTTTCCAGTTTTTAGCTACACACCGAGTCCAAATATATAGTCCCATCAACAAAGAACAGTTATGGGAGGAAAATGTATTTTTGGCATTTGTTGGGCCACTGGAAAAGAGCTGTTGACAAGTTATGTCTTCTCAATCTGACAGATTTGGAGAACTTTGCCTCATTTTAACTTGACAATGCTGATTAGCTTAAACACTGAATGTTGATTTTTTTTAAAGACTTTTTTTCCTGTTTTCCTCCTAAAAAAATAGCTTGATTTACAATTGAAGTCCCCATGGTACATTAAAACTGGAAAAGGTTTGGAAGCTATTTATCATGATCTAACTTCCTTATGCTTTAAAAACCTGGGATTTTTCTCAAAAAGAAGACAATGTATGCTCGCAAGAAAAACAGTCACCGGTTCCCTTCCCCCTGCTTTAGGAAAAGTTTACACCAAGTTCTGTCATTTCCCTTACGCCTGCAGTCTCATGTCTTGCAGAGAGAGCCAGTCACAGAGCTAATCTGGGAGATGGCAAAGAGGGGACATGGGTTTGACAGGGGCTCGCTTACTCCATAAGCCTGCCACTAATGCTAATCCCTATAAGGGGGAGCCGGTTGTTTGGGTGAAGAGTAGAGGAGGGGTGGCGAGCGAGCACGGAGTGACACCATGGCCTGTAAATATCAATAACATCTAGGAAACGTGGCGGTATTAGCCCAGTTTGGGCCCCGCACCACACCCTCATCCGAGTCCAGTCCGGCCCCCGCATCTTTATCCTTTATCTTGCAGGGACTGAGCTGAAGTTAATCTCGCCAGCCGTTATGACAGTCAATTAGCAGAGAAGAATGTGGCTGGACTCAAGATGCATAAAAGTGACTGCATGGGGGTTTGTGAGGTGTGTGTGCGTGCGCGTGTATGTGTAAGTGAGTTTGGTACCCAGTGGTGTGTGTGTGTGTGCCTGCGGAGAGATGTTCCACAATGACAAGTATCTCTGTGTCCGCCCCCCTGGAGAGCAGATGGGATATGAGCCTGCCAATGAGACAAGAAGAAAGAGTGGTGTGTCTATGTGTGTTTGTCAATCATGCATATGCACACACACACACCCATGATGGCACTTGAGCCTGTGTGTGTGCGTGTGTGTTTGTGGGGCTGTTTTCTCAGTGCACAGAGAAACAGTAGTTCCACAGTCGCACAGTTTTAACAGCAACAGTCTGGCGAGTGGATCGGGGAACGTTTTCTAAAAGCGCTGCCTTGTTATAATGTGACACCTTTGGACGGATAAGGGAGGGGGAAAAAAACATTTGCTTTCACTTTGCTCAGTAAACGCTTGAAAAGTTTCATTTCGTGAATTAAAAAAAAAAAAAAAAAGAAGAAGCTAGATTCCTGTAGATTTTATACAAGTGAATAAACAAAGTAACCAGAATGTGGAGTTTTGAACCTATTCTACGTGAGAAATCGTTCAGTTGCAGGTAATTTGGCTGCGTGTTGCCCACCAGGCAAAGATGGAGCCAAACAACCTCATTCTCAAAGCTACCAGACTTGGCCGTGAATTTGAGGAGAAGTTGAGATAGTGGGCTGCTTTCTTTTTCGCACACTTTTTAAGGCAATATTACGATCAATAGCCGCAGATCTAACAGCAACAGATGGGCGATTATGTTGAGAGTGTTTCGGATTTTTTTTTTTGCAGGTAAGTTTGCCAACGGGACAAACTCTTAGTGTGAACGTGTTTTTAACCGATGGGAGATATGAAAGCGAAAGAAGCATCAATTTGACAAATTTTCCAAAGTGACATCGGGTGGAAATTAAATGGAACTGTAAAATATAATTGGGAAGACCTATTTGAAAATTTTGACTTTCATCAGGAGTCATTTAGTTGAGCCAGTCAAATTTAGGACCGTTGAAAGAAATATTGATTGACTGTTTTTCTTAACAAACTGCTTAATTTCTTTGACAAAAGTACCTTTTTATAGTGTCTTCCAATGTATTTTATTGCCGTTTGAACAAATAAAACTTTTGCATTCAGCCCCTTAAGACAAGGATTTTTAATTGGATGAAGGTCTGCGGATTCACTTATAAACGTGGCATGTGCAAAAAAAACACAGGGCCCAAGAGAGAATCACTTTTATAGATCACTTTCCACACAGGTTGTGATGTATAAAACATAAACTTGACTGGGGAAAATGCGGCCCCTCACGTAAACTCTGACTCTTGCGTTCGTTTTGGAGACGGGGAAACTGGCGAAGCAAATGGTGAGGTGGGGAATTGAAGCCACGTCGCATCATGATTCTTCTCAGACATTTAATTTCACTCCATATCAAACTTTAATCATAGTAGTCATGTTATTTAAGCTTCCACCAGCGAAATACATACCTTTCAAATAAAAGACAACTTGCATGTAAAAATCAAAGTTCCCAAACCATTTCAAAGTTTTCTCAGCATCTCATTCCCAGATGATCACCAGGGTGATGTGTGTCATGGATTAACACACAAAATGTGCGCTTTAACACCACTCACAAACTATGGAGGGGTGCCACTGACGTTACAAAATTATGGTGGCAGTGTTTTCCTTTAATTTGTCTCTCCACTACCATGGCTACCAAAAAACAATTTTTGACTCTCCACATCACTCACCAACATACTTCTACCTTTGTGAAACCATGTTTTTTTTTTCGTGGCCATTATTGACAATGAAAAAACATTCATCAGCCGACTCAATTAAATATACCAACATACATCAGGTATTTTGTATTGGCCATTTATGGGTGAGTAGAGAGCAAAGACTTCCTTCTATAACATTACTTTGTTTTTATAGAATGAATAACATTCATTCTATAACATTAGAATGAATGCAAATGCAGTAAATGCAGTAAATAGCTCATTTGTATGTAGGCCTGTCACAATACAATTTTTCTGTGATAAATTGTCCCAAAAATTATTTCAATAAATGATCATGTTTTTGTCTTAAAACCATTTTCAAGTGATATAATGGTATAATAATGCAAGAACACATTCCAGAAGGTCAATAAACTTTAAATTTTAATTTAAAGTTTTTTGACATTTAACAGCGGAACTTTGAAATATGCAAAATATATAAACCAAACAGCACAAATGACAAATAAAATGAATTTTGAAGTCTCTGTAAGCAAACCTGTCCTTCAAAATATGGGCTAGTTGAGACTAAAGCACCAGACTGAAGACTTTTGTTATCCAGTTTTTTGGTAGAAAGAGAGAGAGAGAAAAGAGAAAAAGCTTTAAATTTAACATATGATTAGTTGAATCATTGGTTATTACAACAGGCGTATGTTTAGGTACATTTGGCTGCTCCATCTTGACCGCTAGATGGCTGTAAATGTTGCAATTTATGCAGTTTATTAGTAACGCATATCTTGTGTGGCCAAACATATCCTTCCTAAACACTAAAATTAACTCTGACATCTATCAAATCAAGTCACAGCTCATGTGACTTCAAAACTAATGGTCCATTTACCTTTTAGGTTGTTTCTGAAACAAACAGCTGGGAGTGGAGCCCAGCTTTATCTGAGCTGTAAAGTGGGAGGTTAGAGCCTCTGAACCAGAATGAGAATCTCAACTTGGCCACAGGATGCCCCCCCACCCCCGAACCCCTTCACTCCCTAAAAGAACAAAATATATCTTCACTAAGGGCAGGCAGTGTGCAGGGAAGCCCATCATGGCCCATAAGTGAGCATGAATCAGCCCTGCAGACCAGGACAATAGCCAAGAAAGTGTTCATCTGCTAATGTAATTATCATCAAATCCAACAAGAGAAAATTTATGCCTCTTTTATAAAAGTGTTTTTTTAAGCTATGCAGGCACAGCCGAACTATGCCTGACATAGCCATATACATATAAGCCTGTTTGTACACACACTCACAAAGGAGCAGCAGCTGTGGCATCTGCATTAGTTTTTGGATGAGTGCACATCTGTTAGACTGGCTTAGTGCAGTGAAACTGGCTGTTGACAGCGAGTGTTTTCGCTCAGGCTCGCATTGTGAGTTATCAGATGTCCACAGCGCAGAGGACAAAATTTATTTGTGCCTTCTTTCTCCAGTCTCTGCCGTTCTTTGTTTCTCACGGATATTTCTCCCTCTGGTTTTCCCTTTCAGTTTGAGCGTGCTGGCCAGCAAGTTAAATCAATTATATCTTAAACAGGCTAAAATATTTGTTACCTGTTTTAAATGAATGATTTGCCCAGGTTTCTTTGGAAAAAGAAAACATCACATTTCCAGAGGGGACAGGGCAGGTCGAGGCCACGCAGCTCACTGTTGCCTGGAACATCGTATCTGCCTTCAAACATCCTAGCAAGCACTCACGGTGACATAAAGGCATGTTTTCTGGACCAAAGGTGTTGATTGGTGTGATTAACTCAAAACTCAATGTTCTGTTTAGTGAGTCACAGTATTTCTGTGTAGGCAGCGGGCAGAAAATAGAAGCGATGATTTGAAAGGAATTGTTTGACCCTCAGCTTTGACTTCTCTTTTTTCTTTCTTTTTTTTAAAGTACGTTTCCTTTCACACCACTTGTTTAGCGTGCGAATAATCAAAGGCATGATTACTCAAACCGCAGCATCGTGTGCGTGCGTGTGTGTGTGCTGGGTGACGCTGATGTGGTTTTCATTGGTAAGCATGGAGATTTTACACTCACTTTATGAGCAAATGTACAGATCTATGTGTAATTTAATTTTAACATTAAAGTTATTTGAAGACCTTAGTAGTTTGCTATGAGCCTTAGTGAGCAAAAACATCACAAACAACAAGGAAGACACCAGAATAAGCAATAATGTTTAAAGCAAGTTAGGTTATAAAAAAATATGGCCAACATTGAATATCTACAAATAAATCCATAAGGAAGCCATTATTAAAGAGGAAGCCATAAGAACTCCAGGTTCTTATAGCTATGAATGGGGCAAAATACAAAGAAGGAGTTCTGGGAAGATTTAGTGAAGAAAGAAGGAAAAAAGTATATTTTTGAAGCCTCCTCCCAATTATTTCTACATGGTGACCCATTACTCATTCCCTATTTGTAAGACAATGTTCCAAAAAAAAATTGTTGCGTTTACGCAACAGAGGAATGAAAATACAGCTAGCATTGGAAAAAGCTGTAGTGTGCATGCCAGGCCTGCAGGAGGCAGTCAAACTTTATGATAACACAAAGCAGGAGTTAACCACATGCTTGGAAGTTCAGAACAAAAGGAAGACAAGTTCTGAGTTGCACATATGACCTGCCGATGTAATCCGAGTCCTAGCTGTTCCCACAGAACATGGAGGTCTGTCATTGTTGTTATTGTTGTACGTGGGTGAAAAATCGGGTGTCAAGATTGACTGAAGCCATCGTTTCTGTATGCTTTAGGTTTGCATCTACACAAACACAGTGTGATTCTAAAAAGTTTCACTCTTTTAGAAGAGTGAAACTTTTGTCAAACTTTTGCAAATGCTGTTATCCCGTGTCAACAAGAAACCAAAGTACAAAACAATATTCTCACTTTACTGTCCTGGCCTTGTTGAGAAAACAGGCCTTTAAAATCCCAATAAAACTGGAGTTTGTGGCTGCAACATGACAAAATGTGGGAAGATATTTTAGCCACTGTACTCTATGTGTGCTGGTCACCTGTTAATGGCTAGCTGGGGAGGAATTTGTGTTGCAGAAATTGAACAGGTCCTTTAAGTGGGGTTGAGTGAGCACACACAAACACACACACGCACGCATGCACCCACGAAGCAGCCAAGTCCAAGCCAAACCCGAGCCAAGACTCTGTGTTTAGAACAAGAAAAACACTTTGTTTACGCTGTAGGGCCCTTCACTGCTCAACCAGCGAAAGAGGGAAATCAACTCATCCCTGGTTCCCTAGTCACCATTGCGTTGTCAACAGATGAAGTCAGCATCTCACACCCAGCAGATGGGGTGTGCAGAACAGCGGCCTACTTTACCAAATGGACTTTGTTCTCCCCCCTGTCCTCTAATCAATGCTCATCATCTGCAAGACAAAGTTGTAATTGGAAGGTTAGGCAAGAGAGTGCTCAGAGTAAATCTGTGATTATTTGAGGCGCGTGTTGGCTCTCGTGCAGGTTTTAACTTATTGAGGCATTTCAGGGCAGGAAAAAAAAATATATGCAAGTACGCGTTATTTATTGTCTGAAAGGAGACAGATTTTCTTGGAGACAATCCTGCAGGGTTTTTGCTGTGAATCTGTGCCAGGGATGCTCAGTATCAGATGCAGCTTATTTAAAAAAATAAATAAATAAAAAATTGCATTGCTTTGGTTAGATCAGAGCATCCAGATGATAAGGACACGCCCACCCAAAACGCCCTCAAATCAGATGAACAAATAGCTCAGGCTCCAGAGGGAAAGCATACACACGCACACACACACACACACACACACAATCATTTATTTTATTTATTTTTTTTATCATTTATCCTTTAAGTTGTCTGTTTTTTTGTCCAAATAATTCCTTTATTCTTCACACCCAAATCAAGAGGCTCTGTGCGCCGCAGATAAATAGGAATTCCAAACTCCAAAGGTTCATTTGTCATGGTGTGAATTCCAAGAGTAGAATCTAGAAATAGCTCGACTGTTCAAGCGCGTTGTTGCCTGGGGCTTGGTGGCATGTAGGAGGCTTTGGTGATATTTGCCTTTTGCATATTTTCTAGTAGGGGGCTTTTTTGGAAGGCAGATATGCACTTTTCCCATTGCAAACATGGAAAGTGGTGGGGGGGGATTTTTTTTGTGCACGCGTTCTGAGCTGCACGTTGTAGGAGGCTATGCCCATTATTTTGGTATGACATTACAGTTTTAATTGAATTGAATACAATTTATTCTTAAGAAAACTTTTAATTAAGTGCCATATGGACAGATTGTGGAGTGGTGGCCTCCATGATATTCCCTTGGGGACATTTGCTGCATAATTAAGGATATGAACTGCAATACCATGGTGAGATTTAATGGAAACTTGCAGTCTAAATAGACGACGTTAGAAAGCCATTATTACCAGCCAGCGAGGGCTACAAATGGTTCTCAAGGGACTCGAGGCGTGTGGAGTGGAACCCTGGGAATAGAAAACCACTGAGACTATGAAGGGAAGTGGGAAAGTAAGCAGAGAGGAAGCAAAGCATTTAACTTTCTGAATTCAGACGGAAATATTGTAGTAACAGGTCTCTAAATATGGGATAAATCTGGGCATGTTCTCAGACTAGAGGAGGTATGCTGTCTTCTGCCCAACTGAGAACAGGTCGCGAGATGAACAGCAGAGATGTCTTTGTCCCCAGAAACACTTTTTAACTTTTTCTGGGAAGACCTTTGAGGCCAGAATTGTCCCAGAGAGTCCCTTTGACAAGTTGTGGGACAATGATGGAGACAGTGGTAGGAGTTCGTCCCACAATCAATGGGATAGCTGGTTTGTTTCCCGCTCTGTCCGCTCAGTTCCTCGTGTCTTTCAAGATTCTTCACCCGACTCGCCTGCTGGTGGTGGGCAGAGGACCCGGTGGCATTGCAGCCTCAGCTCTGTGGCTACTATCCAGTAGCATGCCACCATCAGTGTATGAATGTGTGCATGAATGGGTGAAAAACTGAATTCAGTGTCAAGAGCACCTTAGGGTCCTCTGGACTTGATAAAGTGCTATGCAAGTACACCCTCAACTGGATGTGAAGAAGGAAAGTTCTGCTCCAATCGCCTCATCCTATCTTTAAGGCTAAGCATGGCCAGAAAAAATTCATTTAAAACCATTACTAAGTAATGTTTTTGAACATATACATAAAAAAATAACAGAACTTAAGACCTGTATCTCCACAGAAACGTACAAACCTTGTCCAGCCAACTGGCAATAAATTTGAAGTTATTCATAGACACATAAAAAGCCATTTGACTAGAAAGGGTATCAAAGCAGTGAGTCACAAATGGCCTCAAAAGTTCGACGAGAACAAAAAAATAAATGCAGTTGATATACACATAAGATTAAACAGTCCTGTCAAGAAAAAAATGAAAACCTGTGATTAAATTAAAGCCAATTTACTTTCTTTTAAAAAAATGAATTTAAGACATTTCAGTCTTAATTTCAGAAATCTTCATTTAAAATTCTAAGTATCTGTGGTGGATGCTCCTACCACCAACGCACAGTGTTAGTATTTATTTTTTCTTTATATTAGTACAGTTTATAGTTTGTTATGTTGGTTATTTAATTTAGACATATATTTTCTAATGGGTGCACACTTTAGTTAAAGTCTGTCTGAATGGTTTATTTACACTTGTTCTTTTTTTGAGGTGCTGCTGATAAACCAGCTGGAGGAGAAACTGGAACCAACCACTTTTCTAAGACTGGAGGGGGAGACTTGTTTCAAGTTGATTTGAATTAGTTAATCTTTTCACTTAAATATTTACTTATTTGTGCTAAGTTAGTTTGTTTTGTTTTATTTGTTTTATAAAATACTTTGGTTAATTTTGTATTTGTTTGTTCTTTTGTTATGTAGTGCCTCCCTCATGTGGTAGATTTAGGAAACTCCACCCCTATTTAAGCAGCCTTTTGTTCTTTGTTTGGAGGTCAGTTTGGTTTGTGTTTGGTTAGAGTTCAGTTGACCTCAGTTAAATTAGTTTCAAATTTAGTTTTCTTTTTCTTACTTTTGTATGGAATCTTTAATTTTGTTCACTATTTTTGAAAAATTAAATTGCAATTTTTCAATTTTGAACACCTTTTTGTCCTCTTTTGAGTTTGGTCCCTCACAGTATCCATGGACACATTGGAGTGTATTCCAGGTCTCAATGGAAATTTATGCTGGACACAGATGAGCCATTGTTTATACTTCTTTGCATCTCTGTGATGACTTTAGATCTCACAGAAGATAGTATTTTCTTCTCTCATTCACAGGTTCTTTTGTCCTTTAATCCACACACCATGCGAGTTATAGCGGTGCTTCTACAAGCAAAGAACATGATGTATTGTTGCTAGTCTAAAACATAAGATATCACACCGAACGCAAGAATATGTAGCTCTCATCTTATACAAATATAGAATTGATGCTCGTCAAGTTCTTTGGTACCAACACTTTGATACAGATTGTCTTGATCCAAGTTTCTTGTGCCTGTCCAATAAAATAAACAATAAAAAAATAAATTCATGATATATTTTTATTTGGTGCCGCTTTATTTGTACACCACCATGGGGAGGTAAGTATGATTGAAGCAATTTTGACTCCAATTACGCAAAGGACCCAACATCACCATGAAACCATAACACACCAGCAAAGAGCCACAACAGCAAAGAGCCACAACAGCAAAGAGCCACAACAGCAAAGAGCCACAAGGCAACAGAAAAAAAATGTTACAGCACTAACAGCAAACAGACTAACTCCATTTTGCTGACCCTTCTGGGACACCTTAAATAGAGCAATAAAAGCAATTTTTCAAATGAGAAAAATAAAGCAGATTGCAGTAAGGTTGTTTTTTTGTTTGTTTGGGGTTTTTTTTAACCACAAGGCTATTTGAAAATACCTCAGTCTTGCTTCACTTAGACTTTAAGCTTACTTCAATAACACTAATATTTACATATTTACATAAAACAGCAACTACAACCTTTCAATTTCCCTCCCTCAGTAACTACAGCATACGTTTTCCTAATAGAGCATTGCTAATAAAAAAAAAAAAACTCACCTGTGAATGTAAGTTCACACCTGAATAACCTTATGAAGAACAAATAGTTAAAATTCAATAACAAGTCAAAATCAGCGCTGTTGGACTACTCGATACATCAGCCCCAACTGTTTAGTGCTCCAGTATAACAGTAGAACAGGTTTAGTACTCACATTTGCCACGGTGAAATGTCTATAACCTTGAGTGACGCCTGAAAAACCGCTTGGAGCAGAGCAGCAGGTTGTATCCCGCCCTGTCAGAGGACCTTGTAGCATGGAGCGCTAGCTGGTTTCTCCGGCCGAGTGTCTTCCGGTGTAGTCCACTAAAGCAGCAACGTCTACTACTCACCGGAAGCGCAGCTTCCTCGTTGACAGTCAAGCGACCACCGGTTGCCCTGGTTACCTGGAGAACTATCGCGTGCAGCTGCCTCCTCGCCCAGGACCTGTTTGGCGAAACTACACAGGGCGAAACATTCTTCAAGTCCCGCTGTTTTACGTACCGTAGCACGTACGGCAACCAGAAACATAGACGTGCCTTAAAATGTCACTGACCTATGTTCAGTCGCTCTTATTTTTCTCCATTTGTAGCTTGCTACTCGGAGCCTAGCGTCTAATTGGGCGTTTCCGTTTTTCACGTTCTCCTCGCGTCCTTCCTGACCTGGTTTCCGTGCGTCATCCGTTCAGCCAATCAGAAGTCACGGTGTTCGATAATTCCGCTACGCATCCAATCACTTTGAGAAAATGGAGGGATTTCGTTTTTTTATTATGGAGTACGTTTTCACACGGGAAATTCACGGAACCCTAAAGCAGTCTGTACAGCTCATAACATTTCTGCTTCTTATATGTATTTTATTTATTTGATGTATTTTGTTTCATACTATTCTATTTTACTATTCACCCTATAGTACATTTTTACTATTCTCTATGTTTTACGCTCACAAATCTATTTTTGATTGAACCTGAACATACACTGGTGAGAATTGATCATAATTTACTCTCTCTGCAAAAAAAAAAAAAAAAAAAGCATACCTACAAACACCAAAAATGAGAGTCCCTCTACAGGACAGATCATAAATATATAATCTAAACATCACCAACTACATCAACCTTCAGGAAAGTTCAAAAACTTGTTGGACATGCTAACTGGTGTTCCTCGCTCTTATTTATTGTTTGTCTCAATGGCCAGAGCTACTGTAAGAAACTTTCCAAAAGTGGCTCGGTGCTCAATAGAGCCGCGTTCTGCGAGGAGGCCCCCCTCCACCCCCCTCACACCTTCAATTGTTGCCAAGCACTAATAACTATTTGACGAGAACACGGCAGGCCGAGGCGGATGAAGTCAAGCTAAGCTATTTGCTGTGAACAACAGTAAAATAGAAAATTCCTCTGTTGTAAGCGCTTAACAAGCAAACAAAACAAAGGGAGGATTGGGTGCGGGGGGGGGTGGACAACGAATAAAGCAAAGATGTAAAAAGCTGGCTGCATCAAAGAACGCTGGAAAGAGGGAGAAAGGACAAATTAAGAGGAAGGAACGTAAAAGAGGCTGTTGAGAAAGCAGAGGAGAGGGTGAGCACAGAGGCTGGATAACAAGAAAAAAAACACACAAAAAAAACAAACAAAGGTGAGAGAAGAAGGGAAATCAAAAGGTGCGTGTGTGAGAAGAAACAATGAGCAGGGAGAAATAAAAGGAAGTGAGGGCACAGTTAGCCGCCCGGAGAACAGAACAAACTCATTTACAGAGCGGACTGCCAGACTTGAAAACAATTATCTGCCATCTTCGTTTCCTCTGTCGAAGAGCAGCCTGTTTTGCGGGGCTCTTTGTTTTTCTCAAGGACATATTCATTATTTCAGATGAGACCCATTTGAGTCTAAATAAAGACTTTCTCTCCTCCCTGTCAGATTCGGTGGGGCTGTGATGTTGCATCTGAGGGGACGTGAAAACATGTTTGAAAAGGGGGCTGATGAAAGCGCTCCCGTGCCAGTAATGCATGTTCATTAAGTTGAGATTCTCTTTTATTCTCCACATATTGGGTGCTAACATCTTTGTTTTTATTTATTTTTTTTTCCTTTACTTATTTTAGGGTTGTTTTTTTTTTTTGTATTGGCGGGCCACATTGTACCACACAAATCGTCTAGGAATACCATAAGCCGTGGATGACATCTTCTCCTTCGTTTGTCGCCCTCTACACTAGATGTAAATAAATTTATTGCCGATCCAGGCACAAAATGCGCCAAAAAAAAAGCCTTGAAAGGAATTAATTTGTTATTGCAATCACATTAGCTCTCTGAGAAAAAGGAGCAAAATCGAATTTATAATTTAATTACATTTGTTTGTGCTTGCGCTACAGTGGGTTTCCTTGATAACATTTCACCGAGATGGAGAATCCAGAGAAAGATCAGTTCATCCAAAGTCCTGGATCCTCTCTCATGCTTTCTTCTCTTCATCCTGGCCAACAGGTCACTTCAGGATGGTCATCAAAGATGGTTGATTTTTGGATCGTCTTGGTCTGGTCCTTCCAAATCAATGTAAGACGAGTTTCAATAAGAAATGTATCCTCCGTTTTCCATTGAAAGATGCATTGATGACAAATGTTTCAGATTTCGCTCTCCTGTCTAAAGTGTTAGGTCGTACATTTTAATCATTGAATTCAGATGTTGGAATGACTTTCAAGACCACAAAGACACAAAACACGGAACGGGTTGCTTTTAGAGGAACTCAAGTGAGTTCCAAAGTGATACCGCGATAAGACGCCACAGCAGTAACCCCAATTGGGAAGTTTGCTTGTTAACAGCAATTATTCCATAATCAACTGTGGCATTATAACAAAATGGAATAGTTCATTTAATCACGTGAGACGCCATGACGAATGTCAGAAGTGAGGGATGGGAGTGTTGAACGACAGATTGTTTTCCCAAGATTTTTTTGCCAGTTTAGCCATGACTTCTACTTGGTCAAGTCAAGCTAATGTGCCTTTGGAAGTAGCACACATACGTTTTTTTTGACAAGCTTTACAGAGGCGCATAGGTTGCTTTGACGACCATAATGGCAGAGTGTGCCGCTTTCTGAAGAGAGTGACGTCAATAGAGAACTTCATGGAATGGGTTTCCATGGCTGAGCAGCAGAATTTTGTGCAATGTAAATTGTAACTGTAAAGCATGATATCGATTGATTTTAAGGTATGTTCTCTGGAGAGGCAAATAAGTCTGTCTGTGAGGCAATTCCAAGGACAAGTCTGAGCTTACCTCACTGTTTTTCAGGAGTTGGGTTCAGCCCATCAATTTCTAGTGAAAGGAACTCATAAAGGTCAACATATCAAGACATTTTGCACAAGTTCGTAGTCCCAACTTTGCGTGAATAGTTTGAGGATGGACCCTTTCACGCGAGGCAAGGTCTTTAAAGTCATGAAGGAACAAGCTCGGTGTGTAAGAATCTGTCTGGCCTGCAAACAGTCATGACCTCAAATTGATAGAACATACTGTGTTTGGGATGAATCGTTGCAGGACGTCCATGAGGACACTCTTAAAACCTTGTGGAAAGTCTTCAAAGAAGAGTTGAACCTATTGAACTGTAGCTGCTGAAGTTGGCCCGTCATCATCAAGTGGATTAAGAACTGGATTTCACCCAAGCTCGTATGTGTGTGAACACAAACAAGCCAATACTTTTGGTAATAGCTTGAATTTCAGAGGGCTTACAATGCCATGTAAATCTTAAGCCAGGATCATTGTTGGCCATCTTGTACAAAAGCCTTTGGGGAAATCAGAAGGTCTCTGAACTTTCATTTCAGACTTTAATTTTAATAATAAGAGCATTAACAATCACAATCTGCTCTCCATTCAGTTTGAGATTGATCGCTCCGTCCAATGTTTCTGCTGCACCTTCCATCACAGCATGAAAAGAGCCACTGTCTTTATGTCGTGTTTGTGTCGTGTGACATGTTAAGATCCAATATGATGTTTCAAACTGTACAGTTTGTGGCCTATGGAGCAAATGCAGGCCCAAAGCATCATGGAACCTCCAATCCATTGAAGTCCAAAGAATTTTATCACAGTGAATAAAAGTCAAATTAAAGGTTATGTTTGTTATTTATTTCAATATGAGATTATATAGCTGCAGTACAAGCAGAAATCATTTCAAGGCTTCCCCCTTTTTCTGCGTGTCTTTACCAGAGGTGCCCAGTAATTTGTCTGTATTTGACCAGGCCGCCTGGAAACGGGCCGTACCCACTCGTGTGATCGAACTGAAAGGGGTTGGTGGAAAGCCGGCTGTAATCACATCCAGACACAAGACACCTCTGACAAACAGTAAACAAGAAGCCAGAAGTCTTTTACGACTTCACACACAACACACACATTCCCAGGAAGTGCTAATCCTCTCCGGATGAGAAGATTTTGACGTAGCAAGAAAATAACTTGCAGCTTGTGTGGCTCGCAGCCTCCCCGTCTCCACCTCGGGTCACGACGCCGAGCGGAGACGCAATCAGGCCGAGGCGCGGCGAGGTTGGCACGGAGAACTAACCCGGGCCCGTTCGGGGTCCCCGTCTCACCTGCTCCGGGAGGCCGCCGCGCCTTCGCCTGAAGGACCTCTGTGTGGTGTGGAAATGAAAGGAGGAGGCTATGGATACAAACACACGAATGCAATGTGCACACACAAACACAACACACTTCAAATGGCCTTCAAGAGTCCTGCATTCCACATTTAATTGGAAGCAAAAAAAATAAATAAAGAAATAAAAAATTTAAAAAAAAATCACAGTGCAGCACCTTCCAAAGTAAACTTCTCACAACTGCGAGCCAGCCAATCGCACGGGGAGCCCAGGTCTCAGGGGCCCCGCCCTCGAGAAATACGCACAGATAGCCTATTGTTGGTAATGGAACAGCGGTCCCCCCCACACACACACACACACACACACACACACACACACACACACACACACACACACACACACATACACACGCATTCAGTGTATTTCCTGTTAAACGAGCTGTGAACATGTTTTGTAATTAAACTGGTTCTTCGGGTGCTGCTGGTGTTTTCACAACAAATTTTTTCCCCCCTCCCCTAATGCCATCATGAATACGATCTCCTCGTTCATCTCCATCAGGACGCTTTGCTTAAGAAACAAATGCGATTCTTAATTTGCACATATTAAAATGAAACCGAGGTGAGCACGCTCGCAACTTGACAACTTCGGTCTGGGCTCGTTTGACTGCGGTGCGTGTCAGGAGGGAGACTGACGACGAGCAAAACAAATAAAACATGGATTATTAAATTAATTTATGTCGATACTTTAGGTAAATTGCTTTGAATCTATGAAATTAACTAGAAAGGGATAATAAAATGCATGTATTTTTTTTCCCAAAAGTATTAATAGAAATTCCAGGTATTAACAATATGTATAATATAACAATAATATTTTTTGATGATATAATACAACACAATACACTATAATATAATATAATATAATATAATATAATATAATATAATATAATATAATATAATATAATGTAATATAATATATATGTGAAGACTATCCTGCAGAGAAATGAAGAGAAATTGACGCCTGTTGCTGTTCGAATCAAGCTGCCACGTTTTCCCATAATTTAGGGTATTTGTTTTTGTTGCGGCCCTCCTAATGTTTTAAAGCATGATTTAAACTCTCACTCTCTAAAATAAATAAATGTGTCTGAATCCAATCTGGATTAAAACATTAGAACTGTGAGTATTTATCCCCCAAAATCCACTGCAGAATTTTTAAGAGGATGTGAGCTCCTGTTTTTATTTAATGCAACCGCACACACACACACACACACACACACACACACACACACACACACACACACACGTTCAGACACATGCGCAAACGCACACACACAAACACAGAACACACACACACACACTCAGGGGAGGGGACATCTGTGCTGAACGCTGACCAAAATCCATGGTGACTTTGCTCACAATACAATTTTGTTGGGAGTGTTAGAATTTGTTTCAAGTTGATGGCACAGCCTCCATTTTGAGTTGACTTTGATATCATTCTGCGAACAGTGAAATGTCTGGATAAGTGTTGCGTTTAGGCCAGCCATCTGTACCATCTCCAACTCCAAAGCAGTTAGAGGCAGAGAGCCCTCGAATTAAAGCAGGAGAGGTGGGGGCGGGGAGGCTTACAATGGTTCACTGCTGGCATCTACTGGAGAACGAGGGGAGTCCACGGGACGCTCCAAGTCTCGCCAAGGCATTTCTCCATCCAACTCGACGAGTAACTCCGCAGATGAGGCGCCTCGGATGAAACCACGAAACATAACAGACATGCGAATTTTAGGTCAAAAGTAAAAAGGCTTTTCACATCAAAAGAGTTTGTATAGATAAGCATGTCTGATTTGGCCCCTTGTGGAAAGCATGTTGACACTGTGATGCTAATTTAACGTCAGATACTTTGAAAAAAAACAACAAATTACCTTAATAAAAGTTAAAATGGTCTAATCTGAGCTCCACCTGTATGTTTTTAGGATGTAATACAGTTAATGAAATAGTGAAATAAGAATATGAAAGCTTGCATTGTGAACACATCCGATCACACTCAAATGATGATTGCTGAAAGTCCTTGGTATTGATCAGTTTTACGATTGACCGATCAGCTTTCATAAAAGAAGAGCACAAATATGTTTGTTCTGCCAAAAACGAACGCTGATGCTTGCAAGATTCTGAAGCCTTCACTGTTCTCGCCGTCTTCTGGGAGCAGCCACACAATGAAATGTCTTGGTCAGAAACATCAACTGGAACCTCCCCCAGAAGTCAGACTTCCCATTTGGGAAGTGGTAGAAACTCCAACTTACCCCACATTCTTAAGGCCAACTCCATGTTTCAATATGGCCACTCCTCACATTAACAGGGTCAAGGTACATCACATTTCTACCAATACAGAACAAAGACCAAATAGCACTCAACTGTTGGCAGAAAAATACAAGAAAATTAGACTGCAATTCACCAAAATGCATGTTGACAAGACCCAAGGTTTCTCCACTATCTGATGAGCTCATGGGAAGAAGCTGAAACGTTTTTGGCCTTAATCTCTTTGTTAATCAAAGCGAAAAGGAAGCTTTTACAGAAAAGAATGCCAAAGCTTTAAAAAATGATATATATATATATCGCAGTTGTCTTGTTATTGGGCTACTTCACAGCATCTAACATTGAGTATTTCTGGGGCATAACAAATTCTCAAGGCTACCAAGGTATTCTGGAGCAAATCATACTCCCCAACGCCAGAAAACTCAGCATCAGTTGCAGTTTACGACAGAAAGCATTGGCCATCCACAGGAATATACAAACAGATCTGTGATCATCCTCTAAACATGAGACAGCTTGAACACTTTGCTGAGCAGGATTGTGTCAAACGACCTGTTGCACCCCTTGCCTGCGCTACTTTGTTTTGGTCTCTCGCACAGAAAAGATGGTTTTGTTGCGCCACCAAACACTCGGAAACTTCAAATTGTTCATCCGCCCAAGAACTTGGAAGTGAAAACCACCGAAACTTTATTACTTCTCCTTCTTCATTTTTATGTGTTTGCGCTGTTTACGTCCATGTGTGACTTGGGAAATCACTCCTCGGTGGGACAAAGCAAGGAAAACGGCGAGAGAATAAACATCGCCTTTTAACGGAGAACAATCCGTCTCTAATTCTTGTAATTGTTGCCTTGTAATATGACACATTCATACCAGCGTGGCGCATTCAGCTCGGAGTCTGCTCGGGATGCGGCGGATCGAGTTAGAGAGTTCATCGGTTTACAATGAAGAACAATGAAATCCCCCGGATCGGTTTCGGAGACGTCGCCCGCTTGTGATGCATACAAGTTCCACAATGAGATCCTGCGTCGTTGATAATGTTGAAAGAGATCGAGAAGGCCCAAACCAGACACGAGACAAAAGGGGATTTTCTTGATTATTTGTCGTTGATGGCTTTGAGGATAAGAATGCCTGAGATTAAGGCCTGCTGAGAGAGGGAAAAAAAGGAGAAAGAGGGGGCGAGGAGAAGTAGAGAATGGGTATGAGTAGACTGGAGTAGCGCTCTGTGATAACTGTCAGCCAACAGCCTGTTTGATCCTGAGGGATGGCATAGAGGATGTAAGGCGTTTGAAGCTGACAATCCCTTTGTGATGATAACACATGTTTTTTAGCGCGCTCGCTGATCCTCCCTTTCCCATTGTATTACGGGCAGCAGACGGCAGCTGCCTGGGCATTGTAGCACTGCCGCTAATCTGAGACAATATCTTTAGGCCCGGCGCAGTTCTAAAGCAGCTGTCGGCATTGTGGGAAGCACTCCTAATCTGCTTCAGTATCTTTTAGCCCCTCGTTTAGCTCTTTGATCCTCTCCCATTATGCTCCCCTCGCCGTTCACGACGAGCGACTGAGCCTGGCAAAGCTGTGCTGGAATGTTGGATCTGCCGGGAGAAAGGGAAAGACGGGGGAAAACCCGCGAACAGCTCCCCGTCAGAGGCTCGTCTGAAAACCGATGTCTCGCAGAGCGCTTCCACGTGCGGCACGTTCACAGCCCTCACCGAAGAATGAGGGAGATGGAGATGTTAACACTCTTTTAGATATTCTAGTACCTCTATGACAACATGAAGTAGGCCAGAAGAACCTATGTTGAACAATCCCTGAAATCTGTCAGTCTGGAGATGCTTGAAAATATTTCCAAGGTTTTGGGACTCCTGCAAACCACCGGTAGAATCACAATCCTCTAATGGGGGAAACAAAGAGCAACGGTGAACCTTTAAGTTTAGTGTGTGTTGGCCATGTCTCCAAATATTCAGTCAACATTGACACCCATCTGGTTTGGTTTTGCACCTCTGCCTTCGCAGTGGAGGACGGTTGTTTGCAGTGCAGGCAAATTCTGGTAAGTTTCATAGCACCAAATTGCCTCATTGCATGTGTCATGGGTAAACATGACTCACCCAGTAACATTTCGGACATCAACAGAGTCCGTGCCTCCAGCAAGAAATCATTTCTCAGTAACCAAGAGTCAAGACCTCGTCCAGAACAAGGGGCTGGCTTTTACCAGTCTAGTCCATGCCATTAAACCGGGTGTAAAAAAAGCAGCATTTTATAAAATCAGTGACTGCTGAAAATATAAATTTTGTTTTATCCTCAGCAGAAACTTTTTAAGCAGAATGCCTGGTCACAATGTCCAGCCAAGTTCAGACGTGAATTCAATTAAGACGCTGTGGAATGACCTCAAACAGGTTGCTGGTGCTTGAAAAACCCTCCAATTTGGCCACAAAAAAGAAACAACTCTGGACGGAAGAGTGGGCCAAGATTTCTTCACAGCAAAGTTTAAGACTCACTGCCAGTTCTCGTAAATGCTTAATAGCCGTTGTTCTCGGCCAAGGGTGTTAGTGATTAGACGTAGGAGGCTATTTCTTTTCAAGCAGGGTCAGATTGGTTGTGTCTGGCTTTCATTGCTTAATAAATGAAATCATAATTTGATAACATTTAAGATTAGCAGAAAACAACTAAAATTCTGGAGGGTCAGGATGGTGTTTAACAGCATTAAAGACAAACACCTGACATTCCAGACAAACTTCCTCACATTTGGAGAAACGACTTCTTTGTCAACTAAAGTCAGGAAGCCAGTAAGTCAAAATGAGAATGTAAAAAAAAAAAGAATAAAAATAAATAGATCAAATAAAGATCGGGAAAGGTGTCATGGAGGTGTGTGCGTCAGTTGGGGGTGTTGGCAATCTGCAGTGAGCTGAGAGCAGACAAGCTGCACACAATTAACAGAAGCATAAATACCTCAGCGTGCTTAAGCAAGCCATTAATCAGATATAAATAGAGTGAAGGAGCCCTTTGTGATTAACGAGGTGAGACTCTCTGCTAATTACTGTTTCCCTCTCTTTGGGTAATTAGGTCGCCGCCTTAGTGAGGATGACTGAAACTGTACTGACCCTGCCCCTCCCATTCACTCTGGCATTTTCCTGATTTACTGTCTGCTCATCTGTGACAGTGGGAGAATGCTGCCACGAGTTACCGAGTTTCCGTCCACGTCTCTTCCCTCACTCGTACTCTTTCAGTTGGTTAGCGAAGGAATCAGAAGTCGTTCCCTTTCCTGGAGTTGCAAGAGGGAAGATAACTTAAACTCTGCAGATATGGAGTCTTTGCAAGTAGGACGTATGTCTCCACAACGCCTTTCTTCGTAAGTTAAGAAATCTGAGCTGGGGATCTCTGCAGCTCCTCCAGAGTTACTATAGGTTCAGTGGCTGCTTCTCTGATTAATGCTCGCCTTGCCCAGCCTGTCAGTGTGGGTGGATGGCCATGTCCACATAGGTTTGCTGACCCACATTGTATTTTTTGTTTGTTTGTTTGTTTTTTTAATCTGTATTGATTCCCAAGGAAGCAAATTTCACAAAACATGGACTCACAATATCATAATGCCGATTTCAATACTCGAGAGGAAAAGACAAGTTCACCTGTTCATCGTGGTAAATAAAACTCCAGCTACACCTCTATTTCCCCGGGAAAGATTATGACGTCTAAAATACGAAATAGAATAACGGAAAAGAAAAGTGACAGATTGACTGTTTCTGTTTTCAAGCCATAGGCTGAACATTGCTCTGCCACCTGGAGTACCCAGAGAAACCCTGGGTAAGCATGAGGAAAGCATGCGAAACTCTAGCAACATTGCTACCCTCTATGGTAAACATCCATCCTTAATTGACGAAGGACTCGCGCTACACGCCGTTCGGACCTGGCAATGATACCTCCTATGATCTGCCGTTAACCCTAAACGAAACAGAGGGAAGAATCTCCTTCTGCTCCCCTGGAGTACGCGATGCGAAGCATCCACCTTGCGGAGGTTTTGCTTTATGAGTTCTCCAGAATGACACGTCTGATGGATGTTAATAGCAGCCGAGTCAGCACCTCCGTTCTCCCAGGCCGCACCCTGCCACCACTGCCGGGCTCACTCTCCCGCTCCCTGTCACACACTTTGGGCCACTGGTGATTTACAAGCGTAATCCATTACTACACACTTACACTAATTGTCTTCGGTGGGAAGTGGCTGCTGTGACCTTTTTATTGGAAATGAAAATAAGTGGAGGCGCAGAACAGGCGATATTGGATTCTGTTGTTAATTAATGTGTGTATTATCTGGGTGGATGAAGCCGGGGGGAGGAGGATAATTGAATTACAGTCAGTGAGTTGGATAACGCACTGTTGTAATTGTTCCACTGTATAAGACGCTGCTCATATTAGGGAGACGAGGAGCGGGTTTGATTCGCTTCGAGAGAATAGCAGAAGTCATTTGTTTGGTTGTGGGTGTAAGGCATGAATTTAACCATTAGGTTAGCATAAACAAACTAATAAATTAGCGTCCCACTGTTTTACAGTGCACAATTACTCCCGTTTTATTTCCCTTACTGCATTTATGTAAACATATTACGTTTAACTGAATTTGGTTGCAAAGCTGAAGTTTTTTTTTAGCAACAGAAAGTTGAGTCAAGACGCAGTGCAAGCCAGTCTCAGCGTGGCGTTCTTCAAATTCAAGAAAGAGATCATGCAGAACAACGTGACCTGGGTTTATTTTGTATACATTTTTATACGTCAATCCAGATTTATTCACGACAATCAAACGCTGAATAAGATTAGAGTGTGTGTGTGTGTGAGATTCATGTTGGGTTTGAGCAGCACAATGTTTTTCTTTGGGCTGTGTCGCCATCTTGTGGGCATCCGTGGTACAAACAAAGTTCTGCTGTGATCTGAAACAGGTGATGTCGGTGTGAAGGAACCTTTGAAAGAATCTGGTCACACTTTTCCGGTTTAAAGCTACATTTTTAACCGAAGCTCGAAACTGTTTTACATCATAAATGAAAAAAAAAAAAAAAAAAAAAAAAAAAAAAGTACTTTGAATAAATGTACTTCAAAAATAAAAATAGTAATCTGCAGATAATGCCAAATATTTCTTCCATCAAAAACACAGTCAAAGTGAGGACACTTATTTGCAAATAGATTTTATTTTCAAAAGCATTTTATCAACATGGCCTCTTACATCAGGCTACCACACTTTAATGTAATCTTCAAAATAAAATCATAATAAAAACATAAAAATTCTGCTATGTACATTTTTATTCACAGAAGAGTGTCAGCATTACAATACATACGCTCGATGTACATGTAAAATGTTACAGTGGCCAGAGGTTTAAGGGCCCATAATTTAGAACCGTCTAAAAAATGTGCAGTCATGGTTTTATTGGAACAGATGTATAAACAGAAATGAGTGTAAAAAGTATTTGAGTTAATCATTTAGAAATGAATCAAATGTAAAATCAAAATGTGAGGAAATTTAACTTTAAAGTAAACATGATCTGAAAGTCTATTAAACCATATGTAAAAACAAAGAACTTCCTCCTACAGATCCCTTAAAAATACTAGTGAACTCTAGTTTTTCACATCAATCGTGGGTGAGAACTTCTACATTAGATCGGGTTCAACTCAAACTGTCAGCTTATTCTTCACTACGTCGCCAAGAAAAACAAGTGGATAGGCTTTAAGAGTCACTTACGAGACGTGTGAAATATGTGCTTTCACATGTTACACAGGGAAACCAACTGCTTAACAGGTAATGTGCAGAAACAGGAACATTTCACACAACATTCCAGGCTGGACTGCGTCCTTGGAACAGGAGTTCCATTTTAAAATATATACATAAAAAATAGAACTAACTCCATGTCAAAGCAGAAATGTGCACAATGTACAAGCAAGGTGGCAGCACTTTGGTGTTGGCTTGTTTGAAAATGAAGAATATAATCTGTTTGAGATGTCGAGAGGCCATTTTCCTCCTCAACCGACTCATCATGCGACTAATTTGAGCTTTAATCTAGGGATGGGCCAATTACAGACATCAAGGTGAAACGAAAACAACAAAATACAATTTATGGTCCTTTTGATGAGATGTCAGAAAATGTGCCATAGTCACCAAAGTTTTTCCCGACGAGTTAGACTCCCAACGTTAACAGGGATGTATTCTTGAAGATTCTAACCAAATTTGCCTCGGGTTCATTCTGTATTTCAGTGTCAAAATAATCTAAAACATAACTACTAAACAATGTTATACATTTTTAAACAGCAGTAGGAATTTTCCACTAGAAATACAATAATTTAGATCATGTTTTACATGTTTATTTTACATTTTGTGTACATATCTAGAGATTTTTTTTATCGTTTCTTTTTTTTTTTACAAAGGTCATTTCTGGAAACGGCATTCCAACCCATGCCTATTTTAAACAAGAACATTCGTCATGCTGCACCTCGTCTCCAAGCGCTGGCTCAGACATTTGACGTTCGACTTTGGAGTGGTCAGTGTATAGCACACGAAGACAACCAGAACTGAACAGGAAACTGATGGAATACCACAGAGAATCCCCAGACGGACATTGTAACGGTTTGGTCTCGTCTAAAACAGTGGCGACTTCAATCCCGCAAGCACTACTGACCTATCGTACTGGTGCGACCATGCTTCCTGCACGACGTTATGAACATGGAATGTTCAAATTCCTGGAAGCGGCTAACCATAAAAAAAAAAAAAATAAAAAAAAAAAAAAAAACAAGTGCCAAAGAAAGCATAAAAGTTACACCAAATTGAAAAGGCGATCCAGTGGCTCACAACTCGTCAGAGTTAAACACGTGACGCCTTCCTACAAGTCGCTGTTTGCAAACAAAACAGCCCTCGTCTAGCTGCTCAGCAGTGACCACACGGCTACTCTGGCGTAGCACCGATATCTGTACGCTACGAGGTAACAAGGGTGAGAACAAAGTCAGGAGGAAAGGGTTGGGGAACGAAACTCGTATCACATGAGATTCAAAAAGGAGTCATCCCGTATCCGTTTCTCGGAACACAAAACCGCCTTTGTGCGGTGTGTTTTCTTCATCTTTACCCTTAAGGCTCTCCATGTTTGTCAGTGTTATTATAATCCAATGAGGAAAAAAAAAAAGAATCCCAGCCTATCAGGTCCCTGCTCTGTATCTGTTTTGTTGGAGACTTTGTTTTGTCTCTGTAACAGCTTATACAGTGAAGTACAAAGTACAGCATGCTGACCTAATGCCCACATCCCAGATAGCATCAGTACAAAAATGACTAAATACGATCTATTTAGTCACATGGGCTTCACATTATAACAGGTCCTTCATTTTAACCCACAAGGTATATGTTCCTTTGGAAAAAAGGACAATGGGAACCAAAAGGGAATTTCTACTCAGTCCTCTAGAGGGCGCCCTGCAGTCATCACATGAGGGTGCACGGGGGGGAGGAAGCAGGAGGAAGAAGAAGGGAGAGATTAAGTTTTATTCGGGTAATGTCAGAGCAACCGTCTCTGGTTTCATCTTGAAGTATTGGTTGAAGCGCAGCTTTGCATATCTTCAGGTAGAAAAGAGAGAAAAGAGCACAGTCAGCATTGAGATGAACAAAATGCTCTCTGCTAGAGACGCATCTGCTTCAGCAGAAAATTTCTGCTGAATTCAGCGAAATAGTAATAATAATAATTAAGCACAAGTGTAAGCACACTAGCTTGTTGTGGGGTAGCAACATACCCAAGGAAGTCGAAGTCGATGGTGGAGAACTTGGATTGAATCAGAGCCCAGAGACCCCAGAAGAAATGAGACGCCTGGACACAAAGGTAGTAACAAAAGAAAAGAATCAAGATTACTCAAGGTTATTTTGAATTATTGGACACAATAAGCAAACCAGCTGACATGTCCTCTCAGAAAACAAGTAGTTAGCAGTCTTTCAATCATAACACAAAAACAGCCGAGAGGACTTGCAGTCAGTTTCATTTTTAGAAATGAGGAAGCTTTCAATAAGACAAAGAAATGTTGGTGTTTCACCTAAAAGGTGTGCTTCAACAAAAAACAAAGACTAAAAGCGTCAATTACTTCACAGGCATTTTTTGCAGGAGCGATGGCATGTTGGCCTTGCAAAGCACTTCACCGCACCCAACCCATGAATGAGAGTTCAATCAAAACCCAAAGGGGGTTGACCACGAGGTATTAACAGATTTTCTGACAAGTTTAGAGACCGAACAGGAAGAGAATCTAACACAGCAGCAACGGGTTGTTGATATGTTCTGTCTAAGAACCTGGATGATTTGTTGAACAAGTGAAAGAGGGAATTACCTGCTTTGTCAATCAGAAAGGTGTTTTTTTGGGGGGTTTTTTCCCCCAAACTCAGCTTTACTGTAATGTATTTATTATTGTCAAACACTTACCAAAGCAAACTTGTTGACTTGAACGTACAGGATCTCCACCTCTGTGTCTGTGACCTCACCATCCTGGCCCTTGTGCTCCTTGTAGGCCTCCAGGTACGAGCGCAGCCACTGTAGCTGAAAGGCCCGCTCCGGGTAGTGACTATAATCCACTTCATTCAGGCCTGAAACAAGAGAAGATGAACAATTAAAAAAAAAATAATAATAAAATTCAACATCAAAAATGAAACATTTCTGAGTTTGTGGATTGATACTTACCAGCAAACTCATTGAAATGATTCCCAATATCATAGGCTTGGTAATTGTACCCTGCATACTCGTAGTCAATGAACTTTACACTGCCTGGAGACAGAAGGTGAATTGTTTAGACAGTGATGCTGGACATGCAGATGCAATGATTGTGTTGTTTCCCTTTAATAACTCAGAATTGTCAAAGTGCTACGTTTTAGTCGGCTAAATGGACAAGCTGTCTGCAGCCAATTGCAGGGGCGAGAAGTAAGAGTTTGCATTTTGAGGCGGAGATGGAAACTAGAGGAAGGCAGAAAGATGTGTGTACTCAAACTAAAAGTAAGTCTAAGAAATGTATTTCTTATTTATGAAGAACAGAGAAGCGTAAACCAAGGTAATGAAATAAATAAAAATGAAAAAAAACAAAAAAAAAACAAAAAAGCTTCCACATTATCACTATAATTTATTATAGTAAGACTTATGTGCTACTCGTCTCTTCGGTTTGAAATGAAAACATGCAGACGCACAGAAAAAGGAGACATTAGAGGTGAAAACGTGAGGCACGGTGCAACACTTGTAAAAGTCTGCTGGGAGGAGAACAAGCCGACTTCCCAGTGAGTATTTGTTTTGGATACATGCACAGGGTAAGAAGGAAACTGGCCAGACAAAACTTTTTGGAAAGGCACAGAAAAAAAGAGAGAGATGGAAACAGAAGTAGAAGGTGAAAGGGTAAAGCACAAAAAAACAAAAACACAGAGGGGCAGAGAGTTTGTAGCAAGACAGCAACACACCACGAGTTATAATCTCCTTTGGAAAAGGAGACAGATTATAAAATATCTATCAGATCTTTCCATATGCAGATTTAAGTCTGTGTGGAGTAGAGATGCAAACAATCAACCATTGCACCATTAAGTTTCAATTAATTAGATTAAAATTAGTTCCAATAAATCCATTTAGACATATTTTATAAAATAACAAAACTAAGTTTAATAATGTGAGAAAAACACAATTATCAGTTTATTTAATCAGTATGTAACACGGCTGACACAAAAATGGTCAAAATATAATGTGCTTTTTTCCAAAACTCAGCACATTGTAAAAATTGTAGCCCTTAAAAATGTTACGGAAAGACGTTCATCCCTCTTTATGCAACAGAAAACAAAGGTTTTTAAGTAAATGGTGGTTAGTAATCGTTAGTTGATCGATCAGATCAACTTTAACTCATTAAATCAATGACTTCCATCCCTAGTGTGGAAATTATTAACCCACTTGTCAAAATGTCAGGCGATATCTTTGTGGTATAAAGATATCTCCTAACATTTGAATATCTCACTTGTCCTGTAAGTTACATTGAGCATTACAGGTCATCAACGACTTTACTGGAAACATAAGAACTAAGTTGTATGAGCTTTTAGCCAACGGGATCGGAGGGTGTTTCTTTATACTTCAAACAGCGTTAATTCATCTACATGGTTTGTGCGTGGGAATTGATTGCCAACTGTTTGAACAGAATATTAAAAGCCGAAGCAAACGTACAGTCTGCCACGGCCATCGTCTCGATCGATACGTTCTGCTCTGGAATGCGGTACGGGTTGGAGCTGAAAGCTGGCAGACAAAATCTGATCCAGCACCTGGGCTGCTACATCCATGTGTTCTGACTGGTACAATGGAAAAATCTGCAGAGACTTCATGTGAGGAGGAACATGTCATGTTTTGAATCTGTTCTAAACTTGGACTTTAAAAAAAACAAACAAACACTTGTTACTTTTTAACTGTTTGGTTCATCCAAACAGCATACTTTTTGGGTGAGGTCACTGAAACCATGACTTAATAGGCGTGTTGTATGGAAGGATGTTTCCAGCTGCAAAAATGCATCAACCAAATACATTTTCTCTGGATTTGAAATGTAAAATTTTATTGCTTTGTTAGCTTAGTTTCACATTTTGTTTTTAAACATGTAAAAGAAACTATCAAAAATGTGTTGCTGCCTTGGTGCTTTTTTTTTTTAAACCACTGACAATGTGAAGCATCAGCATTAAGAGACAAAGAAAGGAGGAAGTAGTCAGTCATGAGGCGGTTTATCTCAAAATCCAAACCCTTACTTTGACAAGCCCGCTGATACAGAAAATGACCCCCGCCCCCGAAATTCTGTTTCCGAGAAGCAACCCAATAGTTTTACTTTTGAAACGTTCGTCAATTCCTTAAACCTGACATATAGGAAGAATGATTTTTCTCAGGCTGGACTAGAGAGAAAGACACTTTGAGGTGGGTTACCAGCCGGCGTGTGGGTCCTAGCGGGACACAACTGAACACCTCCGGGCAGTGGCTATAGCCCCCCTGTGCAGCAGATGAAAAGGTTTGGGCAAACATCTTTCACACATGCTCACACTCCTCACACATTTGTCTTTTAACCATTCTCTCACAGTTTCCAAACATAAGGGCCTGCTACCAAAAAAAAAAAAAATCCCATCTCCCCTTTTACAGTAAGCCTCTTCCCTCTACAGTTTCAGTCACCCACCACTCCCCCTCCCAGTGCTCTGCTCCTATTGGCTCAGCAAAAAGTCCAATGGTGCAAGACCTGCTGCTTCTGCATGTGACAGGATCTTTGAGAGGCCTCCTTATGGGCTTCAATCTACTTTTTGAATAACATGAGAAGTGAAAAGAAAAAGAAATACTCAGCATGTGACGGGGTTTTTTGAGACGAAAGGTAAGCAAACTTTTTGGACAACCCTAAACACTAAATGACTTTGTACTTCCACCATGGGTTTTTTTGGTTTTATTAATACAGGAAGTAGCACCTTCTTCTGCATCAATTTTGTCCAACATTTTTTTTCTTTAATTCAGCAGAAAAGGAAAAAAAAAAAAAAAAATGCGCAAGAAGCAGCCTGGCAGCAAACCTGTTCTCGTGCCGACTCAATTAAAAGCTCCAAGTACAGTGACATGCAAAAGTTTGTCTCTTGCCTTTGAACCAGAACAAAATGGCGAACATTTTTCCTTAAGGAAAAAGGATAAATGGTTCTCAAAATTTTACAGAAAAAACAATAATGATAATGGAAAAGTGTGGTGTATGTTTGTACTTTATAGAATCACCTGTCAACACAATATGTCAACCAGCTTTGTGCTTAGATTTTTTTTTTTTTGTTTCTTTGAAAAAAAGCTATAAAAAAAAAAAAGAAAAACACTAATCAGATGAAAAGTGTCTGATTACAGTAATTTAAAAGTTTGGCTCATGATTCTCAGTTGAGTTTAGGTCTGGACTTTGACTAGGCCATTTTATGCTACCATTTGGTCACTTATTCCTTCAGAGAGAAAAAAAAAAAAAAAAAAAAAAAAAAAGATACAGAGGTGACTTCTCGAGAAATTTCTGAAGGAAATCAATTTCACTGGATTTTACTAAGGGAGCTGAATACAAAGATTTCTATGTGGAAAAAAAATACAAAATGGTAGAGCAACTACGTATCCTTTTTCTTTCACTTTTAAGTTATATACTTCTTTGAGTTGGTTTAAACATAAAATCCCATTAAAAAAAGTTTTTGGGCTTTTGCTTTACAAGAAGTTCAAGAGGTAAGACGAAGTTAAACTAAATGAAAATCATCTGAAAAGACGAAGACAAACACAGAATAATTAAGGCTGCAGGCTTTGCATGTCGACTGCGTTTTAAGTTTATTTCTATGTTTGCATTATACGACATCTTGTGATCTGGGTTGGGTCAAGAGTATTTTTTCCTGCAAAGATTTCTGACTAATTTGCCAACAATGTTAACACCTGAGCCTGTTTTGACCAACACCATGACACCTGAGACATGATTGTGTAAGAGAAAGCACGTACATAAAATTCACGCCCACTGATTTCAAGAAAGGATTCCTTTAAGATCGTATCGGGAGATTGTACACGTTCCGGTTATTCCTGTGTGTAAACATGCGACAAGAGCAGGAAACGCTGATCGCTACCTTTCCTGAATCCTTCTGTGCTGTAGGTGAGCACGTCGACAAAAACAACAGATAGGACAGTTGCTTTTAAACTAGATAATATAAACACGTCATATACAAAGCTGAAGCTGATATTCTACGTTATTCATGCCAATTATGCCCATGACGAGACCAGAACCAATAATTTTCACAAGTCACACACTGTCAAACTTTCCAGAATGAACGCTTGTTGATTTGATGTTCCTCAACATGTATTTTGTAATTATATTACTGACAGCAGATTTACTCATTTGTAATCATTTGTATTTGATTAAACAGTGAGAATTTATAAACAAAGTATTTTCTAAAACATACATACAAACATACCCAACATAAGGTTGGGTTTGGTCTCGTCTGTAGGCATAATATCAGGAAAAGAAACCAAAATGACACACAATCATATTTTTTGTAACCATTTAGTCGTCCCTGTGATTGAAATACTGATACTTTAGATGTTTATTTTGATATTAAGAAGTCATGTGAACAACTGACTGCTGATACACATGTATGTGGCTCCTACTGCTGCCATGAACTCATCCCGATTAGCCTGAGCAGGGACTAAATGAGGGTCCCTCACAGTGCTGGTTAGTCTCTCTCCACTGCCTCCCCAAAGGGCAGGGCGGCCCAGCAGCAGCGGCAGTCAAAGCCTCCGCCGTCACTCCTGGGGGAGAAAAGCTAGAGACAAGGAGCTGTGAGAAGTTCCTCACCCCCCCGTCACAAATAGACGAGGGGGCCGACAGCTCGCACATCCTCCTTCACCCCACCTGCCAGACTGTGCTCTTCCGTTCACCTATTGTGTTTTATTGTCATAAACAACAGAGTAGAACAGTTTCACTGGCTAGCCGGAAAGATGCTGCTTTGTGTAAAAGTAGGACACATTATCAGCAAAGTGGTAACATTTGCTGATAATGGAGCCTCAGGAGAATGAACTCAGACTTAGCATGAAAACGTATTTAATGTTAGCTATTGTTCCAACTTCAGCAAAAGCAGCACAGAATTAGAACTTTGACATAAAAATGGTTAAGTTAAAAAAAAAAAAAGTAACTCTTAAAATTGAGCTAATTTGCAATGAATGAAGTGTTGCACAGATTAAGTTGGGCTGAATCTTATCTAACCTTTATATGAAGTAGAAACTGGCAGAACAAGGATCTAGAATGTCTAATCTGATCTAATTCTATGTCTGCAGGCGAACACAAACACTACCAAGCAGTGTGCAGGAGAGGACATCCCCTGAATGCATCCCTGCCCAATACGAAGACTCACACCAGCAACCAGTCACACAGAAACGTCCAAGACTGCACCTCTATGGCTCATACTCACCTTCCCTCTGGTTATAAATGATGTTTTTGCAAAGCAGATCGTTGTGGCAAAGAACTACAGGAGAGCCCAGCACAGACAAGCTCTGCTGCAGCCACAGCAGCTCTTTGCTGAGGGACTGAGGGCCAGGGACCTCCATGTTCAACCTGGAAGGAGCCAAAAGATCCACACTCTGAGCCATGCTGATGTATTACACTGGAAAATAGGTTGGTTTACGTCGAGAACGAGTTAAGTTTCTCTTTTGCCTTTGCATAAAAATACCATGTAGCAGAGACAAAAGAACAAATGACACCTGCCAGGTGAAGAAAAGCATGTCATTATCTCATTATGACTTCATGTTCTGGTTGCAATTTCGAGTTCACAACCCAGCAGGAACAGCATGTGCGAAGCTCATTTTTTCCTAAGGCAGTAGAAAAAAAAAAACGGTTCGCAAAACATTTTACTACCAACGCAATGCAGACTAGGTAATACTTTTCTATTAACGCCAGTAGATGCAATATTTTTCAGTAAGAAGTGAATTTTTAAGTCATTTAAGAGTTAAAGAGTCAAGCACTCACCTGTCATGATCCTTGAAGCACTTGGAAATGAGCGCAAAGTACTTGCCCATCTTTAGCCACAGGTCAGAGCGGGGAACCCAGCCGTTGTGGGCGTGGATGGCATGGTACTTGGCCAGCTGTCTTGCAATAAGCCTGCATGGCAAGGGCATCGAATATCAATACGTAAAGATGTCTTTGTAAACCAATATGACCAAAGACATGCCCCATACTGCTAATCACCTGACAGACATGCAAATATAGATTGGAGTTGGAGAAGTCACTTTAAACGGGGTAAAATCAGAGCAAAGAACCAAGGTTATATTTTGTTTGCTTTATTACCAAGAGCAATATGACACAAGGGATCTAAAAGAGGAATTATAAAATAACCAGCTCTTACAGTAAAAGGCTTTTTAATCCACTCAAATCAAGCATTTGTAATCGTATCAACAAACTTTGGTTGCTATGTTATTATTCCTTTATTCCTTCACTAGCTGCGTTTCCATTACAAATGTATGCAAAACCTTTTCCATCTTCCGCTGATGTTGGAAAAAAAAAAAAAACAACAGTTAATGTTCAGTTTTGCAATTCCAATTAAAATCACACATGAAGAACATTGTTCACGCAATAAGTCATAGAAAAACTTCCCACTCCATCATCCTCCAACTATTTCCTGTCGTCTTTATCTTTTCCGCCAGCAGCAACATCTGGCATTGATCACGTGACTTATGCGATGTAAAAAACATAAAGTCTTTCCATCACACTTGCCTAAAAACACTAATTTAGATACGGCCAAAATTACCGCATTCTAGTGCAAAACCTTTATCAAATAATATATTTCAAACTTGTGTTTCTGTTAAATTTATTTTTGTTATTCCAGTTTGCTCAATTATGGTCAGTGGAAATGTAGAATATTGAAGGTGATTCTCATGATCATCGACTTGTCAAATGAAAAATCAAAAACAAAACACCATATTTCACTGGAACTTACAAAAAAACGAAAGGATGAAGATAAAAATTTAAAATGTGACTTAGCACTGCTTCCATTTTGACTGCATAATGGGATTTTCGTCCCGCTTTCTCTTCTTCCCTTACCTGAAAACAGCTTGGCTACGGATATGCTCCGGTTCCAAGGCGGTTCCTAGCAGAAATTCGTAGCACAGGCCATTGTTGAAGGTGCAGTAAAGGCGGGGGGCACAGCGGTGCGCGTGCAGCACTCTAAAACTTTTAATCTCGTTGTCCCGGTCGACCAGCAGCTCCGTTTTGTTGCCATAAATGCGGACCAGCACCACATCCTGCATGACTGTGCCCACATAGCAGCCAAGCAGCTTGTTGGTTATTCCATCAGTGAAAAACTGCAGAGAGGAACAGCATCACCTACAGTTAAATGCGTTGCCATGGACATGACTGACTATCAGCTTTTATACTTCATGCATTATTTCAACTCCAGACCTGTGTTTAAAAACAAGTCATTAGGACAAAAGCATTACTATGAAACTAGTTTATTTTGTTCAACTTTGGTGAACATTGGAGGCACGCTGCAGCAGTTGCAATTGAGAAGCAAGAATTATAACGGTAGACCAGTTAATGTTTTTAATCATTTTTTTAAAAATGTATTTTATATATTTAAAATATCTTCTAGTTTCAATGGTACCTGTCGTTTAAAAAAAAAAAAATTATTATTATTTGATTTTGCTTGAAAGTGGTCTCAAAAACAAAAAATATTCTCGTTTATCCCAATAATTTCTGGGACAATTTATCGTTCAGTAAAATGTGTTATTGTGACAGGTCTATTTATTTCATAAGGTACAGCTTATAGTTTAGCTAAATGTTCCTTGCATACACAAGAAATAACATTAATGTGTTCATTAATGTTCATAAAAAGTCTGAAAACTTTCTGTCCATGTTTAATCTGTTAAACATCAGCAGAAAAGTGGGTAACTTGACATTAATCTGCCGTGGCCACAAACATGCTATAATTATCTGTAGAAATCTGTTTAGCTACTGAATTTTGTTTGTACTTCCGTAGAATGAATTGCTCTGTTGTTTTTTATATCAAAAAATAGATTCAAATGTAAAGCATCTAGTTGTAAATAGGTCAACTACAAAAAAGGCAAATGAATGAAGTGTTGCAGGATTTAACAATTAAGCTTAGAGCAGGTCAGGATGTGGTAAACATTAATAAAGTAAAGCAGACTGAAACAGAAGTGTGACTTTGTTTGACCAATTTAAATTGACCTATCAGCACAACAAAGCTGGAAATTTACTGGGGGAAGGGGGGGGGGACAAAGGGGGATCACAGCTGGCTACGTAACCGTCAGACTGTTTACTCTGTCCAGGACTGACGGAGAATGACAGGATTGCATGGAATTTTATTTTTCCACGCACAAGGTCAGACTGGTTTTTGCTGAACCCCCCACATTGCCTCATTGATGAATACAGGGAAAAGCAGCGGCACATGTGATCCTCTGTCCTGGCTGTGTTTACAAAGCTGAGCCACACCCCCGGGTCATCACAGGAGAGGAAAATTTTTTTTCCTGTTCCGCTTGGAATAATTTACGTGTGCCTCGCAGCATTTATCGCCGCGATGGCGTGAGTCAGGTACTGTTTGACTTTAGGACATCTGTAATATTAAAGGATTAGATTAAGTGAATTATGCAAATCATAAATGCAAACGGCAAAGAGTCAAGCACACGCGCGGTCGACATTTCTTCCAGAAGTTTCCAAAGCTACTTTATGAAATCCTTCTGATCGCTTAGCTCCAATTATCGGCTTTCCTAACTTCACCACCTGATAAGTAGTGGTGCTTCATGATATGGGAGACATGCAGGGGGGAAAAACATGATCAAATTTTCAAACCAAATAAGTTTTCTATGCTTATTTCCATTTTCCGTGGGAAAAAGTACCCCTGCTGTGTGGCAGTGAGGATAAATAACAATAAAAAAAAGTCTAAAAGTCTATTTCAAATATGCAAATGATACCTAGATTCCCAATTATTACAACATATGTCACAACAGCAAATGAAACTTTATTACTTTAAAACGATATATATGAAAATAAATGGAATTAAAAAAAAAACTGTCAAAATTAAAATTCTCATTCCCCCCCCCATATTTATAATAAACTACATATCCGTGGTTCTTCTTTCCGTTTTTCCTAAATGTTTTTTTTTTTTTTTTCCAGGGAGGCAGAGGGGGGGGTTGGGAGCGTGGCCTCGCCCTAGGCGCGCGACATGATAGAAACACCACTGCTAACAAATTTACAGTTATGCTAAGGTTTCGGTAAAGTCTGCTCCACACATTATCAGTGCCGTTATCTTAACAAATGAAACGGGGATGCAAACAGAGTTTTACACCCAATAACATTGCGACGTTTTTATAACCCTTCCGTTTCGTGTGACGTCAGCTTGTGACATTTATTTAAATGGGACACCGAGCTAGCTAACTCGGTTAGCAAATAATTAAAAAAAAACTCACATATTTGGTCGTAGAGCGTGCGAAAATACAATCCACTAAACGAAGTCATTGTTTTCAACGTTTTCTAAAATAAAACGACATAAATATTACCTTCATTTTAATTTCAGACGGCTTCCAGCTCGGTCTGAGCTCCTTCATTAGCCGCAGTGCACCGGGTCGGTAGTCGTTCTCATCGACCGTCACGTCTATTTTGGGCACAGCGGGAGCCTTGTCTGGGACGTGAATGTAGTCGGCCATGGCGAAGACGGTGTTTCACAAGAGATCTCACACGGCGAAATAAGAGGTGCTGGAAAGGGCAACACGGTGCGCAACGTCTGAAACAGAGTAAGTGACTGCGGGTATATATTCCTGGTGCGGTCGCTGTATGGCAACGCCTCTCAGAAAGAACCACCCATCCGTGAGAGAAGAAAAGTTCCCAGTCGCAGTACGTAACTCCACGGACTCGTCAGAGCCGCTTGTTTATATCATCGGCGTGCACCGCTGGCGGAGCTTAAAGCAGCAGCACACATAATGTTTTAACCTTAGCTGTCCAAATAAATGATTGACTACATTTCTAATAACTAAAACATTCAAAGGAATAAATTAATTAAACTTAACGAAGACTTCAAATATAAAACTTTCCATATTTCTCAATTTACTGGTTTCTCAATGATAGACTGCGAACCCTGGCGAATAAACACAAACGTCCACAACCGTACCAGTCACGTCACGTACACGTCACATCCGTAAGAAATAACTTATTTAAAATACATTTATTTAAGGCATTTAACGGGAAATTTCAGTCGCATCGACAACATAAACAATACTATTAATAAAAAAATAAAAAATTATACGCTATTACGTAACCTTCCAGAACCAAGCAACTAACTGCAGGGCAAATATACAATCACAAACTTCGATGCATTTTATTGAAATTGTATGAGCTACACCAACAGAAAAACAGTACAGAGGGAGAATGATAATTAATACTTTTTTCTTATGAATAGTCCACTGCATTGACAATTTCTACCAGGTAGAAATTAGTATCTTAGATTTGTATTTGTGTCAGTGTTAGCATCTTAGAAGACTTTCCGGAACAGAATTTGGGCCACTGAAAAAAATAAAAATAAAACAAATAAAAAATTCTGTCTTTATTGACCAATTAAATCCAAGAAATTACTCCAGAAATGTAGTTCTTCTTCTTCACAACTCACATCTCTGTCCTTGAAGCTGGTTGCTCCCAGGAGCTCATTTGCAGTCAAAATTCTGAGAAAGAAATGCAAAAATTTCTCCTTTTTCTTCCTCTTCCAGAGGACTTGATTAAAATGACCCAGTTACTTGTTTTATCTACCAAAAGGGGGCTCTTGAAACAACTGCTAAATAAAAAAAAAAAGAAGAAGAATAGTGGAAAATATTAATTGTGCATGAGGGACCTCCTGGAGTCAGGTGCAGTATTAGGTTATCCTCCCACATATCAGCCAATAGGATCAGATTGAATTACACATCAGCTCTGAAGCTACTGTGGCCTCCAGAAAACGTTTGTACTCTTTAACTCAATCTTTTTCTGGTCACTGATTAATGAGAAAGTTTCTCAGAAAAAGACTCTCCAAAATGTTAAATATTTTCAGATTGTGCAATGAGCCGTTTCGTCTCTCTTTCTGGATGGAGGGACAAAATGGCTCCATCTTGCAGGTTCCAGGTGGATTCGTTTAGAAAATCGATGAGTTCTTTCAAAATATCTAAAAAAAACAAAAAACAAAAATGAATTAAGAAAAACGCTGCACGGAGACAAAAAACCCTGCTGTATTCCCCTGACAGTGATAAAACCCGCTGACCCTCTCTCTTCTTCCACAGCATGCCAGGCCCGATTGCCTGGTTACTTAGCAACCTTCATAATGAATAGGTTGCTTCTTGAGTTCTCTCCAAACCAACTCTAATCCAGCGTCTCCATATGAACGGGGATTTTAATTGGATCTTCAAACGCGTGCCTCTGTTGACTCTCCCTCTTGACAGTTAACAGGTCGCTCTCTTCACACACACCCACACATGCACACAAAAAGGTATTTTATTTCCAACCTGGAAGAGATGCCTTGAAATTATTCTCTTGGTTTTTTTTTTTTTTATTTATTTACATCTATGAGTAATTTTCCATAATTCCCAGAAGACATAAAGCCTTGTTACTATGCCAACCCAGGTCGGCCAGCGGAGACACCTCGCTCACTGTTACCGACTTCCTGCTGCAAAGACACCGATCTGGTAAACACAAGGTCATGTTACGCAAGAGTTCAAGTAAATCAACAAAGGAAAACAATAAAAATGTAGTCTGAGTTCAAGTAAGTAGTTTGCATTTTAAATCCACTTTTGGCTCAGTCATCAAGCACTTAGGTTAAAAAAAAAAAAACATCTAATTTAAAAGTTTTTCAACATTATTGCCTTTTTTTTTTTTTTTTTTACTAAATTGTAATGGATTTAATTGACCTACTGATCTGAAAACATTAACATTTTACCTACTTACTAATAAAATAAATGTCTCTTTCTTCATGGTTATCCAGACTTGGAAGACAGCAGTTAGTCGAAGTAGTCCTCGATGTCGATGTCCGGGTTGAGCAGCTCCTCTCCGTACGCCGTCAGGTCCATCTGGTTGAGGATCAGGTTTTCGAACGTCTCCTCTAAATCGGTTTCTCCGATCAGCACGGCCCCCACCATCCTGCCCCCGCTGAGGACCACCTGCATGTGGAAAATGCCGGCATTCAGTTACAAACGAACTCTGTGCGTATTCTGCTTTTAAGGTCTTAACAACAATGCGTCATCTGGTTACAGTGACGGGAGAACGGAAAACAGACATACAAAAACGATACTTTTTTCTTTCCCCTCCCCAAGTTCCGATAAGTAAAATTTAATTTACACGACCAATGATCTTCGTTCTCTCTCTGAATTTTAAGGTTGCGGGCCGTTTGACCCAAAAGTATTGACAGGCCTTGGACTTACAGCGACGTCTTGTCATGTTGCAACGAGAAGCGTGAAAACTTTTGCTTTTATTTTGTAGAAAACAAATTAAGAATTAGAACAAAACATTGAAAAATGAAATTAAAACCAGGACAACCTTATTCATCCATGTATGTGAAAAATGTTTTTTTTTTTTTTCATCAAAATGAAAACATAAAACTCATTCAAAATCTTTGTTACATTGTTATTACGTGTCAAAAAATGAAAAAAAATCTGCAATGGGTTGTTTGTCTGCGCATAAAATGATACAGGAGTTTATTTAAAGTCAATAATTACTTAATAGTGATGAAAAAGTGCTAGTTACTCTGTAAATTAATCTGTCAGTAGAACAAAATATTGTTATTAAATAATTGACTGAAAATGAGCTCCTTTTTCTTGCTGAAAAGTTACTAGTACTTTAGCTTCATCTTATTTTAAGTGTAATAAGATATTTGAACTCGAAACTGCAGCAAAAATACTTGGTAAGGTTTTGAGTTTTTGCAGTGCTGTGCCTCATGTCACCAAAATCCCTCTGATATCGGTAAACTTAGCAAGAAAACACCTGGACATGTTGATCCTATCTATATGAAAAAGGGAAACATATCAACTAGAGACATCGACAGAAACACTGCGGGAATCTTCCTGACACCAGCGCCGACCTTGACATACTCCCGGCCTTTGGTGCAGCGAACCAGCAGCTCGTGGTCGGACCCCAACCCCTGTGCGTTAAACTTCCCCAGCAGAACCACCTGAGGAAGAAGCAGAAACCATGAAAAAAATGGCCTGCTCAATGAATTCCTGGTGGTCGTCTACGCAGCTCGGCTAGCTGGAGGCCAAAACGTCGCTTACCTTGTAGTTGAAGAATTTGGTGACGTGTGAGAAGAGTTCGAAGCAAAAGTCAAGATCTATCGGCTCGGAGAGGACGTCGGCCGCCATGCAGCGGCCCGCGTGCCAGCCCATCTGACGGGCCTGCGTCCAGAGCCGCATCTACACACACACACACACACACACACACACACACACACACACACACACACACACACACACACACACCACACACACCTTTTTTTTCCCCACTAGATGTAGTCCGCTAAGATCCTCTATTGTTTCCACTGTAATGCTTTTCAAACCAATACATTTTGCTGTGATTCTACCTGCTGCCAAAGTGGGCTGTGCTCCCAGCATGCACTGCACACGTCGCCTGCTGCGTACACATCCGTCTCTGATGTCATCATGTGGTTGTCTACTTTAAGGCCGCCGTCATCTGCCAATGAGAACTAGACGAGGAAAGTGGGGGAAAAAAGTTCCTGATCGTCAACAATATCTGATTATTATTATCATTATTTGATTATCACAGAAAAAAAAGCGAGAACTAAGCAAATGAAACATTTGCGTCAAGGGTGAAAATATCTCAAATATTTAACAGTCCCAATTCAATATAAGGGTTTAAAAAAGAAAAGAAGAAAAAGACTTTCTTTAAGCCGTTTTGTTCAGCTTTGAGGCAGCTTTTAGATATAAAGTTTTTTTTCTCACGTTGTTGCCGTGGAGAAATGGCTCTGTGTTCGGGACGACCCCGGTGGCGCTGACCACGAAGTCGCAGCCAAACGTCTCGCCATTGGTCAGCTGGACGTAAACCGGCCAGGATCCTGCTGGGAGAGAAGAAAAGCGAGGGGGTGAGTGGCGAGGGAGAGAAGAAAAGAGGAAAGAGGGGGAGCAAAGGAAGAGTTGGAGAAGTAAGAGGAGTTCCCACCAGTGTCAGGTTTTGGCCTTTGCTGTGAGGAGACGAGGAACTCCTCTGAGGTGAAGATGTGTTCCACTTCACACTGGTACGCCACTAAAACTCTGCGGGACACCTGAACAGAAACAGAAAACGCGAAGAGATATGTGAGAAACAAACGAGGGCTTCAGAGCACACATACACACACACACACACATCATCCCACCTGCTCTGCTCCTTGCAGCTCGATTCCTCGATGCCAGTCCGGGCCGAGAGCGCTGCCGGACTCGACGGGACCAGGGTTCTGCCCGCGGGAATATTCATCTGGGAATTAAAAAAATAAAAAGGTATACAGTCACAAAAGAAACACCATTTGCTGAAAGAGCAACACAGTCACAGCAGTAATATGGATGTTCTGCACAGAGCTGGGTGATATAACTTAAAAATAAAATCTCTGATTTTTTTTTTTTTTTAACTAAATGTGATTTATGATTTCCTTAAAAAAAAATGACAGAAAATATCTTTAGAAATGTATTTTATTTCAACTTTAAACCACAAGTTAAATTTTGTGAATTGATCTGGAAAAAAAAGCCCTTGTCATCCACAATGATTGTTCTTGGCTAAAATTGCTATGGAAAGAGGTGAATTTCCAGAAATGTAAACTTCAAACACAGCAAATTTGATTAAATGATGGAAGCGATTTATCACCTAGAACCTAATTTTGTGATCAGGCATACACAAATTTTGGGTTCAGTTCCCTTCTATTTAAAATCCTCGAATAAACTCCTATGCAACCAGTTGGTTGGAGAACACACATAATCAAGGACACCAAGGAAACCCACGATAGACGTAGAAACATCCTAAGTACCTGCTGTGAAGGTGTGCGCAGCATCCGGTTCCTCCGTGGTGAAGCGCTGCCTTTTGCACGGAGCCGCCTCCGGCTCTTTGTCGGCCTCCAGCGACGGGATGAGGAACTGCGCCGCTCCCGCGTCAAAAAAGGTGTTTCCAATGGCTTTGTCCTTCACAGCCCAGATCACCTCACAGCGCCTCACCTCATACCTGGAAAAAAAAAACAAAACTGCTCATCAATACATAGGTGTAAATACAGGCAATGACAGCAAGTCAAAATGAGGAGAAATAACTTTGCACTGTTGACTCACTTACACCAACTCTAACGCGATCCCTCCGTTTCCAACGACGACGATTCTCTTAGCTTTGGATAACCGCTTCTGAAACTCCTGCAACCCCCAAACATGCTGAGTAACCTCAAAGCAAAATGTCACCATTTCAAATTGCACTGCTTGGATCTTCAGCTTAATTGTTTTCAGGAAAATTCTACTCATTTATACTCATGTCTTCAATCATAGTTAGCTGAATTGCAGCTAAAGATGCAATGTAATGCAACCAAAAAAGTATCACTGCTGATTATGAGATGTGGACTTCTGAATATTGTTTTTTCAGACACGGTAATTTATTTTATAGTGGATTTAGGCAAATTAACAACAGTCATCATTCTGGTTACACATGTGACCACGTTTTGTATCAGAAAAAAAAACTTAATTTAATTTGACCTACTTTTAGATATGGTCTCAGTGATCAGGGACATTCTGAAAACTTCAATGTCAGCCTGATTAGACTATTTGTAAAGTCCTTTTCAAGTGTATTGGAGTTTCCTTTAGTGTCCATAGCAAATAAAATATAATTTCTGTCAAAATATGTACTTAAAAGCTTAAAATGTGTGGTTTTGGAAAATAAAAGCATATGTTTAATAATAAATTCAAACTTGCTGACCAAGACGTTCCGCCTGAATACGAAAGTATTCAATTCACTACTTGAAATACCAAAATTAAAATAAAATGTATTCCAATCACGACAAATGTAAACCTTGAACTCAAAAACGGGGTTGTTATTATTATGACCTGCGCGCTGTCTGTGTCCCGGATCCCGAGCACGTGTGGGTTCTCCTGGGTCAGGAGTTTCGGACGGGCACCGCTGCAGATACAGAGCTTCTCGTAGCCAAACACTCCACCGTCCGTGGTTTCCACACACTAAGAGACAGAAGAAATAAATCCGTCGAGGGAGGGGGGGATTAAATTAATCAGTTCTGGAACAAGATCCAACCATTCCACTGTGCCGGTAAGCTATGCGCTGTAACCTTGTGGCCACGTTTGCTGAGGTTTGCTCCTTACATGTGTGTGTGTGCAGAGGGATTTTACAGCAGAATGAATGATGGTCAGGTTAGGATACTTCTCCTTTAAAACACCGGAGGGCTTTTCCTCCACATCGAACTCCTCCAGTCTGCGGGACACCTAGTGAACAGGACAAGGATCAGGATGTGCATCAACATAAATCTCCTCTCAGTTGGAAGTGTAAAAAACTACAGGGTTCAACTGCTCACCCGTTTATAGTTGGTCACCGCTTTTATGTGGGGACCTACTGTAATAAGAGCCACGGCCTCTGATGGAAACTGAGATGACAGCTGCAAGTGGAGACGGTTTTTTAAGATTAGAAGTCACATATATAATATGTTCACATCTTTGTTTAAAAGTTTTGCGTAAATCCAGGTCAGATGAGGACTTCAGTCCACATTTTACAAGCCTAAATATTTGATACATTTAACCTGAATTGAGCAAATGTACTGAAAGCTTCCTAAAGCATGGAGACTTTAGCAACACTCTGATGCCAACAGACTTTTTAGAGCTTTTAGTTACAGCCGTAAGTCTTGTTTTTACCTGCTCCACGCATGTTACGCCAGCAATGCCACCTCCGACCACGACAAACTTAAACGTTTTCTCCTTTTTACTCTCCATAACTCAAAAAGCTAACATGCTAACAGCACTAACGACGTAGGAAGCGTCGCTTTCAAACCGCAAAATGAGTTTTTATTTGCTAAGGTTTCTTCCCCAACTTAATCCGAAAACAAATAAACTCCAAGAACACGTTCACATCAAACATAACTCTTAAAAATGTCAAATATTTCAAGGTAATTCTATCAAGTCTGTTTTGGCAGTCTGTTACAGAACATTGGGTTTACGTCACTTCCGTATTTACATTTACCTACGGCAAGCAGCAGGGCATGTTTTTTCTTGTGTGTTTGTTTTTTTTTTAATCGAGCAACATCTCAGGTTCACTAAAAACAGAATTAAACACAATTACATGTATATAACACTTTGCTATGATGCGTTTAATGGAAAAAGTTGCTATTGAAGATTGCAGTTTGCATCTGCTCTCCAGTAGATGGCGCTAAAATCATTCGCGTTTTCACAGCCGTGAAGCCAGAGTCATAAAGTCTATTTGTATTCGTGATTTACAGTATTATTATCATTTTATTTTTTATATTTATCTATTTGAATACGCATCGTTTGCGAAATAATTCTGTTCAATTCTTTTTTGGAAGGTGTGTAATATGTGTCATTGTTTATATTTCCCACTTCTTCAGATGTTATTTTTAAGATGTTTACAGAATTTAAAAATGTCAGTTTTTAAGTTTGAAAAAAAAAAGAGAGAAAAGAGAAAAAACATAGAGAAAAAATATTGTTATTGTGTATAATCATATTTTCCACATCCAGATGGTGAAACTGACAGAAGTATCTGAAGTTGTTTCAGTTGCTTGGACAAATTACAAGTAAATCCTAAAAAAAAAAAAAACTCTTTTACTTTTAATAGCCATCTTTAGTTGCAGTTACAGGTAAATATTTTGGGGTTGTGTTTACCAGCTTTTCATGTAAAAAGAGATTTTTATTTATTTTTTCTTACTTGTTCTTCCTTACAAATCAGCTCAACCTACATTAGACTGAATGTCATTTTCAACTGGATTTAGGTCTGGACCTTGACTGAGACGTACTGACACACAAGAACCGTGTTAGTATGTTAGTATGGACCTTGATGGCGTCACACTAACACAAAAAAAGTGATCAAAACCCTTTTGAAATAGTCCCCGCCTGATATTTTGGGTCCTTCTCTCCTCTGTGCAGCAAAGCCAGGCAGGTGTTGCCCTGTGGGGAAGTTACAGTTCATCGTTATAAATACATAAGCTGAAATTCCATCAAAGCATTCATCAACCATAATCATGATCACAACAAACAACCCGGCAACAGCGCCCATTTACAGGCTTCACATGAAGTATTCGACAGATCTTGACACGGTCCCCGTTCTCTGTCGGGGAGTGATTTGTCAGATAATGGCTGCGTTGTGTGTGTGTGTTTTTTTTTTTTTTTTTTTGGACTCATCAGCAAAAGCCGCCACTTGTTCTATTTTTGAAAAGCCTTTTACATGGGTGTTAGCCACGCGCGGGGGTATTGATGTCAGCGTCTGAGATGATCAGGTCGCTGCTAATCAAACAGGGGTTGATGCCGTGCGTCACCGTTTCGCTCTTGATTTTCATTACACCGACTAAGCACCGTCGGAGGACGACACATGACAATATGGGAGGCAATATTGTGATTGCAGCTGTGCCACCAAAGGTAATGTGGGTAAACAATGACTAATAAGCACTAGATGCAATCACTGCATACCACATGACTTTGGAAATAAACTGAGGAAAAGTGGGCATAAATGATTTACAGGACTCTTTATTGTGTAATTAAAAGCCTTGTGTGTGTGTGTGTGTGTGTGTGTGTGTGTGTGTGTGTGTGTGTGTTTATTATTTAAATGTATTTTTATGTTAATTGTTGAAAGTAAAATGTTACATTCGCTAGATGTAGCCATGTTTAGATTTATGGCGTAACTGTGCAAACACTAGATGTTTTGCAGATGAGGATCTATAGCACCAAAAGTGAAATGAAATCAATTAGAATATAGAATAGATAATCTATACAAAACAGTGGTCTGTATCACTTACTCACATAATAAACATTAATAAGCATAACCATGGAATCATTTTCGATACACATACCGACATATTAAGGAGAGAATAGAAATAAAGGTCAGAGCAGACAGAAAAGTGCAAACGCACAAAGCGATGGCTTATTTGTGACATCTTCCAGCAAAAAGTCTGAGCTTGAAATGCTTCTGTGGTTTAAGAGAAACAAAGATACTACACTTTATGCACTTAGGTATCATGTTCTTTCCTTTAAAGTTATCTACTGCTTTGTGTGTGTCTATTGCAGAAAATCTAGACGAAATACACAGTGTCATGGTTGTAAAGTGAAAATATGTGAAAACCTTGAAGAGGTGTGGATGGGTTTGCAAAGACCAGATAAAGTGCTACCATCATGATGTTGGGTGATGTGCAATGTTGGTTTTCCACAAAAGTCCCAATTGGAGTCTCGTTTGACCAGAGAGCCTTCTTTCATATTTGTCTTCGTTCACACTGGAATGTTTTTAACTTTTTGTCCCCTACCTTCACAAAAGGTTGGGCACAAGTTCCAGAGGGAAAATTTTACAGTTACATATTAACATGTGCAGCAAAACCCCTCTGAGGTGAAAACACTAATGTATTAGCCGAACCGCTTACCTTACCTATAACCCAAATATGTATGTTGTGCTAATTTCTAAACAAAAACTAATCTTTTGTGAAGACTTTATGTGCAGTCCCATGTTTAGCACCACCTACAGGTCTGGGGAAGTAAAAACAGTGTTCTGTCCTGTTTTTGGCGTTTCCATGTGGCTCAAAACATTTCTAGAAACATTCTCAACTGGAGATGTGGGTATTTTTAAAAACAACGACCCATTTTATAAAACAATAAAAACATCCTCAAGTGGTTGGAGTCTAAACTGGCTCATGGCAAACTGCAGAGAAGGTTTCTTCTGGGTTTCTTTCTTAATGACTTTCTTCCTATCAGTCCTCTAGAAAGGTCACATTTGTGAAATTCCAACCAAATGATCATCTTGTTGACATTATCTGCCATTTTCTGGCTCTGTGGGACTGGATTTGGACACCCATGGCTGTTGGGTAAATTGACAAAATAGAGCAAACCTGAAGGTGTATGAATACTGTAGCCTGTGTCTCCAAAGCTTGTTTGTTCCCAGGCTAAGTTTCATGCTTTCATACCATTGGTGAGCAATAGGGTGTCACAGTGAACAAAGCATTTCTTTAGGGTTACCTGTGGCAACATTTAACAAACTCTATTAAATAGCTCATTCATTACCTGTGACTTACAGACACATTCAAAAGCAGTCTAAAATAACGAGCAAGGTAATCCAAATGTTCACCATGTTTTCCCTCCCAACCTGTAGAGGAAGAAATACCTTTATTGGTTTAATGGGCATTTTGTGCTGAAACAGAAATCTCCTACAAGAGTCAGAGATAAATTTCAACATTTTTATTATCAAAACATCTCAGATGATTCATATTAAAGGGCTTTACATTTCTTCTGTCGGACAGAATATTTTAATAATTATTTGATTTTTTTTTTAAATGTTTTCTTTTTCTTTTTTTTTTCCATTTCATTAGTGCTGTGATTTACGACATTCACAAAGCCGGAAGAACACATACATGGATTCAGATGGCTTAACTCAAAGGCACTGTATTCTTGATGGTTATCAAATGAAATACATATATTTTTAAATCATCTTATGGAGTTGTCATTCTCACATTCATTGTAACACATAATCAATACGTCACTGGGGCGTTCTCCCGATTTGTACTAGAAAGGCAGGTAGTCGGGACGCTGACGTATGTCCCTCTTTCCGTAGGAGCTCGAGCCCACTTTTGTCGGGACGTCGACCGTTCCTTTGGTGTTGCTGGACTTGACCAGGAAGTCTGCTAACCTCTGGGTCACACAGGTAGCTGTGTTGCACTTTCTCTTCTGTAAATGATGACTGAAACGGATGTAGAAAAAAAAACAAAACAAACAAACACACATTCACAGTTGCTTTTATCGTGTTTTTACACTATAAAGACTAATGTTCACGAGAGCGTACCTGTTCGTTGCTGTTAGCCACCTCGGCGGTCGCGCGCCCATCAGGCCGAGTAACGGATCGGAGATTATCTCAGGCAGTGACCTGCTCTCCTTGTCCACAAGAGCATTTTCTTGCTCGTCGTCGACGGAGGAGCCGAGACTGAAGTACCTGGATTACAGACAGAAAAGGGTCAAAGCATTTCACACTGATGATGCCCTCTTTAAACTAGCTGCTAGTCCTGAGAGACCGAGTGAGAGGGGGGGGAAGGACCTTATGACTTTGCTTCACAGTTACACGTACGGGGGAAGTGGCCACTTAGCTAGCCATGCTGGGGTTGCACAATGGAGTGCTTTCTCATCGAGCCGTTATGACTTTGCTTCACAGTTACACGTACCAGCTGAGGTGTCTTTCAGTCAGCACATTACAGAGGGAGCTCTGTGTAGCTATCAGGGTTCGCGTTTGATTGGATTTGATCAGTAAAGCTAAATTATGGAACCGCTGTCCACTTTATAGATTCTCCAGGTTGTGGCTTTGCTGCTACTCACCTGTGGCTTGGAGCGGCTGCGATGCAGCGGAGCAACACAAGCGCCGCCAGGAGAAACACAGGCACTCTCAGGTGATACATGGTGTTTCTGATGCTGATGACTTCCTGGGGAAACACAAAGGGTTTTAACAACATTAGACTTTGTTTTCTCTAGTTCTCTACAGTCAGGGTTAGGGCTACCACTTATTAAAAAGATGCGTGAAAAAAATCTGTCTGGTAAAGTAACACTCCATCATCTACCTGTATTGTTTTACTTGAACTACTTGAAATGTTCTAAAATATATAATTACTTTTTCATCAGATTACAACATGCATCTTTACAGAAATGTCCTTTTGTGTAGTATGATATGTAAATCGGTAAAGAAAAACATTTATTAAAAAAACCAGGCAAAACTCAATAAAAAACAAATTTCAATATGAAGTTAAAAAATAATAGCAGCTGAGATCAGTCATTTCTCATAGGTGTTTAATTATTAATACTGAATCAATAAATACCCAAAGGATTTGATTAGTGAATTCTTTTTTAATCTCAAAATATTAAGGGGGGGAAAAAATGTCATGATTTATAAAAATGTATTATGGCTTTACAGAAAACTGATTTATATTTTTGATAGAATAATCCAGCTTTTCACTAATGGTTTTAAATTTGGTAAAAATCACTTGCCTTTGAAAATCTTGAAAAAGAAAAACAGTTTAAATGAAATCTTGCATCAAAAACCAAAACAAGACATCTGTAAAAGTCCAAACTTAAAACAAGAATTTAGTGTCAGAAAAAAAAGAAAAAAAAAAAAAGAAAGACGTATAGGAACTGGCAGGTACTCACTGGGTGTAACGTTTCGTCCTCGTCTGTGTTGAGCAGTCCGATGGTTTGTCAGGCTGTCACAGTTTATAAGCTCTCTGCTCAAACCACTTGTGACATCAGCTCTCTCCAAATATAGCCAAGCAATTTTATTTTCACGCAGGGTTGGGGGGAGGAAACGGAGGAACCTCATGTATATCACATCTGATCCACTCTGATAAATTCAGATTCGTTTTTGGACAGCCACTGCACATGCACGCACATACAGAGGTACTGGTTTACGTCATCATTACCATCACCTCCTTCGTCACCATTGTCATCAGTCGCCGTGTTGGGACTGACCTGCCGCAAACTCAACAGAGAACAGAACTCTGTCAAAGTGCCGTTTGCCTTGTGAGGCACCTCATGAATAACAGGTCGCCAAAGTCGAGACCCGGAGGGACTCCAATGCGATTAATAATAGATTTGATTTATTCATGAATAGCCGCTTATTATTTTAGCGATAGATGTCATTCACTACAGATTTTTTCATAATGTAATAGTGAAGTGTAAGAAAATAACATAAAATACTGCATGTATGTGACAGTGAAACCCAATGAGGAAATGAACAATTATTGTTTTTAATGGACAAACTAAATGCGCCAAGCTAATTTTGACACCAGGCAAAGCCAATCTGAGTAAACGCAACAGAACAGTTTTCAAAGTATGATTAGTTAAATGGAATTAAAACATGGCAAAAGTGATTGCTTTTTAACGGTAGCGCAGGTTGATTTGGATACATTTTCCCCTAATGTTTCAAAAATCTGCCATCATAGCTTTCCAAAGTTAAATTTGGATTCATTTTCCCCTAATGTAACAAAAGTCTTCCATCATGGCTGAAGTTAAATTTTGTTAATTGGTAAAACCAGACAAAATCACTTTTTGACCATCATGATGTTATTCTCTTTAAATACTTTTTTTGGAATTTGGCAGCAAAGTTGCCTTTGGGAAAGTGACTGACCAATGACAAATCTGACTTAATATTGGCTCTTGTGGCAGTTTTTGTATCCAGTATCCAGGGCAACACTATGCCAGAGGGTGACAGGCAGATTCTGTGAACTGGACCACAGCAAGTTATCTATTGGCTTTTAGGGATGACCGGTCAGTAGGGATTGGAGACAGTGGCAGTACAACGCCACTGGCTGATGATGCTGATGTTGGTGTCTGATAGAAGATTTTTTTTAAAACCTTAATAAAAAGGCTTGTGTCCTGAAAAGCAGTAGATGGTGGTGAGAGAAACACTGAGGACCCTGGTTGAAAGATGATTTAATGATGATTCCAGAGATGCAAAAGTCCAAAATCAAGGCAGCACAGCAATAGCGGAAGGTTAAAGTTAATATGCTGGTAACAACTGGTGAGACAACTGAACAGCAAGACAGAATCGACACGTATGACAAGGACCTGACAAAGACAAAGAGACATAGGTGAAATTAAATACACAGGAGGTAATCAGGGAACGAGTCACACCTGAGAACAATCAAGGGGAAGACAGGACAACGCAGACACAGAAAGACACAGAAACTAAAAAATAAACACAGAGAAACCCAAATCAACCAAACCTTGACAGTTTGCTAGTCTGAGTTGTATTAGGTTTTGAGTTGCTAATGTGGATTTTAAGCCAATTCAGTTTATCTTCATACCAATACATATAACAGTATTCAAGATATTTTTCCTGTTTTTTTCATTGATTATTAATTGGTCATTAATTATATCTATTGCTTGGAGAGGTGATCTCATATTGTGTGTGTGAGAGACGAGTAGCAATAAAACTTTGTTTTGCTGGTTAATTTTGACAAGCCCAGTTCATATTCTGATTCAGTGTTTTCATTTACCTTAACTTTATGATCTCAGAGTTTACTTTAGTATTTTAAAATATCAACAACTTTCTTAACAGAAAAACACTGAAAGCTCAAACGTTTGTTGTTATATATTCAGCCTCACTGTGAGGTTGCTCACTTTGGTTTTCACCAGTTTGACATGTTTGTGAATTGGGTCAAAAATGTATCGCAACGACTCTCAGAAAGAAACACCCATCCATGAGGAAAAAAAAAGTTCCCTGTTGCAGTACGTAATTCCACTGACTCGTTAGAGCTGCTTGTTTATATCATCAACATGCACCACTGGTGGAGCTTAAAGCAGTACAGGTAATGTTTTAACCTTACCTGCTCAAATATATGATTAACTACATTTTTAATAACTAAAACATTCAAAGACATGAATTAATAAAACTTAATGAAGACTTCAAATATAAAACTTTCCATAATTCTCTATTTACTGTTTTTTTTTATTGATAGACAACGAACCTTGGCGAATAAACACAAATGTCCATAACCGTACCAGTCACGTCATGCACACGCCACATCCGTAATAACCAAATTGTTTCAAGACACATCATATTTCTTCTGTTATGTGTAAGACAGCAGGGCACAAATTTATGCCAGTCAATTCAGAGACAGCTGTGGAATCAGAATCACACAGTTGAAAAATACAAAAGTTTGCACTGACAAGGATTCTGTTGGTTTACACAGAAGTTATTTATTGTTTTTTGGAAATGTTTAATGAAATTTTGATTGTTACAGAATCTCATGTTGTTGAGGTTTTTAGCACTTGATAAAATCAAGACAATAAAAGGCAACTATGTGATAAATCTTCACAAAAAATATTACTGAATTGTGAAGTTGCTTTCAAGTGTTGCCGCAAATACAGGCTGATTTCATAAATTAGAGAATAACTGAAAAGTCACTTTGTTACTAATTCCATCACCAAGTGAAATATATTATATAGGTTAATTAAATTACTTCTGTTTTAACATATTTATATTTCATAGTATGTTCAATACCTGCATGACACCAGAAATCATGTTCAGATTGATAGCGTAACTGTGTAAACACTAATGTCGATTTACTGGCGCTGAAAGTAAAATTAACTAAAGTGGAACCCAGAGTAGGTGACCTATACCAAACAGTGTACACATACTAACGTAAATATTAAGAAATTTACCTACAGAATAATTTTTGTAGGTTTCTTTAAAATATAAATATTAAAGACAGAACATAAAGAAAGGTCAGCAATTGGAAAAGTGCAAAGGCATAAAACAATGGCTTATTGATGGCATCTCCAAGCAAAACGACTGAGCTTGAAGTTCTTCTTTGGTTAAAGAGAGACAAAGATACTACACTTTATGCTCTTAGGTATCATGTTCTTTCCTTTAAAGTTATCTACTGCTTTACGTGTGTCTATTGCAGAAAATCTAGATGAAATACACAGAGGTTCATAATTGTAAAATTTAAATATGTGAAAACCTTGAAGAGGTGTGGATGGGTTTGCAAAGACCAGGTAAAGTGCTGCCATCATGATGATGGGTGTTGGTTTTCCACAAAAGTCCCAATTGGAGTCTTGTTTGACCAGAGAGCCTTCTTTCATATTTGTCTTCGTTCACACTGGAATGTTTTTAACTTTTCCCAGAGGCACATGTTAAAATTACATATTAACATGTGCAGCAAAAACCCCTCTGTTGTGAAAACACTAATGTATTAGCCAAACTGCTAACCTTACCTATAACCTCAAACTCTGCAGCACCTTAAGTGTCTGAAGCTGCATACATTTTATCAAAACTAATCTCTTGTGAGGACTTTATGTGCAGTCCCATGTTTAGCTCCACCTACAGGTCTGGGGGAGTAAAAACAGTGTTCTGTCCTGCTTTTGGCGTTTCTGTGTGGCTCCAAACATTTCTAGAAACATTTTCAACTGGAGATGTGGGTATTTTTAAAAACAATGATGCATTTTATCAAACAATAAAAACATCCTCAAGTGGATGGAGTCTAAACTGGCTCATGGGAAACTGCAGAGAAGGTTTCTTCTGGGTTTCTTTCTTCAGTGACTTTCTTCCTATCAGTCCTCTAGAAAGGTCACATTTGTGAAATTCCGACCAAATGATCATCCTGTGGACATCCTCTGCCATTTTCTGGCTCTCTGGGACTGGATTTGGACACCCATCGCTGTTGGGTAAATTGACGAAATAGAGCAAACCTGAAGGTGTATGAATACTGTAGCCTGTGTCTCCAAAGCTTGTTTGTTCCCAGGCTAAGTTTAATGCTTTCATACCATTGGTGAGCTATAGGGTGTCACAGTGAACAAAGCATTTCTTCAGGGTTACCTGTGGTAACATTTACTCTATTAAACTCTATTAAATAGCTCATTCATCACCACATTCAAATGCATTCTTAAATAACGAGCAAGGGACACAAAATGCTCATTGTGTTTTCTACCCCAACCTGTTGAGGAAGAAATGCTTTTATTGATTTAATTGGCATCTTGTGCTGAAACAGAAATTTCCTGCAAGGATTTTCTGTGAGAAGCAAAATTTTTCTTCATTTCATTAGTGCTGTGATTGATGAGATTCACAAAGCTGGAAGAAAAGATACGTGGATTCAGATGGCTTAGCTCAAAGGCATTATAGTCTTAAAGCTTATAAAATAAAATAAAAAAATCATCTTATGGTGTGATTTATCACCAGAGTCGTCATTCATTCATTCACTGTTACACATGATCAGTAGGTCACTGGGTTTTTTTTTCTCAGTTTGTACTACAAAGGCAGCTGAGTGGGAGGCTGATGTGCGTCCCTCTTGCCAAAGGAGTTCTTGCCGACGTCCGTGCGTTTAGAGTCATTCAGGGCATGGTAACGGCGGATATAGTCTGCTATTCGTTGGTTCAGACATGTAGTTGTACCGCACGTAGGTGTGCCTGGAGGAGCACTAAAACAGATAAAACGTGACGTTAAAAGAACAGAACGTTTTTTTACATGAGAAAAATGTGTTCACGAGCGCGTACCTTTTCCGTTTATAGATCTGCCTCTGAGGCCTCGCGCCTATGAGACTGAGGAACGGGTTGGAGATGAGCTCAGGCAGTGACCTGCTCTCCTTGTCTACAAGAGCATTTTCTTGCCCGTCGGAGGAGGAGGAGCCGGGACTGAAGTACCTGGATTAATGATAGAAAAGCGTCAAAGCATTTCACACTGATGATGCCCTCTATAAACTAGCTGCTAATCCTGATAGACCGAGTGAGATGGAAGAAAGCGGCTACTTAGTCAGCAATCATATGGTTGCACAATGAAGTGATTCCGTAAGTCTTTTTGCACATCAGTGTCCGGGTCTGTCCCAGCCAATCCACTTTATAGATTCTCCAGGTTGTGGCTTTCCTGCCACTCACCTGCGGTTTGGAGCGGCTGCGATGCAGCAGAGCAGCACAAGCGCCGCCAGGAGAAACACAGGCACTCTCAGGTGATACATGGTGTTTCTGATGCTGATGACTTCCTGGAGAAACACAAAGAGTTTCAACAACGTTAGACTTTGTCTTCTCCACTTCTCTACAGTCAGGGTTAGGGCTACCACTTATTAAAAAGATGCGTGGAAAAATCTAATCAGGTAAAATATCACTGCATCATCTACCTGTAGTTTTTTATTTGATGCTACTTGAATTGTTGTGAATTTATAATTACCTTTTCATCAGATTACAACAGGCGTCTTCACAGAAATGTGTTTTGGACAGTATGATATGCAAATCGGTCAAGAAAAAAATCAATAAGTAAAACACAATAGGAACACAAAATGAAGTTAGTCTGGAGATCAATCATTCCTCGTAGATCTTTAATTATTAATACTGAATCAATAAACACCCAAAGGACTTGATGAGTGAATTCTTTTTTTCATCTCAAAATATTAGTTGAAACGTTCAAACGTGTGTTTGTCACGATTTATAAAAAAGCATGAAAGCTTTACATGAAACTGATTAATAGTTATGATGGAATAAACCAGCTTTTTGCTAATGGTTTAACATTTGCATTCTTTCTTGCTTGGTAAAAATCACTTGCCTTTGAAAATCTTGAAAAAGAAAATCAGATTTAGCAGAAATCTTGCATCAAGAACTAAAACAAATATCTTTAAAAGTCCAAACTTAAATCAAGAACTTTGTGTGAATAAAAAGTAAAAATAAAAAAAGAAAGACATACTGGAAGTGGAAGGTTCCTATCCTCACTGGGTGTAACGTTTCGTCCTCGTCTGTCTGTTGAGCAGTCCGATGGTTTGTCAGGCTGTCACAGTTTATAAGCTCTCTGCTCAAACCACTTGTGACATCAGCTCTCTCCTAATTCAGCCAAGCAATACTATTTTCATGCAGGGTTGGGGGGGAGAGGGAGGGACTAATGTACGTTCAGATTTGTTTTTACAGAGGCATTGCTGCATGTCCTCATCACCATCACCTCCTTTATTACTGTGTCAAAGACCTGTTTGCCTTATGAGACACCTCATGAAGAACAGGTCGCCAAATTTGAGACCCTGAGAGACTCCAAGACGATTAATAATCAATTTGATTTAATAATGAATAGTTTAGCGTGAGATGTAATTCACTACAGATTTATTCATAGTGTAATAATGAAGTGTAAAAAAAAAACAAAAAAAAAACATCCAATACTGCATGTGACAATGAAACTCAATAAAGAAATGAAAAATTACTGTTTTTAATGGACAACCTAAATGCTCCAACCTAATTTTAACAATAATTGGCATCTTGTGGTGAAACAGAAATGTCTTGCAAGAATTTTTTGTGGGAAGCAAAATTTCTCTTCTTTTCATCAGTGCTGTGATTTACGAGATACACAAAGCTGGAAGAAAAGATACATGATTCAGATGGCTTAGATCATCGCCAATCTGAGTAAACACAATGAAAAAAGTTTTCAAAGTATGATTTCTTTAATGGAATAAAAACATGGATAAAGCTATTGCTTTTTCACATTAGGACAGGTTGATTTGGATACATTTCCCCCTAATGTGTCAAAAGATTTTCCATCATAGTTTGACAAAGTTAAATGTGGATACTTTTTCACCTAATGTATCAAAAATCTCCCGTGATATCTTGACAAAGTTAAATTTGGATAAATGGGTTCTCTGCACGCTAACATTTGCATGCGCAAATGTGGCCTTCTTGTTGGCTTTATTGGCTTTCCTCTTTGAGTTACCATGAAAGCTAGAGAGGACAAAGTTGTATTTCAGATGCAAATAAAACAATACTATGCACTTTGTCTTTCTAATATAATGGACTTTTAAGTTTTCATGGATTTCCAAGCGGTCCTGAATAAAGACGACGGTGGCTTGTAAATATTTGTCGCTACCAGTTCAAGCTAACGCCGCACAGCAAAGTTTGCAGCCTTCACTTCACTCCGGATCAGCTTCTTCAGCCTAAAGAAGAAGGTAAAGGAGCTCCTGTGTATTTCCATGGAATCACTTCTGTATTCAGCCTGAAAGAGCGAGTTTATGGGAACGAGAGAGCAGACCAGAGCCAGACAGCCTTCTTGTTGGCTCTACAAATCTTCCTGTACACAGTGCTGTAAACACCGTCCTGCTTCACAAGAAGCATGCAAAATTAATAAAAACGAAATAACACTGAGTCCTTATGGAACACGGCCATATTTGTCTAAAAGTAACAACTCTGAACCTGAACAGTCAGCTGAACTAGAACTCCGACTGCTCTACTGTTAAGCTATGGAGTTGTCGTGCTTCCTCATGTTTCAGAATCAAAATGCCTCAACCTAAAATCCCCGATTAGTTGGTGTCTGACACTAGCTACAATAAACGCATGTAATATACTTGAAAACAAGGTAGAAACATTGATCGTTAGAATGGATGCAAAATGTTTAGATACTTAAATAGCACATTTTACAAGAAAAATATTCGAGAACGTTGCCTACTAGCATAAGCTAAAGCTAATGTTACCCACAAGGTGTAAAGAAAGAAAAACTCATCTTTGTATCTGTGAATGTATGACGAGGCGTACATCTTAAAACCTTTCTCCAGCTTATTTGTTGGGACTTCGGATTGACGTGAATTATTAATTGTTACCTTGGCCAAGACCTCTACCAAACAGTGTACACATACAAACTTAACAACTATTAAGAAATTCACCTACGGAATAATTTTTAATACACTTATCTACATATTAAAGACAGAACATAAAGAAAGGTCAGCAATTGGAAAAGAGCAAATAAAACAATGGCTTATTGATGGCATCTTCCAGCAAAAAGACTGAGCTTGAAGTACTTCTTTGGTTAAAGAGAAACAAAGATACTACACTTTATGCACTTAGGTATCATGCTCTTTCCTTTAAAGTTATCTACTGCTTTGCGTGTGTCTTTTGCAGAAAATCTAGATGAAATACACAGAGGTTCGTGGTTGTAAAATGAAAATATGTGAAAACCTTGAAGAGGTGTGGATGGGTTTGCAAAGACCAGGTAAAGTGCTACCATCATGATGATGGGTGATGTGCAATGTTGGTTTTACACAAAAGTCCCAATTGGAGTCTCGTTTGACCAGAACGCCTTCTTTCATATTTGTCTTCGTTCACACTGGAATGTTTTTAACTTTTCCCAGAGGGAAAATTTTGCAGTTACAGATTAACATGTGCAGCAAAACCCCTCTGTTGTGAAAACACTAATGTATTAGCCAAACTGCTAACCTTACCTATAACCTCAAACTCTGCAGCACCTTAAGTGTCTGAAGCTGCATACATTTTATCAAAACTAATCTCTTGTGAGGACTTTATGTGCAGTCCCATGTTTAGCTCCACCTACAGGTCTGGGGGAGTAAAAACAGTGTTCTGTCCTGCTTTTGGCGTTTTTGTGTGGCTCAAAATATTTCTAGAAACATTTTCAACTGGAGATGTGGGTATTTTTAAAAACAACGACCCATTTTATAAAACAATAAAAAACATCCTCAAGTGGATGGAGTCTAAACTGGCTCATGGGAAACTGCAGAGAAGGTTTCTTCTGGGTTTCTTTCTTCAGTGACTTTCTTTCGATCAGTCCTCTAGAAATGTCACATTTGTGAAATTCCGACCAAATGATCATCCTGTTGACATCCTCTGCCATTTTCTGGCTCTCTGGGACTGGATTTGGACACCCATCGCTGTTGGGTAGATTGACGAAATAGAGCAAACCTGAAGGTGTATGAATACTGTAGCCTGTGTCTCCAAAGCTTGTTTGTTCCCAGGCTAAGTTTAATGCTTTCATACCATAGGTGAGCTATAGGGTGTCACAGTAAACAAAGCATTTCCTTAGGGTTACCTGTGGTAACATTTACTCTATTAAACTCTATTAAATAGCTCATTCATCACCACATTCAAATGCATTCTTAAATAATGAGCAACGGACACAAAATGCTCATTGTGTTTTCTACCCCAGCCTGTTGAGGAAGAAATGCTTTTATTGATTTAATTGGCATCTTGTGCTGAAACAGAAATTTCCTGCAAAAATTTTCTGTGAGAAGCAAAATTTTTCTTCATTTCATTAGTGCTGTGATTGATGAGATTCACAAAGCTGGAAGAAAAGATACATGGATTCAGATGGCTTAGCTCAAAGGCACTATAGTCTTAAAGCTTATAAAATCATTATTTAAAAAAAAAATAATTAAAAAAAATTCTCTTATGGTGTGATTTATCACTAGAGTCGCCATTCATTCATTCACTGTTACACATGATCTTGAGGACAAACTGTATTCTCCCAGTTTGTCCTAGAAAGGCGGCTGGGCGGGAGGCTGATGTGTGTCCCTCTTGCCAAAGGACATTGGGCCCACGTTTGTTCTTTTTCCTCCCTTTTTGAGATACTCCAGCCTCTCTTTCAAACTGTGACTCCAAGATAGAGGGAGCAGCTTAGATGCTGCATTCATCACCTGACAGGCACCAATGTTGCCAGGTTTTGTCAAGTCCTGGCTGAAACGGATAAAACATGACGTTAAAAAACAAAAAAAGAACATGTTTTTACACAACAAAACTCAAGTTCACGAGGGCGTACCTCTTTGTCATTACGACCTGCCTCTCAGGCCGCGCGCCCCTGAGGCCAACGAACAGGTCAGAAATCAGCTCAGGTAGTGACCTGCTCTCCTTCTCTACAAGAGAATTTTCTTTCTCATCGTTGGAGGAGGAGCCGGGACTGGATCACAGATAGAAAAGGGTCAAAGCATTTCACACTGATGATACCCTCTTTAAACTAGCTTCAGCTCTTTTTGCCTGTCCCAGCCTCGCTCCGTTCAATCTGGTCCTATTGGTCTTATAGCTTTTGGTCGTTTGCATTGAGTGAGATCGTCACGTAAATCCAGTTCTTGCTAAAACTACCGATGCGATCTCCCTAGTAACTGCAGAACAGTTTCCTTCTTGTGTCTGCCATCAAGCTCCTTATATATGCGCTTCTCAGTAAGTAACGGAAGGAAAAATTTACCACGGCTTCACATTTAGCAGCCAGCTGAACTACCGTTGTGGTTTGCAGGATCTCCCCACTTTAGCAACGTCAGATGCGAAAACCGACTCCTTCACAACCTTACCGACTTCAGTTGGAGAACTATTATCTACATTTAGCATAAACTTTTTGGAGGAAGAGGCGATTATAATCCCTGTAGAGCAGAGATTCATAATTTAAATCTGTGGTGCTCTAGACACAGAAATGAAAGAATCTCTAAATTTTAGATTGTTAGACTCTTTTGTCATGATTATGCTCCTCTGTGTTGGAGGCCGTTTGGTTGTAAATCTGAAGATACAGGAAATACAACAAATCACCATTGGTGGTGCTGTTGCTGTGTACAAGAGATGTGAGCTGGCCCTGGAAAGAAGAAGGCGAGGTTCCCCATTGGAAAATATAAGTTGCCATGTGCTACTTCCAGTTATCTGCTGGAATATTAATTTATTTGACTTGGTGTATCATACGCAACAAGATCAAGTTGAAAACCCTTAGATTAAGATCGTATAGAACTGATGCAGACCAGGAAGTTGAGATATTCATTCAGGATATTGCAGATAAATGGATCATAATTTAGGTGAAAACATTACATTTTATCATTTATATCTAGACAGCTATTTAGGTTCATGTTTGAATGGATTTGATCAGTGAAGCTAAATTATGGAACTGCTGTCCATTTTATAGATTCTCCTGGTTGTGGCTTTGCTGCCGCTCACTTGTGGCTTGGAGCGGCTGCGATGCAGCGGAGCAACACAAACGCCGTCAGGAGAAACACAGGCACTCTCAGGTGATACATGGTGTTTCTGATGCTGATGACTTCCTGGGGAAACACAAAGGGTTTTAACAACATTAGACTTTGTTTTCTCCAGTTCTCTACAGTCAGGGTTAGGGCTACCACTTATTAAAAAGATGCGTGAAAAAAATTAGTCTGGTAAAATAACACTCCATCATCTACCTGTATTGTTTTACTTTATGCTCCTTGAAATGTTCTAAAAGGTATAATTGCTTTTTCGTCAGATCACAACATCCATCTTTACAGAAATGGTTTTGCCATTATATATGCAAATCGGTAAAAAAAAAACAATATATTAAAACAACATGAAATTTAAAAATTAATAGCAGCTGAGATCAGTCATTTCTCATAGGTGTTTCATTATTAATACTGTATCAATAAATACCCAAAGGATTTGATGAGTGTATTCTTTTTTTTAATCTTGAAATATTAGTGAAAACATTCGAATGTGTGTTTGTCATGATTTATAAAAAAGTATTAAAGCTTTACAATACACTGATTTGCAGTTTTGATAGAATAAAGCAGCGATTTCCTAATGGTTTAAAATTTGCATCCATTCTTGCTTGGTAAAAATCACTTGCCTTTGAAAAACAGATTTAACAGAAATTTTACATCAAAAACTAAAACATTTGTAAAAGTCCAAACTTAAATCAAGAACTTAGTGTGAGTAAGAAAAAAAGAAAAAAAAGAAAGACATACTGGAAGTGGAAGGTTCCTATCCTCACTGGGTGTAACGTTTCGTCCTCGTCTGTGTTGAGCAGTCTGATGGTTTGTCAGGCTGTCACAGTTTATAAGCTCTCTGCTCAAACCACTTGTGACATGAGCATCTTTCCAAATATAGCCAAGTAATTTTATTTTCACGCAGGGTTTGGGGAAAAAGAAGGGACTCTTATACATTCAGATTTGTTTTTGGACAGCCAGATGCAGAGGCATCACTGCATGTCCTCATCACCATTGTCATCAGTTGCTGTGTGAAAGTGCTGTTTGCCTTGTGAGGCACCTCATGAGAAGAGGTCGCCAAAGTCAAGACCCTGAGGGACTCCAATGCGATTAATAATAGATTTGATTTAATCATGAATAGCCGCTTATTATTTTAGCGTGAGATGTCATTCACTACAGATTTATTCATAATGTAATAGTGAAGTGTAAGAAAATAACATAAAATACTGCATGTATGTGACAGTGAAACCCAATGAGGAAATGAACAATTATTGTTTTTAATGGACAAACTAAATGCGCCAAGCTAATTTTGACACCAGGCAAAGCCAATCTGAGTAAACGCAACAGAACAGTTTTCAAAGTGATTAGTTAAATGGAATTAAAACATGGCAAAAGTGATTGATTTTCACGGTAGCGCAGGTTGATTTGGATACATTTTCCCCTAATGTTTCAAAAATCTGCCATCATAGCTTTCCAAAGTTAAATTTGGATTTATTTTCCCCTAATGTATCAAAAGTCTTCCATCATGGCTGAAGTTAAATTTTGTTAATTGGTAAAACCAGACAAAATCACTTTTTGACAATCATGATGTTATTCTCTTTAAATACTTTTTTTGGAATTTGGCAGCAAAGTTGCCTTTGGGAAAGTGACTGACCAATGACAAATCTGACTTAATATTGGCTCTTGTGGCAGTTTTTGTATCCAGTATCCAGGGCAACACTATGCCAGAGGGTGACAGGCAGATTCTGTGAACTGGACCACAGCAGGTTATCTGTTGGCTTTTAGGGATGACCGGTCAGTAGGGATTGGAGACATGGCAGTACAACGCCACTGGCTGATGATGCTGATGTTGGTGTCTGATTGAAGATAGTGGTGAGAGAAACACTGAGGACCCTGGTTGAAAGATGATTTAATGATGATTCCAGAGATGCAAAAGTCCAAAATCAAGGCAGCACAGCAATAGCGGAAGGTTAAAGTTAATATGCTGGTAACAACTGGTGAGACAACTGAACAGCAAGACAGAATCGACACGTATGACAAGGACCTGACAAAGACAAAGAGACATAGGTGAAATTAAATACACAGGAGGTAATCAGGGAACGAGTCACACCTGAGAACAATCAAGGGGAAGACAGGACAACGCAGACACAGAAAGACACAGAAACTAAAAAATAAACACAGAGAAACCCAAATCAACCAAACCTTGACAGTTTGCTAGTCTGAGTTGTATTAGGTTTTGAGTTGCTAATGTGGATTTTAAGCCAATTCAGTTTATCTTCATACCAATACATATAACAGTATTCAAGATATTCAGAGTTTACATTAGTATTTTAAAATGTCAACAACTTTCTTAACAGAAAAACACTGAAAGCTCAAAAGTTGTTTGTTGTTATATACTCAGCCTCACTGTGAGGTTGCTCAGGTTTCCCAATTCACAACATGTTTGTGAATTGGGTCAAAAATGTATCGCAACGACTCTCAGAAAGAAACACCCATCCATGAGGAAAAAAAAAGTTCCCTGTAGCAGTACGTAATTTCACTGACTCGTTAGAGCTGCTTGTTTATATCATCAACAAGACTTCAAATATAAAACTTTCCATAATTCTCTATTTACTGTTTTTTTTATTGATAGACAACGAACCTTGGCGAATAAACACAAATGTCCATAACCGTACCAGTCACGTCATGCACACGCCACATCCGTAATAACCAAATTGTTTCAAGACACATCATATTTCTTCTGTTATGTGTAAGACAGCAGGGCACAAATTTATGCCAGTCAATTCAGAGACAGCTGTGGAATCAGAATCACACAGTTGAAAAATACAAAAGTTTGCACTGACAAGGATTCTGTTGGTTTACACAGAAGTTATTTATTGTTTTTTGGAAATGTTTAATGAAATTTTGATTGTTACAGAATCTCATGTTGTTGAGGTTTTTAGCACTTGATAAAATAAGACAATGAACAACTATGTGATAAATCTTCACAAAAAATTATTACTGAATTGTGAAGTTGCTTTCAAGTGTTGCCGCAAATACAGGCTGATTTCATAAATTAGAGAATAACTGAAAAGTCACTTTGTTACTAATTCCATCACCAAGTGAAATATATTATATAGGTTAATTAAATTACTTCTGTTTTAACATATTTATATTTCATAGTATGTTCAATACCTGCATGACACCAGAAATCATGTTCAGATTGATAGCGTAACTGTGTAAACACTAATGTCGATTTACTGGCGCTGAAAGTAAAATTAACTAAAGTGGAACCCAGAGTAGGTGACCTATACCAAACAGTGTACACATACTAACGTAAATATTAAGAAATTTACCTACAGAATAATTTTTGTAGGTTTCTTTAAAATATAAATATTAAAGACAGAACATAAAGAAAGGTCAGCAATTGGAAAAGAGCAAATAAAACAATGGCTTATTGATGGCATCTCCAAGCAAAAAGACTGAGCTTGAAGTACTTCTTTGGTTAAAGAGAGACAAAGATACTACACTTTATGCACTTAGGTATCATGCTCTTTCCTTTAAAGTTATCTACTGCTTTACCTGTGTCTATTGCAGAAAATCTAGATGAAATACACAGAGGTTCATAGTTGTAAAATGAAAATATGTGAAAACCTTGAAGAGGTGTGGATGGGTTTGCAAAGACCAGGTAAAGTGCTGCCATCATGATGATGGGTGATGTGCAATGTTGGTTTTCCACAAAAGTCCCAATTGGAGTCTCGTTTGACCAGAGAGCCTTCTTTCATATTTGTCTTCATTCACACTGGAATGTTTTTAACTTTTCCCAGAGGCACATGTTAAAATTACATATTAACATGTGCAGCAAAAACCCCTCTGTTGTGAAAACACTAATGTATTAGCCAAACTGCTAACCTTACCTATAACCTCAAACTCTGCAGCACCTTAAGTATCTGCAGCTGCATAAAGTTGATCAAAACTAATCTTTTGTGAAGACTTTATGTGCAGTCCCATGTTTAGCTCCACCTACAGGTCTGGGGGAGTAAAAACAGTGTTCTGTCCTGCTTTTGGCGTTTCTGTGTGGCTCCAAACATTTCTAGAAACATTCTCAACTGGAGATGTGGGTATTTTTAAAAACAACGACCCATTTTATAAAACAATAAAAACATCCACAAGTTGGAGTCTAAACTGGCTCATGGGAAACTGCAGAGAAGGTTTCTTCTGGGTTTCTTTCTTCAGTGACTTTCTTTCGATCAGTCCTCTAGAAAGGTCACATTTGTGAAATTCCGACCAAATGATCATCCTGTGGACATCCTCTGCCATTTTCTGGCTCTCTGGGACTAGATTTTGGACACCCATCGCTGTTGGGTAAATTGACGAAATAGAGCAAACCTGAAGGTGTATGAATACTGTAGCCTGTGTCTCCAAAGCTTGTTTGTTCCCAGGCTAAGTTTAATGCTTTCATACCATAGGTGAGCTATAGGGTGTCACAGTAAACAAAGCATTTCCTTAGGGTTACCTGTGGTAACATTTACTCTATTAAACTCTATTAAATAGCTCATTCATCACCACATTCAAAAGCATTCTTAAATAACGAACAAGGGACACAAAATGCTCATTGTGTTTTCTACCCCAACCTGTTGAGGAAGAAATACTTTTATTGATTTAATTGGCATCTTGTGCTGAAACAGAAATTTCCTGCAAGGATTTTCTGTGAGAACCAAAATTTTTCTTTATTTCATTTGTGCTGTGATTGATGAGATTCACCAGGCTGGAAGAAGAGATACGTGGATTCAGATGGCTTAGCTCAAAGGCACTATAGTCTTAAAGCTTATAAAATCATAAAAATAAAAAAAAATCATCTTATGGTGTGATTTATCACCAGAGTCGCCATTCATTCATTCGATGTTACACATGATCATGAGGTCACTGGGGTATTCTCCCAGTTTGTGCTCGAAGGGCAGAGGGCGGGAGGCTGATGTGTGTCCCTCTTGCCAAAGGACGTTGGGCCCACGTCTGTTCTTTTTCCTCCCTTGTTGAGATACTCCAGCTTCTTTTTCAATCCGTGTCTGCCAGATAGACAGCGCATCATAGATACCATATTCATCAGCTCACAGGTACCAAGGTGGTAATGTTTCGTCAATTCCGGGCTGAAAAGGATAAAATGTGACGTTAAAAAAACAAAAAAGAACATGTTTTTACACAACAAAACTCATGTTCACGAGGGCGTACCTCTTCGTTATTACGACCTGCCTCTCAGGCCGCGAGCCCTTGAGGCCAATGAACAGGTCAGAGATCAGCTCAGGTAGTGCCCTGCTCTCCTTGTCGACAAGAGAATTTTCTTTCTCATCGTCGGAGGAGGAGCCAGGACTGGATCACAGATAGAAAAGGGTCAAAGCATTTCACACTGATGATACCCTCTTTAAACTAGCTTCAGCTCTTTTTGCACTGAAGTGTCCGGGCCTGTCCCAGCCTCGCTCCGTTCAATCTGGTCCTATTGGTCTTATAGCTTTGGTCGTTTGCATTGAGCGAGATCGTCACGTAAATCCAGCTCTTGCTAAAACTATCGATGCGATCTCCCCAGTAACTGCAGAACAGTTTCCTTCTTGTGTCTGCCATCAAGCTCCTTATATATGCGCTTGTCAGTAAGTAACTGAAGGAAAAATTTACCACGGCTTTACATTTCACAGCCAGCTGAACTACCGTTGTGGTTTGCGGGATCTCCCCACTTTAGCATCAGATGATAAATGTAGATTGTGCTAGTCTACATTTATCATAAAATTTTGGCGGAAGAGGCGATTATAATCCCTGTAGAGCGTAGATTCATCATTCAGATCTGTGGTGCTCTAGACACAGAAATGCATGAACATCTAAATTTAAGATTGTTAGACTATTTTGGCATGATTAAGCTTCTCTGTGTTGGAGGCCGTTTGGTTGTAAATCTGAAGATCCGGGAAATATAACAAATCACCATTGGTGGTGCTGTTGCTGTGCACAAGAGATGTGAGCTGGCCCTAGAAAGAAGAAGGCGAGGTTCCCCATTGGAAAATATAAGTTGCCATGTGCTACTTCCAGTTATCTGCTGGAATATTAATTTATTTGACTTGGTGTATCATACGCAACAATATCAACTTGAAAACCCTTAGATTAAGATTGAGTAGAACTGATGCAGACCAGGAAGTTGAGATATTCACTCAGGATATTGCAGATAAATGGATCATAATTTAGGTGAAAACATTACATTTTATCATTTATATCTAGACAGCTATTTAGGTTCATGTTTGAATGGATTTGATCAGTGAAGCTAAATTATGGAACTGCTGTCCACTTTATAGATTCTCCTGGTTGTGGCTTTGCTGCCGCTCACCTGTGGCTTGGAGCGGCTGCGATGCAGCGGAGCAACACAAACGCCGTCAGGAGAAACACAGGCACTCTCAGGTGATACATGGTGTTTCTGATGCTGATGACTTCCTGGAAAAACACAAAGAGTTTCAACAACATTAGACTTTGTTTTCTCCAGTTCTCTACAGTCAGGGTTAGGGCTACCACTTATTAATCTGTTATATTACCAGATGAGAACATTTCCTTTGGTAATATGACACTACATCATCTGCCTGTATTGTTTCCTTAGATTCTTGAAATGTTCTAAAATGTGTATTTACTTTTTTATCTTTACAGAAATGTTTATTGTATGGTATAATATGAAAATTGGTAAAGGAAAATATTTATTCAAAAAAACAAACAAACAGGTAAAACACAATAAAAAAAACAACGCAGATGTCAATATGAAGTTAAAAAAATAATAAAAGCTGAGATCAGTCATTTCTGATAGTCATTAATAATAATTTAATTATTAATTCTGAATCAAAAAATACCCAAAGGATTTGGTGAGTGAATTCTTTTATTCTTTTTTAATCTCACAATATTAGTGGAAACATGCAAACATGTGTTTGTCATGATTTTTAAGATAAAATATTACAGCTTTGCATAAAACTGATTTATAGTTTCGATAGAATAAACCAGCTTTTTGCTAATGGTTAAACATTTGCATCCTTTCTTGCTTGGTAAAAATCACTTGCCTTTGAAAATCTTGAAAAAGAAAATCAGATTTAGCAGAAATCTTCCATCAAAAACTAAAACAAACATTTGTAAAAGTCCAAACTTAAATCAAGAACTTAGTGTGAGTAAAAAAAGAAAGATATACTGGAAGTGGAAGGTTCCTATACTCACTGGGTGTAATGTTTCGTCCTCGTCTGTCTGTTGAGCAGTCCGATGGTTTGTCAGGCTGTCACAGTTTATAAGCTCTCTGTTCAAACCACTTGTGACATCAGCTCTCTCCAAATAGAGCAAAGTGATTTTATTTTCACGCAGGATTTGGGGAGTAAAAGGAGGGTGTCATGAATAACTTGAGACCCTGAGGGACTCCAAGGCGATTAATAATAGATCTGATTTAATCATGAATAGCCGCTTATCATTTTAGAGTGATATGTCATTCACTACAGATTAATTCATAATGTAATGATGAAGTGTAAAAAAATAACATAAAATACTGCATGTGACAGTGAAACCCAATGAGGAAATGAACAATTAATGTTTTTAATGGACAAGCTAAATGCTCTAAGCTAATTTTGACACAGGCAAAAAAACAGTTTTCAAAGTATGATTGCTTTAATGGAATAAAAACATCAAAAAAGCTATTGGTTTTTCACATTAGGGCAGTTTGATTTGGATACATTTTCCCCTAATGAATCAAAAATTTTCTATTAATGTTTGACAAAGTTAAATTTTGATATATTTTCTCGTAATGTGTCAAAATCTTTCATCATCGCCTGCCAAAGTTAAATTTGGATAAATGGGTTCTTTACACCTGCTGCACTGACATCACATTTACATGCTCAAATGCAGCCTTCTTGTTTCCACTCTTCTTAACCTTGGCAAGCCCTACCGGGAGACGCAGCCTCAGACATTATCTGGTTGATGAATGGTGCAGGAGCAAGAGAAGCAAAAAAAAACCACTGAGAAAAACAAAACCCCAATTCCCAACAGCACCCCCCCTCAACGTTTGCCACCTGGCGGCCAGGAAGAGCAAGAAGGGATCAAAGAATGGTAATCCTCTATAAGAGAAGGATCAAGAACAAAAGAGCCAAGGACCCATGAGCGGTCCTCCGGTCCATACTCCTCCCAGTCGACAACTTACTGCCAACCGCAACCTTGCCGATGGGAGACTACGATCTGGTGGACAGAATAGGCCGGATGGCCATTAATGTCTCAGGCGGGTGAAGGTGGCTCGAAGGAAGCCATAGCATGCTCATGTGGACGGTTTTGATCTGGGAGACATGAAAGATATGATGGATTTGTAGAGAGGCAGGGAGATGGAGGCAAACTGCAGATGGACTGATGACGGTCTCTATCTCGAATGGGCCAACGAACCTGGGAGAAAGTTTCTTGGACATTGATTTCAACGGGACACCACGGGAGGATAACCAAACCTTCTGACCAGGGGTGTAGGTGGGAGCAGGAATCCTTTTGTGGTCGGCCAGTTGCTTGTTCTGTTCGGCTATGTTGTTGAGGACATGGGTGTTAGATATTTTTTGGTATTATCATTTTGTTATTACTTTAGTTCAGTCTAATGTTAATCAGTATTATTGTGATTTTTAGTTTAAAGTGTTCTCTTCCTTATGTGTGTATAAACTGACCTGGAGGTTACTACTGTCTGTTTATCTTCATGTGAGATAGTCAAACTTTGTGGTTCTCAGACCCTAAATTCTTCTCGTGTTTATCTACCCATTCCTTAGTTGATAGTTTGACCTAGAGCTGAACTGGGCTCAGATTGTAAATTAGATATCACACCTGGAACTGAGTTGCTGGTTTGTTTAGGTTAAATGACCTATGACCTCTGTTGTTTCCTGACTGCCCCATGTGACTGTTTTTCTTTGACAATAAAAGAAGGAGCTCACGTGAAAGCAGATCAGAACTCTCTGTGAACGGCTTGAAGAAGTTGTTCATGGAGATTTCTCCTTTTGCAAAAGCTTGACCATATAATTCATATACGTTGTCTGTAGTTTATTTTTTGTAGGTTCGAGGAAAATACCTTACAATGGGCAGTGTTCCTCCAGATGTTCAGGTAGCGACGGATGTGGTGTCGAACTGAAGTTAATGCAATGTTGTTTTCCACGTCGTCATGAGGGTTGGAGAGTCCAGAAAACCAGGATGAAATCTTCTCTAGAGGAATCCACGGCGTCACGAGGAAAACACCTGAAGAAGGAGGACGACAAGAGGAATCACTCAGAATGTTTCTCGAGTAAATCAATGAGCTAGCTCCGGGGCTCTGAATACCATTGCTTGCAAACACTCAGGCATCAAAGTACTGGCAGTCAGCCCTTCTTGAGCTCCAGGAATGATGAGATGATCTGACACAGGTGTGCTGAACCACAGTGTGCCCTACCAGGAGACGCAGCCTCAGACGCTATCTGGTGGATGAATGGTGCAGGAGCAAGAGAAGCAAAAAAACCCACAAAGAAAAGCAAAACCCCGATTCCCAACAATAAAGTTGTGTGTCCATCAAGGCCTTTGGGAACGTGACTGACCAATGATGATATGGCACACTGCCCAGGGCGATATTATATCAGAGGGTGATACAGACAGGTTCTCTCATCTGGGTCACAACAGGTTATCTATTGGCTTTTAAGGATGTCCAGTCAGTAGGGATTGGAGACATGGCAGTACAACACCACTGGCTGATGATGCTGATGTGGTGTCGGATTTAACATTTCTTTTTAATCCTGAATGAAAAGGCTTACTAGTCTTAGTTGTATTAGTTTGTGATTTATTAATGTGGATTTTAAGACAATTCAGTTTCTCTTCCCACCAATGCAATTAAGAGCATTCAAGATGCGTAAAGTTGATGAAAACAAAATAGAGCAAACCTGAAGGTGTATGAATACTGTAGCCTGTGTCCTCAAAACTTGTTTGTTCCCAGGCTAAGTTTAATGCTTTCATACCATAGATGAGCAATAGGGTGTCACAGTAAACAAAGCATTTCTGTAAGGTTACCTGTGGCAGCATTTAACAAACTCCATTAAATAGCTCATGCATTACCTGTGACTTAAGGACACATTCAAAAGCAGTCTTAAATAAGGAACAAGGGACACAAAATGCTAATTGTGTTTTTTACCCCAACAAGTTGTCTTCCTCAACTTCTGAGTTGAGGAAGACATACTTTCATTGATTTAATTGGCATCTTGTGCTGAAACTTAAATTTCCTGCAAGAATTTTTTGTAAGAAGCAAAATTTTTCTTCATTTCATTAGTGCTGTGATTAAAGACATTCACAAAGCTGGAAGAAAAGATACCTGGATTCAAATGGCTTAGATCAAAGGCACTATAGTCTTAAAGCTTATAAAGTCGTAAAAAAAAAAAATCATCTTATGGTGTGATTTATCACCAGAGTCATCATTCATTAATTTGCTGTTACACATGATCATTAGGTCACTGGAGTATTCTCCAGGTTTGTGCAAGAAAGCTGGGTGGGAGGCTGGGTGGGAGGCTGATGTTTGTCCTTCTTGCCCGTGGATTTTTTGCGTGCTTTCTTGGTTTGGGCGTCCTTCTCTTGTAACTTCTTTTTAATCTGTAAGCGAACACTGAAACGGATTAAATGTGGCGTTAAAAAAGCAACAAAAACATGTTTTTACACAACAAAAACTCATTTTCACAAGCGCATACCTGGACATTTGTGTGAACCCTAACTTAGAACGCGCAACCCTGGAACCGAGGAATGGGTTGGAGATTAGCTCAGGCAGTGACCTGCTCTGCTTGTCTGGAAGACCATTTTCTTGCTGCTCTTCATCAGAGGAGCCGAGACTGAAGTACCTGGATTAAATATACAAAAGCATCAAGGCATTTCACACTGATGATACCCTCTTTAAACTAGCTGCTAGTCTTGAGAGACCAAGTGAGAGGGGAGAAAGTGGTTATTTAGTCAGCCATCCTAAGGTTCCACAATGGAGTGCATTCTTAAGCACTTTTTGCACTGCAGTGTCCGGGCCTGTCCCAGTCTGGCTCCGTTTGTCCCAGTCCTATTGGCCTTATAGCTTTGGTCATTTTGCATTGAGCAAGATTTCCACGTAAATCCAGTTCTTGCTAAAACTACCGTTGTGATCTCCCCAGTAACCGCAGAGTTACTGGGGAGATCACAGTAGGGTTAGGGTTAGGGGTTAGGGTTAGGCAGACCCAAGAAGTTTCCTTCTTGAGTCTGCCATCCAGCTCCTTATATATGCGCTTGTCAGTAAGTAACTGAAGGAAAAATTTACCACGGCTTCACATTTAACAGCCAGTTGAACTACCGTTGCGGTTTGCGGGATCTCCCTGCTGTAGCAACATCACATGATAAATGTAGATTATGCTAATCTACACTTAGCATAAAATGTTTGGTGGAAGAGGTGATTGTAATCCCTGTAGAGCGGAGATTCATCATTTAAATCTGTGGTGAACTAGACACAGAAATGCATGAACATCTAAATTTAAGATTGTTTGATTCATTTGGCATGATTAAGCTCCTCTGTGTTGGAGGCCGTTTGGTTGTAAATCTGAAGATACAGGAAATACAACAAATCACCATTGGTGGCGCTGTTGCTGTGCACAAGAGATGTGAGCTGGCCCTGGAAAGAAGAAGGCAAGGTTCCCCATTGGAAAATATAAGTTGCCATGTGCTACTTCCAGTTATCTGCTGGAATATTAATTTATTTGACTTGGTGTATCATACGCAACAAGATCAAGTTGAAAACCCTTAGATTAAGATCGTGTAGAACTGATGCAGACCAGGAAGTTGAGATATTCATTCAGGATATCGCAGATAAATGGATCATAATTTAGGTGAAAACATTGCATTTTATCATTTATATCCAAACAGCTATTTAGGTTCATGTTTGAATGGATTTGATGAGTAAAGTTAAATTATGGAACCGCTGTCCACTTTATAGATTCTCCAGGTTGTGGCTTTCCTGCCACTCACCTGTGGCTTGGAGCGGCTGCGATGCAGCGGAGCAACACAAGCGCCGCCAGGAGAAACACAGGCACTCTCAGGTGATACATGGTGTTTCTGATGCTGATGACTTCCTGGAGAAAGACAGAGTTTCAACAACGTTAGACTTTGTTTTCTCCAGTTCTCTACAGTCAGGGTTAGGGCTACCACTTATTAAAAAGATGCATGAAAAAAATTAGTCTGGTAATATAACACTCCATCATCTACCTGTATTGTTTTACTTTATGCTACTTGAAATGTTCTAAAATGTATAATTACTTTTTCACCAGATTATAACATGCATCTTTACAGAAATGTTTTTTGTATAGTATGATAAGCAAATTGGTAAAGAAAAACAAAAAAAACATTTCTTTTTTAAGAAACAGATAAAACACAATATGAAAAATAATAAAAGCTGAGATTAGTCATTTCTCATAGGTGTTTCATTATTAATACTGAATCAAAAAAGACCCAAAGGATTTGATGAGTGAATTCTTTTTTTAATCTCTAAATATTAGTGGAAACATGCAAACATGTGTTTGTCATGATTTTTTTTTTTTTTTAATATTACAGCTTTGAATGAAACTGATTTGTAGTTTTGATAGAATAAACCAGCTTTGTGCTAATGGTTAAACATTTGCATCCTTTCTTGCTCTGTAAAAATCACTAGCCTTTGAAAATCTTGAAAAAGAAAAAGAGATTTAGCAGAAATCTTGCATCAAAAACTAAAACAAACATTTGTAAATGTCCAAACTTAAATCAAGAACTTAGTGTGAGTAAAAAAAGAAAGACATACTGGAAGTGGAAGGTTCCTATACTCACTGGGTGTAATGTTTCGTCCTCGTCTGTCTGTTGAGCAGTCCGATGGTTTGTCAGGCTGTCACAGTTTATAAGCTCTCTGATCAAACCACTTGTGACATCAGCTCTCTCCAAATAGAGCAAAGTGATTTTATTTTCACGCAGGGTTGAGGGGGAAGAAGGAGGGACTCATGAATAACAGGTCACCAAACTTGAGACCCTGAGGGACTCCAAGGCGATTAATAATAGATTTGATTTAATAATGAATAGCCGCTTATCATTTTAGCGTGAGATGTCATTCACTACAGATTTATTCATAATGCAATGATGAAGTGTAAAAAAATAACAAAGTACTGCATGCATGTGACAGTGAAACCAAATAAAGAAACAATTAAATTTTCCATTAAAAACAATTGTTGTTTTTAATGGATAAACTAAATGCTCCAAGCTAATTTTAACATCAGGCAAAGCCAATCTGAGTAAATGCCACAAATGAGTTTTCAAAGTATGATTTCTTTAATGGAATAAAACATTGTAAAAGTTATTGCTTTTTCACATTAGACCATTTTGATTTGGATACATTTTCCCCTAATGTTTCAAAAATCTTCCATCATAGCCAAAGTTAAATTTGGACAAATGGGTTCTTTGCTCCTCCCGCGCTGATGTCATATTTGCATGCGCAATGCAACCTTCTTGTTTCCGCTTAGAGTTACCATGACAGCTAGAGAGGACAAAGTTATATTTCAAACGCAAATAAAACAATACTATGCACTTTGTTGTCTTCCTAATATAATGGGCTTTTAAGTTTTTATGGATTTATAAGCGGTCCTGAATTAAGAAGACTTCACTGTGGATCAGCTCCTTCAGCCTAAAGAAGGTAAAGGAGTCGTCCTGTGTCATTTCCATGAAATCACTTCTGTATTCAGCCTGAAAGAGCGAGTGTATGGGAACGAGAGAGCAGACCAGAGCCAGACAGCCGAGCAACAGCCGAGCAACTGATCTTCCTGTTGCTGTAAACACCGTCCTGCTTCACAAGAAGCATGCAAAATTAATAAAACGAAATAACACAGAGACCTTATAGAACACGGCCACATTTGTCTAAAAGCAACAACTCTGAACCTGAACAGTCACCTGAACTAGAACCACGACAACAGAGCTGCTCTGCTGTTAAAAGCTATGGAGTTGTCGTGCTTCCTCATGTTTCAGAATCAAAATGCCTGAACCTAAAATCCCCGATTAGTTGGTCTCTGACACTAGCTACAATAAACGCATGTAATATCCTTGAAAACAAGGTAGAAACATTGATCGCTAGAATGGATGCAAGATGTTTAGATACTTAAATAGCACATTTTACAAGAAAAATATTCGAGAACGTTGCCTACTAGCATAAGCTAAAGGTAATGTTACCCACAAGGTTTAAAAAAAGTAAAACTCACCTTCGTATCTGTGAATGTATGACGAGACGTACATCTTAAAACCTTTCTCCAGCTTACTTGTTGGGGCTTCGGATGGAAGTGCATTTTTAATTGTTACGTTGGCCAAGCCCTGCAAGTACCTGAAGTAAAATGCCATTTTCAATAGTCTGGACACGACCGAGCCGCTTTTCCTCAAACGCGGAAGCTGACGTGCAAAGAACCCATTTCCCCCTAATGTATCAAAAATCTTCCATCATACCCAAAGCTACATTTTGTCAACTGGGAAAACCAAACTAAATCACTTTTTAACGATTATGTTGTAATTCTCTTTAAATAAATTTTTTTTGGATTTTGGCAGCAAAGACTCTGTCCAGCAATGCAAATAAAGTTGTGTGTCCGTCAAGGCCTTTGGGAATGTGACCGACCAATGAGAAATCTGACCTAATATTGGCCTTTGTGGCAGGTTTTGATGTGGGTGATATGGCTCACTGCCCAGGGCGATATTATGTCAGAGGGTGACACAGGCAGGTTCTGTCAACTGGGCCACAACAGGTTATCTATTGGCTTTTAGGGATGTCCAGTCAGTAGAGATTGGAGACATTGCAGTACAACGTCACTGGCTGATGATGCTGATGGTGGTGTCTGATGTGACATTTCTGTTTAACCCTGAATTCAAAGGCTTGCTAGTCTTAGTTGTATTAGTTTGTGATTTGTTAATGTGAATTTTAAGCCAATTCAATTTCTCTTCACACCAAGACAATTTACAGCATTGAAGATATTTTTCCTAATTTTCTGTGTGATTGGTCATGAATTATATCTAATGCTTGGAGAGGTGATGTCATACTGTGTGCGTGAGAGACAAGTAGCAATAAAACTTTGCTTTGCTGCTATTAATTGTGAGAAACCCAGTTTGCATTTCTGATTCAATGTATTCATTTACCTTAACTTCATGATCTCAAAGTTTACGTTGGCATTTTAAAATCTCAGCAACTTTTTTAACCAGAAAAGACTGAAAGCTCAAAAGTTTGTTGTAATATATTTAGCCTCTGTGTGAGGTTGCTCAGTTCGGTTTTCACCAGTTTGACAACATGTTTGTGAATTGGGTCAAAAATGTACATCTTAATGTCTCCTTTTAGAAAAAGAAAATGTGCAAAATAGCAAAAGTGGTAAAAAAAAAAAAAAAAAAGAAGACCAGTACCTGTCAGACTAGCTGAACAGCAAATGACGCTATGAGTTTCTCTGTCAAATTCTTGAATCTTCCTTCACGTTGAGTTAAGTGCCCTCAATAGCAACTTCCACACCAAGGAAAGTTGCTACTGTGAGTTGCTAGCACTGTTTCCTGATTAGAAAGCGCTCCAGCGCATCCAGCCAGATTCTATATGCATCTCTGCTTCCTCACAACTACACTTTTATCTTAAACAGTGATAGAGTGATTCTTTTCCATTCACCTCCCAAAACTTTGCACAAGACTCATAAAAGTTCAAAGGAAACCAGAAAAACAAACTGAATAAATATTAATTTCACATACAGTTTGCGTGAAGACTAAAACATAGATGACCTAGATTTACCTTAATCTCACTGGACACTGATGTTTAATTGATTGCAAGCCAATGAAAACCCAACTGTAATTAATATTTGTCCACTGCCTACGACTCAGCCAGTCTATATTTTTTCTTGTCAGAGGAATGGAGGGAAATTGTCATCCTGACCCACGGATCACCCAGGACCGCTAAGGAGGCAGATTTTTTCCAGTAAGTAGGAACATTTCTGCTTGAAGAAAACAAAGTAAAAGCGTTTTTATTGCAACTTTACTCACATTTGGATTGAATGCAAACACCAGTACTTATAAGCTGCATAAATGTCCAGCATGGTTTGTTCCTGCTTTTGGTGTCGAACATGATTGAGATCAAAAGTCGCCAGGAGATGATTGGTAAACCTGCACCCTGCACCCATAGATTTAATGACTGTGGTCTCTAATAATAATTGAGAGGATCCAATCTGTAGTGTTGACAGTGGATTATGTCCAAACGTCCCCATTCCTATAGATGTTTCTGCGGGGAAGGTGTTGCAAGAGAGAGAGCATGTGCCCATGTAAGGTGTATGCATCACTTTCTAGGTCCACCCAGTTCATGACGCATCAACAAACACAAATAAACAGCGTCAACCAAACTCCACTGGGAATACAAACGGAGATCAAAATTAATTGTATGGAAATGAGCGACTCTTTAGTCAATCAAGATGTTTACATTTTTGCTGTTTTGTTTAAACAAGCAGGCCGGTTTTCACTTCGGTACTAAATGATCATTTTTGTTAAAGCAGACTTGTAAAAGTAATGATGTGGGAGTTCTTAGAACCTTCATAGGACAGTAGATATAACAACAAATGTTGAGAGATTTTCTTTATAAAATGTGAAACACATTGCTTTCTTTTTTGACATGATAGGAAAGTCTAAAGACCGCAGTCAAAACATCAAGAAGTGAATTGTGCAGCTACACAAGTCAAGTTCATCCTTAGAAACAATTTCCAGATGATTGAAAGTGTTGCATTCATCCTTTCAAACAATTATACGCAAATATACACATGGTTGGTGAATGTCCAACCACCATATTGCTGCATGAGGAAACTCATTAACCACATGGCATCTTTATAAGAACATTGTATGGAAATGTTGAAGCAAAATCTAAAGACGTCAAACAGGAAGTAAAGCTTGGGCACAGATTGGTCATCCAGATGAATAACAAGTGGTTACAAAGTGGATCAAGGACAACAAAGTCAACGTTTTGGAGTCTCAAAAAACAAATGGGACAAAATCTCTAACTGAAGGATTTATTTATTGCCAAAAATAGTGTTTTTAAACAAGTGGTTTGATTAAACAATCATTTTTGCTTTCAACATGACAGAGAAGTACATGTACAAAAAGGTCAGTATATTAAATTGTGGAGTAAAACAAACCGCATTACATCATAATCAATATGGACGTAAACAGACCTAGCAAGAAAAGGCTAACTTGAACTGCCTCCTTTTTTGCACAACTTAGGAAATAATTATCTTTTATAAAGATTTTGTTGACATTTTCTGACCATCTATGAGAAAGAAAAACAACTCACCTGAAGTTTCTGTCTGATTCCCGTCATATACATTTATGAAAAATAGACTATTATGTGCAAAGAGTCACTCTGTTCGGACTATTTCCCCTCATCCTTCCAAGGCTTCCTCAACTCTAGTAGAGTCTGTTTTGACAGAAGACACTTTGGGACTTGTGGACCCAGCACTGCTCTTCTCCTGAGTGTCCAGCTGAACCATAATTCCACTTTCCTTTGCCGCTCTGGGTTGTTGCAGCTCTGTCTCCCAGTCTGCTTTCCAAAACTGTCGCTTCAGGAGGATGATGACGGCAATCATGAAGAAATAGGAAGTGCCACTGAGGCAAGTAATCAGACCAAGGAAAATGAATCTTTCATTGGAGACAATGAACAAACGAAAAATTAGATTAGAAGCTTAAATATGATGGAAGAGCCACCTTTTTTTGTGCTAGCTGACGTGTTACCTGTAGATATTTGAGTCGTAAATGCGACACGCCCCTTTTCCCCCGCACTTCTTGATAGACCACTTCAGGCAAGTAGAGTCTATCAGAGCTCCAAAATACACAGGCGCTGGAATTCCACCTATAAAGTGTAGCACAGATATTACATAAATGGAATCTCACATAATATATACAAGGGAAACAGCGATGCTTACCAAGAGTCCTTGTTACCAAAGCCTGAATACCCAACGCGAGAGATTTGAGGTCTGGTGTGATGCAGCTATGTTGAAAAAACAAAAAGAAAGCAATGAGGAAAAACTCTTAAGCAAGTAATATCTACAGTGAGCAACAATGAAACTGGATACTGGTAACTCAACTTTGTCTATTTTCAGAATATAGGGAGGACAAAGCAGTTTCTGTTTAGGTAACGTAACTGTTTCTGTATACTAAATAATCAAATACCATAGTTTTTGAAAAGTCATACACACACCTGTTAAAATGCAAACTTTTGTGATATAAAATCATAAGGCCCTTGGGTTGTTTTGGTTTTTCTGTATTTCTGATGACTTGCTGTCTGTGTTGGGCCTTAGTTATTCCTTGTTTTTTCTCTTCTTGTTTTGATTTAGATCTTTGTTTCTTTCTTACTTCAGACTGTTCTTTATTTTTGGTCGTATCACGTTTATTGTTCATTTCTTGTGGTAGTTAGTTATTCGTAACTTGTATGAATAACTAAAGTCGGAGGTTTCAATACTCCTCCGACTTTCTTATTCCTCTCTCCTCACAGCTGCATCGTTTCTAATTAGCACTGATCCATTGTTTATCATTCAAGCTGTAGAAAGACGGTATTACACTTTGGAGCAGATTGTTTTGTGTGTGCTTTGAGAGTCAGACAAATTCCTAAATTCTAGACTGCACACATTAAACGTGCTAATAGCTTTTTTGGTCTCCTCCACTGTTTGAAGTCCTTGACTTGGATACTTTTTGTTTGGTAGGGTGACTTTCTGACCCAGTTTCAAGTCTTTTGCACCTTACTCCATAATGACAACGCAAGACAAATATCCATTGTTATTTTCTATTTATGTTCAAGAGAATAATTTTCCACAGACCGTATAATGACCATGTAGCCGGGTGTGGCTCCCAGAGAGTTGATGAAGGAGCTGAGGACAGAAACTGCCATGTAGGAGGTGAAGCTGCGGCTACAGTCCTTAGCGTGAGGGCACTGACCCAGCCTCACGGACATGGAGCTGCCAGGCGGATAAGAGGTGGAGACACAGCTGCAGTTGTGAAAAACCTGCAAGAGAAGTCATCAGAACGTTGGTTCTGCTGATACTCAAGCAGAAGTTATCGACAGTTCTGCTGATAAGTTGAAGTGTTTCAATGGCACTGTCAGCGAAATTCGCTTCCCTACCGTGTTTTTGCCGCGTCCGCTCGAGTTCAGGCAGCCCGCCATGCATGGCGAGACGTAGGTGATGCCGCTGTCCGAACAGACAGGGTCCCACTCATCTGGCAAGCAAGAGCAGTCTCTGTTACAGTCTGAGAAGAGCATCTCCCCATTGTATGATACACCCTGTGTCCTGAAGGCACAGAGTAAAGAAGGTGGAGAAGATATGTATGGTGGACAAATTGTATGAATGAGGTTATAATTTGGTTTATGTTAATGCTGACCCATTGTAAGATACAGTGAGGCCTGCCACTGGCCTGTTGTCACACTTGGTGCCAAACTGCAGTAGTAAGAGAAGGTACCCCATGAAAGATGTGGCAAAAGAAAGCTGGGCTCCTGACACCACACTCAGCTTGTACCTCCTCATCAGGAGCCCCCCCAAAAAGATTCCCACGGCTACTGTAGGTAGGTTCAACACTCCTGAGAGGAAAAAACACAACAAACAATGTTTATTGGAGGAAAGAGCCACATGGGAGACCATATATATCACAGGGTATGCACAGGTTTCAGCAAGTCAAATGTACGACTTTGTAAGACCTTTTAATGCCACTATGAATGAAATACAAGACTATGAATATTAAGATGTTTAGGGGAACTTGCTGTGTTGCAATCAAGTGTAGCGAACAAAAACGGTGAATCTGGCTTTAGCCTTCTCAAACATGGCTCTCTGCAGCCTTAACTCCCATAGGACAAAGCTGAAAAGTGTTTTGCACCTAGCCTCCTATGGGTTAGCAACATAAGTGAGCCAGTGGCGAAAAAAGACAAACGCAAAAAGGTAGCAAGCCAGAAACGGTATGTCAGCAGCTAGCCAGCAATACCCTCAACCGCTTCAAGTCACATTGTGTAAAAACGACGTCAACGAATAAATTTCTGCAAGATGAAATGACATTAAATAGTTCTACCATGACAAAAAATTTAAGACCCCTTATTAAGCCCAACTTACATTTTTAAAAGTGAAGCTTTTTTAAGGCCTTTAAACACAAGAATTTAGGACTTTTTAAGGATGCATGGACACTCGCACCTACTATCTGTTCAGGTTGTTGCTTTTTTTGCTGGATCACAGGTATGCAGACAATTCGCAACTCTTTTTTTAGATTAACACCACAAAACAACATAAAGCTTCAGTGGAGTCAGCAGCCAGGCCTTTCAGGTGGACATAATTTCTGAACATTAAGTTTCCCTTTAAAGAAAGTGAGTAGTTTTACTGTGTTGTTTTTTCTTTTTATACAAAAATTGCTCATCCAAAGATGACTCGTTCATAAAGTATATAAATACCTACTTGTTATGTGAGCTTACCTGTAGTTTCTGAGCCAAATGAACAAAAGCTCGCACAACAACCCTTCAATATCTGTTCAAGTTAGCATGTTAACGTGAAGCAATGACTTACTGTTGTGGGAAAATGAACCAGATCGGAGTAAGAATGCTGGTCAGAACTGGAGCATAAATTATTGTTCCTACCTGAATGCTGCCAGATCATTGGTTTGTTTACCTTTTTTGGCACAGGCGTTCATTCAGCAGTGGTAATTTACTGACAGACCGTGCACACCTTGAGGTCTGTTTTTTCTCGGTTTCTGAGCTAGCCTTTGCTCTAAGAGAACGTTTCTTTTCATTTCCTCGTCCTCTGAGAACAGATCAAAAAATAAATCTTTGTCTTATGAATTTAAATTTGGCATGACGAATGCTTTACTAAAACTACTTTTCGGTAGGGTGGCTATTGTATTCAGGACTGATGCTCATGGTTCAAAGGGTCTAAATGCTGTTTGATTTAACTATACCAAAGCATTTTTTTTAACTTTAATAAATCTTTTTCCAGTTTAACAACCACTATCAAACAACTTTCTGCAGTTTATTAACAGGTGATTCTGAGTGACTTACCTATGAGGAAGTTCGCTCTGGATGCTGATTGTCCAAACTGCTGCTCCATGTATTTGGCTTTAAAGGTAAACAGGCCTATAAACGAGTTAAACTTCAGAATGGTCGCACAAAGAAGCAGGAAGTAAGCAGGGGTCCCCAAGAGACGTTTCAGTGACGGAAGGAAGCCTTTGGAAGGACATGGGAAGAATAAACGAGAAGTTATTTTTAAAAAAAAGCTGCATCTACATTTGTATGCGAATAACATTTCTGCAGCAACCTTTTGCGATTTCGGTCAGCTTGATGGTTTGGTTGCTGCTCTGTGCGCCCTCTGCCCCCTCGAGGGTCAGGGAGGGAGGAGTGGGTTTGTCCGTTTCATCTTCTTGTTTGGGAAGCGACCGTGGCAGGAACCAGAAAGGGATACTGGAGACCAGCAGCAGGGAAGAGGATATCAGGAAGCCCAGCCACCAGGCACCCACCCAGCGGGAATCTTTTGGAGTTATGGTGATGCTTTCTGCACCGAGAAAGAAAACAGTTTTGCATCTGAGGGCAACAACAGGGGTCTAAGAGATTTAAAAAAAAAAAAAAACAGAAATGGGATAGAAGAAAAGGCGAGGGGATAAAATGTGTCTGCAAGAAAGACAGGGGGACCAGAAGGAAAGAAAGGGAAAAGGACAGAATGAAAAAATAGCACATTTTTGATAATAAAACAGAACCAATTTTTTTTGGTCCTGTTTTTCTATTTCTTCCTGGTTATACGGGATGAAAAAATACAGAAAATAAATCTGTATTTATTTTCAGATTATGCAGTCTGGAAAAGCATAATTTTTATGCTTTTCCAGACTGCAGAGTAACCCTGGTAACCACATGAAGGAGCAGATTTTGTTTTGACTTTCAGAAATGGGAATCTCTGAAAGTTGCCACTGAACTTCATCTTATTGTGGGAAATAAATAATTGATTGGGGGAACCGAGTCAAGAATCTCCCCAAGGGCACTCACAAAAGTTCTCACTAACCTTTACTGACAAGTCTGCTACCTGTTTTGGTGCAAGTGTGTCAAACCTTTTGCCCTACAAACATCAGGCTCGGTCTAAATGAAGCTCAGAACACAGTCAGTCCCCAGTGTGCGCTTTGTCACAAAGATTGCTGCCAAAAAGGTTTAAAAGACTTATTTTCATGTGAAATTGAGGGGTGGGCGAGGAATACTTACCTATATCAACATATCCAATGTCAACGTAAAGTTTAGCACAATAGGAACCCAGGAGAAATCCAAACATGGGGCCCAGGAGAGTGATAGTCTGGAGACAAGCTGCCAAAATATGAAGAAAAGAAGTCTGCCTTTAAAACCACAAAGTTCAACTTCGCGGCTCGTTTTATCATTTACCGATGTAGAAAGGGGAGTTTTCCGCTTTCGCGAAGTCGTCGATGTACGAGATGCCCAGGGGCGTGACGGGAGTTTCTCCGATCCCGCGCAAAAAGTTCCCAAGGAACACATATATCCACATGTTGGAGCTGGACTCTCTCTCACAGCCTGATAGACACAAACAGGAACAGCATACAGGGATACAGTGAGGCGGTGACATGCGGTGAGGTACATGGCTGGTGAAGCACTGAGACCCTCTGCACGTTATTGTTTACACACGGAAATTTCGCACGTGGACAACATTGAAGGGCAAACGGACTAGATTTTAACATGCCATCAATAGCCGTGCTGCCATCATAGAATAGTTTATATATGAAATGTTTTTTAGCCATTTTATTGGTGACACACAGACAGGAGGAGCATGCTTTCATAGAATGGCAGACAAGCGTAGTTAGCCAGAGATTGAGCAATCTCAGGTGAGGCTCAGCTCACCAGCTGCGCTTCTGAGCATTTGAATGGAAAATTGCAAATAATTTAGCAATTTTGAAGAAAAAATGATCAAAATTGGTAAGTCTGAATGAAAAATAAATACTTTACAGTACAAAACCAGGATGGAAATTGCTATATAAATTATTATACTATTCTTCCATGATGAGTGAGTGAGGATACCAATAAAATCTGTAGTTTCGAGGTAGCTAACCTACTAACTTGCTATCCAGCTAGATAAAAAAAAAAATGACAGCAAGATAACTAGACAGACAGAACGGAAGAAGGAAGGAAAAAAAGCTGCTAGTCAGACAGATTTGAGCAAACATTGCATAAAGATTCAATTGCGGGATTTCATCTTCTTCACTTTTCTAAATACAATGTAGTCTTTCCTGTTTTGTTCTGTTCTTAAATGTTTCTTTATAAGTGTGTTCTGTGAAATTTGTTTTTACTGAAATTGCTTATTTTTGGGAGCCAAAAAAAAAAAACAAATCTGTGCTTATTTTGCAAAAAGTGTTCTGTGTAATGTTTTTGTTTGCTTGTTGTTGATTTATTTATGTACATTGTTTATTTCAAGTTTTGGTTTTGTGCCTTCTTCCTGCAATAGAGCAAATGTTATTTTCAGAACATAAGATAATGAAATAAAATGACTGGTTTATTTATTTATTCACGTTTACATTAAATCCACTGTATTTGTCACTGACAGCCTCTTTCCTCAGGACTGGACTATTTATTTGTTTTTTTTTTTTACATTACTTAGGTTGCAATTTTGCTCTTACTGTAGAGCATTTTATAACCCTTCGCTTGCACACAATAAGAAAACACTGCTGTCGTTACATGTATGAAGTTAAAGGTGAACTCTATGTGTGTCAGTTGGTCAGAAAATTGATTTGACCATTAGATCACAGGATAAACTGCCGATACCTTTGTTGTCTTCCACAGGAGGCTCAATCTGAATTCCTGGCATGTCGACAGTCTTCAGAGGATCCACACAAGCTGGAATGCTCGCATTACTGTTCTGGAGAATCTGAATAACTGTGTCATACTTATAGCTGCGAAATGAAGCCACAAAACGATATCAAATATTGAAAGTAATCCTAATCGGTCTTTCAGATTTTTTTGTTGTTGTTTTTTCGGAGTGTAAAGGTTTCCGTTGGCGCTTACAATCCCATGAAGAAATGCGTCAGGCCTGTGAGAAGGGCGCCGACGGCCATGAGTAAACACCCGGCAGCGATGAGTCTGGGCCGATGGAGCTGAGCCCCAAAATGGCTGACCAAGGCGAGAAACAGCAAGTTACCTACCGTCAGAGAAAGACGAAAAGGAATAGAAAATGACAGCAGTATCAACATACTATAAGATAAGATTGCTGGGCTGCGTGGGTAAAGCGATACCCATCTCAAAGCTGCCATCGATGAGGCCGACGTGCGTGCTGGAGAGGTCGAAGCGTCTCTCTATCTGAGTGATGGAGCTCTTCATGTAGGTGCCTGCCAGCGCCTTGGAGAAGTAGGCGAAGGAGAGCGCTATGATGAACATCTGGGGAACACAAAACAGGAAGACGCGGTGAGATCTGCAGCCCTGCTTTTTGTCTTCTACCATCCACTACCAGGAAATCAGAGAATTTAGCCAGATTTAATCTGAACCAGGCCTTTAATCTGAAACTGGATGATTGTTTCATTTTCCAACTGTCTTTCATTCTGCAGAATACTTTAAGCTATTATTACCTTTGGATGCAAGTTTTTTCGCAAACGAGCGCATTTTAAATCACTTTTTATTTGTAACCAAACCAACACAAAGTAGCTAGAAAAGGAACAATTGTTATTATTTTCCAGGATTTTTTTTTAGACTCATGTGACTGAGAAATCCAACCATGTTCTCTTTGGACCAAACATTTTTGCTTCATTTTAGCTGCATTAACAGGGACATATCGTGCAAAATCCACTTTTTAGCCTTTGTGTACTTTGAGTATTTGAAGTACTCAAAGTAAATACAAAACAATATCAAATATTGCTACATCTATTCTGTCCTGGTGGTTGTGTCAATATTGTTATGTTCTTTTTGAGTTACATTTTTCGGTTTGTTGCCAACGACGTTTTTCTCGTCTATGATGTCTCTGCGAGTGCTAAACAAGGTCATGACTTCCAGCTGATCAGTTTGGTGACATTCCTCCACATCTCTTTTTTTTCTCGCAGCAATTTTGTAGTCCAAGTTCAGTTGTGGTGAGCTTGCAAGTAGACAAGTCAAAATGTTTGCTTCTGGCATGCATCACTGCACAAGATTCCTCGCGTTGTCTTCTGACGTCAGAGACTCTTTGAATTGTCTAATTAAAATGATTTTTTTCTCAGGAATGTAAAAACATCAGTGGGGAAAGTCTGTTTGCGTGGAGCCCTTAAGGACCTCCGCCAGTATCAAGAAGGATTTTCCAAAAGACTTTGTCCGATTAAGGGGTCATTTCCTTCTCTCCATGGAAACGAGGGACAGAGCAGCACTGTAAGCTCCAAACAACATTAAAATGAGAGCAAAGTTTATTTTAGACTTACATTTTGTGTTGATAATGATGTCCAGGCCATTGGGTGATAGTAGCATTGAGCCTTCTGCTTCTGTTAGCGCTGTGTGCTAGCTTTTAGCTGCCTCCTTGCAGATTTAACTTCACTGCATGTTTTGAATGGAATTATCTGATTTTTGTTTTTGCAATTTTTGTTACAATAACAAGGAAGTCAGACGGAAACATTTCAGTTCTATGTTACGTAAGCCATAAGTGAATGATTTGCCTGTGAAAGGGGAAGATTTAAAAGCGTGTCATGTCCACTTTAATGTAACGCTGTGCAACTTTCAGCGTCTTTCTGCCCAGTGCCTGCGCCGGTTAACTTGAAAAGATTAAAACATTTTTCTATTTTAGCTAGAAACAGCCCTTATTAGGTTTCTCTTGTAACACCGGGTTTTAAATAATTCCTACATTCAAGTCCATCCAGGATTTGTACAGTTTCAGGGTCAGCAGAGGGGCAGCCAACATTTCTGCAGACCCCACACATCCTGGACACATTTAGCACGACGCTCTTTGCCAAAACCAGCCGCTACAGAGACGCTCTCTTATTTTTCTTATTTACATCTAAGTAGGGAGGGGGAATAATTTTGCATTTGCCCTTTTCATACATTTATGTTTTAAATATCTTTATCAGGAGCAAAGTGGAACCAAAAAGAAATTCCTTACTTTGTGTGTGCAAACCTGGTGAGTAAAGCTGATTCTGATTTATGTGCAACTTAGACTCACCCAGTGACTCTAAACTTGCTTGTCTTCAGAAAACCCCCCAAAAGACAACAAGAGAGCAAAAGGTAGTACTCATCCTGAGCCAAGCACTGAACCCAGAGCCTTCAAGATGCTAATAGTTGCACCATTATTCTGCTTTTTAGGCTTTTAACTTGTGTTTTTTCTTTTTTATCGAAAGGCAATTACACCTGAGAGCATCAAAAGAATGTGCTGTAAGAATACCAAAATTAGAAGAAAAAAAAAAAAAAAGATAAAAATCTGAGAAGTGCGGGTTACAAACAGCTTGAGTACTTTGAGAGTGGAGAGGCGCTTTCTGCTTTTTCGTTCAGTGGGGTCACAGAGGACCTGCTGGCTGGTCATCTGGCTGACGTCCTGCGAGGACTCTTCCATCTTCTGACGTCGTGTCTGCCTTCTTCCCCGGTGCTCTGTTGGGGAGAGGATCTGAAAGTTTACTAATTTAAATTCTTTGAATAACTTCAGTTCCACAAAAAAAATTTAAAAATTAATAAAAAATTCCATAATGATTAGTTCAAGGAAACAGAAATATAACAAAAAAAAAAAGATTGAATCTCGGTGGAGGTTGTTTCATCCAACACTTCTAAGCAAGTATCCTAAGCTTTTTATGTACAAATATAAATACAAAATATTACTGCAGTTGAGTTTGTCGTTTTACTCTGGAAGAACAGACAGCTCGATTAAATAATTGAAACAAACAAACAAAAAAAAGCCCATTGATGAGACATTCATACCTGTGTCGACCCCCCTTCTCGGTCGTCTCAGGTGAGTTTGCGTCAGCTGATGCTCGACTCAGTCCATTTCAGAAAGAAAGAGCTGCTGACAACCCTGCAATCATTTGTCAGGTAGACGGACTGTAACGATGGATCTGACAGAAAATCTATATCTTTAGTCACTTCATGACCCCATTAGGACCCCCCAAAGGGGAGCATGCCTTTTATAAATTATTCATCTGTGACCACAAGTCTTGGTTTTCTTTGTCATACATATATAGAAAACAAATAAAATAATACCTGGAGCATCTTTAGCACTGGAGGCTCTCCTTCCTTCTTTTGCGTTTTCTTCTTCCTCGTCTCTTCCTCGTTAAGCACTCATGTGTCTCTTCTTCGACTGAATGGAGACAGCTCTGCTCTCTCCTCTAGCTCCTATTCTCCTGGCTCAGACTAGCGCTGTTACTTGGATCCAGCAAAACAAAAGCTCCGACACATTTTTATTCCATACACATGCCAACCAGTCCAGGAGGAGGACAGCAAAGAGGGCAGAGAAGGATGTGGTGCTCAGGCGGAGGGGGGTGGTCATAGATTAGAGGTTTTGGACAAGTCTCTGGATTTTTAATGAGGTAAAAAAATGTCCTCCCTGCTATCACAAAGAATTGGAAGAACTTTTGTTTCTTTTCTACGACGCCTGGCCAGATAAAGAAAAGAGCGAAAACATGCCAGGCTTGGGGGCCGACACTGAGTTGTCTGAGCAGTGCACCTCTGTAAATGAATGTGTCTGGAATGCTGTGTGAGGCCGGTACGACTTGTATGGTCACACACACAATCAGCTTTGTTCTCACGGACGCCGAGGATTACTGAGCATAAGCCTGAAATTCCTGCACACAAACTGTACAGGAAGTAGTTCCACTTTGTGCCGTAAGCTTGCCATCTCTGACCTGACCAGAAAGTGTATCCAACACTGAACTGACTCACTCCAGAATGCATTCTAAATTAGAGTCGAAATGTTTTTGCCTTACTTATCTTCTGAAGATAAGATGTTCCTTCATGTGGCCTTGCATGAGTATTAATATCCCTTGAACATTTTGTCTGCTTCCAAACACAAACTTCAATGTACTGGACTGAGTTTATCCTCCCTTAATGAATGCTCAGCAGAACCAGATTTAGCTTCAAATACAGGTTTAGGTGTTTACGAGCAAATCTCTACCAAGCTTGCTGAAGGTATTTCTCACCTCAACGGTTGTCTCTTTTTACCAGAAGTACCACATAGTATTTAGCGCCACCATGTTTCACTGCAAGGGTGGTGAGTTCAGAAAGAAGTACTGTGTCAATTTTATATTATTATGCCATTGTATCTTGGTAAAATTGTTGATTTGTGGTCTTATCTGACCACAGTACCTTCTGCATCTTGGCTGTCCTTGTGTGCCAAACAGCATACAAAGTTTCCCTCAGAAATAGCTTTATTCTTGCGATTCTAATATTAAACATTGTACCCGTTTACACCGAGCTGCTCTTCAAATGAAATGCAACATATTTTCAGCCGGTCGTTTGCACGACGCCAGTGACTTTCTGAAGTATCAGAGTAAAACTTTTCTGAAACCCCCCCGGAGGAGAAGTACTCTGCTAAAGCGCACGTGCGGATAACAACAGGAACAATGGCGGACGGCACAGTGTTGTTTTGTGATACTCAACCTGTTCTGTTTAGCACAACTTCTAATAAGAGATATATTTATTTGAGCATTTTCTTCTTGGGAGACTGAGTTAACAGGTATGAGGTAGAAGCTAAGACATGCTACAATCCCGGCGCCATCTAGTGGCCTGGTATTACAACCACAGCTGAGTCAAGGTGTCTTGAACCCATTTTGTGATGGTACAAAATTAGCCCCAAGCACAGGTGGTTGACCTAAGTTCTGCTTTTATTGCAACAAACTAATTTTTTTTTCTTCTTTTTGCTATTTCTTCAATGGACACTTTAAAAATATTTATTTTTATAAGGCAAACGGGCAAAACCCTCCTTAGGATTTTGCTCTTACACATCTCTCTAACAACAACAACAAAGCATCTGCACTAGATTTTATTTAGGAGTATCAGAGTGAATGAGACAAACGGCAATTATCAGACGTTTATTTGTTAAAATGTGTGGCATTGTTTTCCTTCCATAATTATATGCTATTTTGTGTCAGTCACTCACAAAGAATAATAAAGAAACGTGACAAACTGTGAGACGTTTCAAGTGGGATTAATTAGGTACTGTTTTCAGTTTGGATAGACTTACTTAAAACCACAGTAGAACATTTTTCTGCGTGTGTAGAGCACCACCTGCTGGTAGCATTTTAATTTAGGTGAAAGTAAATGCATTCAGCCTTAACGTTCCTGTACTTTTGATGTGTTTCGGAACATCCAATCGTTGTTCATCCTGAAATCTCAGTTTCCGAGTGTCACTGGGAGAAACATGCTCAAGTTCAAACTCTGCTTCTGGTCCAATGAAAGCAAGAGGAGGGCTATTTGGAAAGGACAAACTAAACATAGAGAAGGTCAAGGTTGATTACCGCAGGTAGAGCAAGAACAGAAAAGAGGAATGGAGCTACAGTTGACAACTGTACTTGGAAAATGATGCATTACCTGGAAATGGCCTTTGCCCGTTTGGTAAAAACTGGGAAATCAGGGCAAAACGCCTGGAAAAGAAATGTGTGAGGGGTGAGAGGAGATTCCAGGACCCAGAGGCCGGTTGGGTTGCAACACTCTTTACTTTTTTTTTCTTTTTTTAGACATCAGCTTGAAGCAGACCAACCTAATTGTTAAAGCCTGATGCAAAACTGCCCTCTAAAACTCAGTCCATTGAAAAATTTCTCATAAGCTGTTTTTAAATTGTTCAGGTACCCCTGACAGATTTAGATGTAAAATTATTTTCATTCAACCAAGAATTTTGATTCAGACTGGAGGTAACCTATTTTCTGATAGCTTTAACACATCTGGGAATAAATCTGGACTTATTTTTAGGTTTTCCACCAATAATCCACCAAGCATAAAAAGCGTTAAATAGTTTAGGACAACTGTAAAGCAGATTTTTAATTTTTTTTATTTTATTTTTTATTTTTAAGTATTTTTGGGATAAACTTGAGAAAACAGAATTGTTCAGAATTGAACAATAAGTAACAAGAAAATGTTTTTATTTTGATAAAAATTCCCTTCTCACCCACCGCGGGTGGTTCTTATCCTCTGAGCTCGGGTCCTCTACCAGAGGCCTGGGAGCTTGAGGGTCCTGCAGTATCTTGGCTGTGCCAAGGACTGCACATTTCTGGACTGAGATGTCTGATGTTGTTCCTGGGATCTGTTGTAGCCACTGCTCCAGTTTGGGGGTGACTGCCCCGAGGGCCCCGATGACCACAGGCACCACTGTGGTCTTCACCTTCCAGGCCCTCTCCAGTTCCTCCCTGAGGCCCTGGTATTTCTCCAGTTTCTCGTGCTCCTTTTTCCTGATGTTGCAATTGCTTGGTATTGCTACATCTACCACAACGGCTTTCCTCTGTTGTTTATCCACTATGACAATGTCTGGTTGGTTCGCCATTACCATTATGTCTGTCTGGATCTGGAAGTCCCACAGGATCTTAGCTCTGACATTCTCCACCACCTTTGGGGGTGTTTCCCACTTTGAGCTCGGGGTTTCCAGTCCATATTCTGCACAGATGTTTCTGTACACTATGCCTGCCACTTGGTTATGTCGTTCCATGTATGCTTTCCCTGCCAGTATCTTGCACCCTGCTGTTATGTGCTGGACTGTCTCAGGGGCCTCCTTACACAACCTACACCTTGGGTCTTGTCTGGTGTGGTAGATCTGGGCCTCTATTGCTCTGGTGTTTAGGGCCTGTTCCTGGGCGGCCATGATGAGGGCCTCTGTGCTGTCCTTGAGCCCAGCTTTTTCCAGCCATTGGTAGGATTTACTGATATCAGCCACTTCGGTTATTTGCTGGTGGTACATCCCATGTAGGGGCTTGTCCTCCCATGATGGTATCTATATATATATATATATATATATATATATATATATATATATAAATATTATATATATATTACGCACGTATATATATATATATATACGTGCGTAAAAAACACCACACATTTAGAAATGTATGGTTAAAGACTACCTAAACCTCAACTCAACAGTCTTGTGTCAATTTGTTTAATTCTGCATTATTTTAGCATAAAACCGTGTAAATGCTGCCCTCCATGGGCTGGAGGGTGCTACTGCAGTTAGTTATAATGGCATATCTTGGTTGAGGTCACAGTTTGGATATGAAACCACCATCAACTTCATGGCTTTTTGCAAATATAAATAATATTAATAATATTAACTGACCTGAAAACATCTTTATGCTGATTTTCAGTCAAACTGTGTTTATTTCAGCATGTGGCACACTAAAAGCTGATCAAGACTATATTTACTTTTTTTTCTCTTTTTTGTTTAATTCATTGTCATTCAGGGCTGAAAGTGAATGTGAGCTTCTATATTTTTCACAAGACAGGAGATATTAAAAGAAATGGCTCATTTATATAGTTAAAAAAAGTCTTAGAAGTCAATATCTTAATTATGATAAATTAAGACCAACTAATGAACTTATTGTCTTTAATGTATATTCAACTGTACAAAGAAAGTTCAAGAAGAGAACCTTATGCAACATATATGGCATATTAAAATAAAAAAGCATCTAACTTTCTTTGTAAATCCAAATTATTAACAGTGATTATTAAGTCAGTGTTTTATGACTGGATGTTACAGCTGCAACAAAATATAAGAAAGTAAATTACAAAAACAAGTTTAGTTCTCAGTCCAATGGCTTTCAGTTCACAATTCAAACAGTGGCTTGCTATACGACACTTAATACTTCAGAAGACATCGTGACTACAGCTTGTTGCAAATTAAAACAAAATTATTTAACCAAAACAAAACTGTAATGTATTACATAATAATTATGTTGACACACAATGCATTGTTGGGGCACATTTCAGGATTTTCTTTCACTTTAAAATAAAACAATGATTAACTGCTTATCAGTGGTATAAGCCTGTAAAAGTGAAGTTAAACACCAGTAGCAAGACTGATATCCTCCAGTGATTTAAAAAAAAAAAAAAAACCCACACACATTAAAATGACTCATGAAAGAATCAAGAGTCTTTCAGCTTCAACTGAGTGTAAAACTGTAATTTTTAAAATCTTTTCAATATCTATATACATCGATTTAATGTTTAAAACTGAACTCAATGAAAAGTGAGTTGAGTTTCAAATCAAGCTACTTTGACTGTTTGGACAAAGCTCACATATTTTTCAATGTCAGATAGTTGCTCTAATTGTGACTTTTATATCTAAAAAAAACTGTACCTTACCACATTTGATCCAGTTTGGGATCCATCTTCTTTCCACAAAGATGCGGCCTTCTTGTAATATGTTAAATCGAACTCTCCTTGTTTTCCTCTTCTTTGTTCGTAGAAATGCTGATGTTTCCATGTCCATTGTTCTGTGTGTTACCCTCCAATACGTTGTCTTTGGCCTGGTTCCTCAGAGCTAGCTTCTTCTGTCTCTTGACGATTTTAAGGTAGAGAATTCCCCACAACACATTGGTCAGGAAGTACAGTCCAGTTACCAAGCCTAAGAAAGTCATTCTGAAAGTAAAGCGTGTTATAAAAACATTGAATACACGTGTGCCGGATTTTATTTGCCGTGATTTGTGACGTGGCTTGCAAGGCCAGGATTTGTTCTCACCTGAACGCGTTGGAATGATAAAGTCTACATGCTCCGCGTCCTCCACATTGCTTCGTGCCCCATTTCAAACAAGTTCGATCGATCAGTGCTCCGAAATATATCGGGGGAGGGATCCCACCTGGGAGGTCACATCAAACGTCGTCAATGTCGTTACTAAGAATTGGTGCTTGTTGCAGGTCCAGCACTTACCTAGAGTTCTCACAATCAGGGTTTGCATGCCCAAGGCCAAAGACTTCAGATCTGGCTGGATGGATCTAATTCAGCAAAGCACAATGGAACATTCTGTCAGAGTATAAAACGTGAAATTTAAGAAAAGGAGGTTTGTTTCTTGTGGGCATTTAAGGATGAAAGAAGTAAACATAGCCAAAGTTAGACAAACCTATTTACATTTATTTTGTAATTGCCCTGACTTAAGTTTTATTGCTGTCACTAATGTTATTGATGCACTGATTTGGCATTGGCATTATGTCCAACTGCCTAAGTCGCCTGTGTTCAGTAACTTTCAGATATCTTTCTGCTTCATCACACTTGGTTCCAATATTAGCTCATTAGATGAGCTAATACTGCATACCAGCAAGGCAGTTTCACTGGTTAATTCAAGTGTGTAGGTTAAGGGATGCATCTAAAACTTGAAGAATTGATTGAAACTTACCTGAGTAACACGATATATCCCGGTGTGCCCCCACAAGCAGAAATGAAAGCTCCCACCACCGTCAAAGCCATGTAGATTTTAAATTTATAATCACAATCGCTCTTCCTCGGACACTGGCCCAGCACAGCAGACATGTTCGCAGCAGGAGTCATGAAATCCCCAACACAGGTACAGTTATGAAACACCTGAAGAACAAAAACACAAGGATCTAATGTAGAACGACTTGTACCTTCGGCTCAATACAGCTGATACAGATTTTGGAGATCTGCTCCTTTCAATCTTCAGAGTGAAATCTGTAATTCTGTGTTGTCTATGTGGATGGATTTTGTGTTGGTGGAAAAAAAGCTCACCATTGCTTTTCCTGTCCCAGTGGAGGTCTGGCAGCCAGCCAGGCAGGGAGAGGCATAGGTCATGCCGTTATAGGCGCACACTGGATCCCAGTGCTTCATGGAGCAGGAACAGCCCATGTTGCACGGCGACAAAAGTGTGGAATAATTGTAGGATACTTGTTGATAACTGGACCAAAGCAGACATGTGCTGTTTGTCAGAATATTATTCATTGCCAATAAAGTCAAAAGATTTCATTAAAAAAAAAACTAAAAAAACAACTCACCCTTGATATGCAACAGTCAAACCAGCCACCTCTGCATTGTCACAGTGGAAGAAGCCCTGCAGGGCAAGCAAAGAAAAGGATCCAAGAGATGCAGTGATGGACATTCTGGCCGCTCCAACAACACCCAGGTTGAAACGTTTCAGCACAAAACCACCGGTGATCATGCCCAGAGCGACTGCGGGCAGGTTCATGATGCCTTAGTGGTGAAATGTAGAGATGGTTTATAGGACACAAAGGATGATTCCTTACACTTTCAAGACGAAAAACAAAGGTTTGACAATGCTGGATAACCACCCAGTCATCAAATGCTAAATATAGCGTCTACATTTTCTAAACACTTGCACAAAGGGAGATCTCATTAAGTGCTTACATTCTTGAGTCGATGTTATCACACACGATCACACTTCCCTTTCACAACATCATTGTTCCAATTGCAGGAAAGTTAAGAGTGAGTGGGGGTGGTACAAAAGTTGTACAAAATTTATATCACAGAAGAGGTATAAAAAAAGTTTTTAATGGACCCATTGTATAATAAACAACCTGCCATTCTAGATGTGAATACAGTTTTTAAATCCATTGCACATACAAAATACTGAACTAAATGATCTTCTTAGTAGATGTTTCTGTACTTTGTTCATACTCAAGATTTCAGGATCCAACAGGACCCAGGACATTTTTGCAACACTGTTCAACATAATTTTTCTAGAGGTTTCTGAAACCTTACAGACTGTCATAGATTTTGCAGTGTAGATATGCTCATATACCTATGAGAAAAATAGCTTTGGATGCTGCCTGGCCGTAGATCTGCTCCATGAATTTAGGTTTAAAGGTGATCATGCCAATGAAACCGTTGACCGCAACCAGGTGGGTGAGAATCATCATCGTGTAGATGCTGTTTCTGAAGAGTCTCTTCAGTGAAGGAACGAAATCTGACGAAGAACAAAGCATTAAATAAAATTACTCTCAGCTCTGAGTGTTTTTTGGGCATACAACCAAAACACTGAGCTACCTTTAGCCATTTCCTTAAATGTGATGGGTTTCTCTTTGTCTGCACCATCTTCGGTTTCATCTGGTAGAAAACTCTCCTGTTCTGGCCCAGAAGATAGCTCTGTACTTTTGTTGCCATCTTCTGCCTCTTCCCCCTGTTTCGGCAAAGACTTGGGCAGGAAAAAGAAGGGGATGCTCGCCAGCAGAATCACTGCACCAGTAAAGATGAAGCCCAGCCACCAGGCTCCCACCCAGCGAGAGTCCTTGTAGGTGATGGTGATGCTGTCTGGGTAAAAGGAAGAAGGATGATTGTTGGGTTAGGACATTTGTTTTCATGTTGTGCTTCTTTTTGTCTGAATTCCCAGACAAAATCTGAATAAGTGGAGCAATCCCATGGATGTAAATTCTTCCTTGGGAAGTTGTAGGTTTCTTTAAAAATCTAGTCTTGATATCCAAAGTGGTTGCCATTTTAAAAAATCGTATTAACAGGATATGAATTAGTTGTTCTCCATTGAAACATTTAGGTACTGAATGATGATATACCAGTAAACATGCAGCTATAGTGTGGATTACAGGATATAGGTGGATCCGATATTCTATAGAATTACTCAAAGGAATGTTTTGGCTGATGGCAACCTGTTTCTCCTTTATTCTCAGAATGAGATGTCCCATACCTAAATCGACAAATCCAATGTCCACATAGGTCTTGGCAAGGAAGGATCCCAGCATGAACCCAAACATAGGACCTAATATTCCCGTTGTATGAATGCAGGCTAGCAAAGAAGAAAAGGGGAGAGAAATAGAAGTGAAATATCAGTCCAGTATAGAAATTCTTACATAAATTGATCAAAAATAAAGGTGGGCTAATAAGAAGCTGAGAGTTGGCTATGAAGATGTATGATATAAGGGAAAACTAAAACGTATACCGATCCGATGCAGAGTGCTGAGTCAAAGCATGCTGTAACTAATAACAACAAACCCAAATAGAAAGGAGTGTTCTCATGTTTGGAAAAGTCATCCAGATAGGATATTCCCAAAGGCATGATGGGAGTCTCTCCAATTCCACGCAGCATGTTTCCCAGGAAAACGTAGATCCACATGGAAGAGCCGACTGCCTCTTCACAAGCTGGGGAGAAGACGACCAGCAATTAAACACTTTCTGGCAGATTTAGGATCAACACTAAAGTGCATGGCGGTGAATTTCAAAACAAAATGGCAGCTACCTTCCCTTTTTTCATCTGAGATTTCACCCGTCTCATCCAGGCTGTGGTTGGACAAACATGGCACGATGTTTTCTGTGCTGTTGACCTGAGTGTTGTGTGACATACTGGTCTCATATTTATACCTAGAAAAAATAAGAATAATGTAATCTGTACAATATTTGAAAATATATGAATACTCCCTTTCTCTTTTGTTGTAATATGTAAATTGACTAGCTAATTTAAACACCTGCTCTACTGATGAGTTGTCAGAGAGTTGGGGTCTAAATGTTAAGGTTGTCAAAGTCAAGCTGGCATAACTGACCTACTTTCCTCTGCCTTGTTTTGTTTTGTTTTTTTATTAAAATATATTCCCTGAGCTTGTCACTTTGTTATTGAGTAGCGTTGCCGATTAGCAGCAAAGCACTGCATCCCTTTCTCTTTCATATATATTTAATATTTAGCATGTCATATTAATGCGACTTGTCAGCTAAAACCAATAGTAGTCGGCGAGCAATGTTTTTTTTGTGCATGTGACACGACGGTGCAACATGTCTGTAAGCAACTTATGTCACCGATTTTACTTATAAAAGTGCTTTACTACTGGTTAAAATATAATACAGTTCCTTGACAAGCTATTTGTGAAATATACAGATTCTTTTTGAAAAGATGTAATAGGTTTTATACTAACGGGCCCTGCAGGAAATGCGGCAGCGCAACAATGAACGATCCGGCGGCCATGACCAAGCAGCCGATACCAATCAGCCTGGGACGATGGAGCTTTGCACCAAAGTAGCTCACAAAGGCGATGACCAGCAAGTTTCCTATGAAGGAAAATAAATGCAGGAAGCCATTAATTAAAGGAGTAGCTCCAAGTATTTCCGAATCCAGAACATCTTAACTTCACAAACCCATTTCAAAGCTGCCATCTATGACCCCAATCAGAGAGCTGGGGATGTCGAAGCGTCTCTCAATCTGGGTGACGGAGCTCTTCATGTAGGACCCGCCAAAAGCTTTGGCAAAGTACACAAATGCCAAAGAGACAAGGAATAGCTGCAAAATAATATAAAAGGTTTTTAAGCTAAGTTGCCTTTAAACACACCGGACAATCTCAGACAATGCGCAACAATTACTTCATATGTCTAAAATCCAAAACGTACCGAGTGCCTTTAACTCCAGACTAAAAATCCAAATCTTTTAGAGTTACATTCAAAACATAATAGATAAACATTTTGATGTGTAACGTCACTTTTGGCGGAAATGTGCCATACAAATAAACTTTGATCGATTGATTGAACGTATGAGGACAAATCTCAATAAGTCTGACACATCTTCAAAGAACCCTAGCAACTCTTTTCAGCACCAATGAAAAATGCTTTTGGTGTACAAAGAGTTTTTCTTTATGTGACTGAAGGGGTGAGTGTATTTCACTTGAAAACACTAAGAACACCAGCAGTGTTCATATTAGACCACTGTAATATACAGAAACATTCCTGCTTGCTTTGACTTAACCCTAAATCGAATGTGCAGATTTAGCCTAAAGCCATTTGATGATGTAATAGGAGGAGATGATTTATGATTTGTTTACAAAACTAACTCGTTGGTTATTTTCTTTATTAGCTCAGACCATGTCCCCAATTTGCTTTAGTCCTGGCAACAAGAATGATTTATGAAGATTTAAATAAAAAATAGTTTGAGATGCTTATCCAGTAAGAGTTGGGCAACCTTTTACCAGCAACCAAAACAAATAGGTTTTCCAAAAGGAACTCAAATCCTTTTCCTTTGGAAAATAATGCCCAACATTATTTTGTATTACTACTAACCATGCAATATATTGTGTACACACATGTCATGTACTCTGATAAACTCTGATAACATTTTGGTAAATACTGCTATTAATTACTCTTGTTTGGTACAAATAATGGCACTGGGAGAGTACAGTAAAAATCAGCACCTTGTTTCTTACAGAAATAATCATTCATATGCATTTTATTAATAACAACCGAATAGATGTGATGCATTACTCAATTTCAGGTGAAGCATTGTTTCGCAGGCCTTGGATTTGGCGAAGGGTTGACCTTTTTTCTACGTTAAAGCCCAACATGTGGTAATACAGGCAAAAGGTAGGACTCCACTGACCTTGAGCTTGGAGCAACAGCCCTCACGTGTTTTTTTGGACTCCACGCTCATGATGCTGTGTCTTGTTCAACTGGATAGAAAAAAGGAGGAACTAAACAATCCCGATATCCCTGCAACATTAAAAGTACAAAATGTTAGCTGCAAGCAAGCTTTTACTAATTTCATTATTTTTGTTTGATAGACATAAAACTGTCTTATTTCCTCACTCTGTAGGCATTAAGGAAAATGTTGAAACTGTTTTTTTTTTTGTTTTTTTTAGGACAAAAACACCTTAATAGGTTTAACTTTCTTTCCCCAAAAGCCACTGACATTATCTTAACAATTTGTCTTTTCAAACTTTTGTTTTTGATTATCGTTGCAACTCGTTCTACACTGAGCTGCACATCCTAATGAAGAGACAGAAGGGGGGGAAAAAAGATGAAAAGAGACAAAAACTGTTGGATTATTTACCTGAAGTGGTGAGATCCCAGCTTGATGGCTTGTCCTGACTGGCAGGAATCAGTGCTTGAAGCCCAAGTCTTATCTCCAAATTATAAAATCACATGTAATCAGTAACTCGGTCACTCATGTTGGTCTTGTTGAGTATGTCAACAAAAAGCCATCCAGGCCTCATGTAACGATGACACGAGCCCCGGACTCAAACAGAACCGGGCGACTGAGCGGCTCGTCCAATCCGAGCAGCAGGCGAAGGGGTCAGAGGTTCTCCGAGGACAAACACAAGCAGACAGTCCCAGTTGTGCACGTCCTTCTTGGTGAGACTTCACAGGCCTCCCAAGTAGCCATCCCTTTGAATGCACAACAAACAGAGCAGCAGCGCGCCGCTGAGTTGGCCAGGGTTTTATTGTGTGTTTGCGTGTTTCGGAGAGGAAGGCCGGACAGTAGAGCTGCGAGCTTAAGAATGGCTCGGAGGTAAACAGGATTGAAATAACGGCAAATGTTTGTTACCTGAAAAACAAAAGGGATTTACCTTACCGCCACACTCAAGTACAGCTGCAGTGTGTAACTATTATGAAAATGTATTCATATGGGTTTTTTTTTTACATATTTGTTAAAACTGTCACCATGTTGTGACAAATAATCAGCGCTGACTGGAAACAACCAATCAGAGCCCGAAGCAGGGTCTTAGCACTGGCCTTGCCTAGCTTGTCATGAATGCTTAAGCTAGTCAGTATAGCCAACGCTGGCAGTAAATAAAACAGTTTTCCTGGAACTGTGGGCTGTTTTTCCACCATTAGCATATTGTGCTGCACTTACACAAGATTGACTGACAGCACTAAGACCCTCCCCTTGGCTCTGATTGGTTGTTTCTGATCAGGTGCGCTGGATTTCACAATTGTGGAGGAAGAAACTAATTCCTCGTTTTTCACAGGATAAGACAAAACTATTATTTTCATTGTACATATTTGATATGCACCACTTAGCCCCTGCTAACGCTATCCAACCATATATGGCAAAAACTGAACTCATCATTTCTCTTTAAAACATTAATATAACATTTATTTCATGCAGCGGTGATAGTGCATTTTCATCCAGCTGTACAATCAACAGAATTACAAAAGAAAACAATACATAGCCTGGTATACACATTAAAAATTTTAACCTTGGTTTGACAGTCTACGTTAGTGGATATTACATTTAACAGCTAAAACACAATACAATCAGTTCAAACTTGAAAGCAAACCCACAAGTTTGGAGTCTACTATTTATGTCATACATAACAACACAGATGCTTATGCCAACGACAGTTTAACTGAACAGAAAAAATAAGGTTATGTAACAAATAAAGGGTAATATTATGCTTACAAAGCTTTCAAAACTCACTAAAATGGGAGTCAGACGTAATAAAATGGGAGCACAGCTGATAATTTATGACAAAACATGAAATATATAGAAACCGACCAATAAAAGCCTTTAACAGTTATAATGACATGACAAATGTACATTTCCAGAAGGTAGTGTTTCAGTGACAAGCAGTCCTTTAGCACTACAACTACAAAAATAAACCCTAAGGCTTGTTGTGCCATATGCGATATTTCACATATCCCTTGGGATTTTGCTCCATTTTGAAGAACATACTAATCAGTCCTTTAAACCAAGTTATTGCAACAATGACTGCACTTACACCTTTTTGCTAAAATGGCGTAACTTAGCTAAGTTAGATTTAAGCTGTTCTGTGGTCCCCAACACCCTTGCATACCGGGAGTTGACTGTATAAACTGACCTAAAACTATCCAAGTTTCAATAGTGCACACAAGCTAAAGGCTTTAAAAGATAAATTGAATTCCCGCCCTGATTCTTTTGCAATCACTCGTAATAGACAAAATGTCATATTTTTATTCTTCTTAATTGCTTTACTTCATGTCTGTATGTCTTTATGAAGAGTAATCACATAAAAAAAGAGGAGGAGGGGGAAGCCAAGGATGGAAGGTGCTAACCACCCAGACAGCGCTAACACTGTACCATTAGCGTGTTCAGGAGTGAACACAAGGGCTCATCTTCAACCTGGCTTTCTCGCAACATGCTAAATAGTGCTCTCCATGTTTGCGTCTTCTTTGTATTTAACAATGCTGATGCTAGCATGTCCATTGCTAAGTCTGTTAGCCTCCACTCCATTCTGTTTGGCCTGATCCCTCAGCTCCAGCTTCTTCTGTCTCTTAGCTATTTTGAAGTAGAGGATGCCCCACAACATATTGGCCAGGATGTAGAGTCCAATAATCAATCCCAGGAAAGTCAACCTGAAAGTAAAGCGTGTTGGAAAAATGAAGTTATATGTTGTTTAGCATATTCATAGTTGAGGTATGTTTTTTTTTTCTTTCTTCCCTGTACCTGAACGCGTTGGAATCATAAAGTCTGCATGCGCCACGTCCACCACATTGCTTGGTGCCCCACTTCAAACATGTCCGATCAATCAGTGCTCCAAAATATATCGGGGGAGGGATCCCACCTGGTAGAACAAGGTCGCATATGCCGACAGGTTGAGAAAAACGGACAAAAATATAATAGCTGGAAAAAGTAGTTGGGTTTTGTTGCTCACCTAGAGTTCTTACGATCAGCGTTTGCATGCCTAGTGCCAAAGACTTAAGGTCTGGCTGGATGGACCTAAATGAAAGAAAATGAGAAATTGAAGTTTTTCTGACAAAAAACATCAAAGAATAAAATGTGACAATTATGCATGTTGCCATAAGAAGACAATATAAAACATGCTTTACATTGGCCAAGATGTAATTATGAAAGACCAAATGCAAAGCTTCCAAAATGTGCAATGTTTCTACCTTACCTCAGTAGTACAATATATCCCGGCGTGCCTCCACAGGCAGAAATAAAGGCTCCCAGCACTGACAAAGCCATGTAAATTTTAAATTTGTTGTCACATTCACTCCTTCTGGGACACTGGCCCAGCACGGCAGACATGTTTGCAGCAGGAGACGTGGAGGTATCAATGCACGTACAGTTGTGGAACACCTTTAAAAAAAACAACAAGACAATGATCTGAATTAGATTTGTCTTGATTTCATATACTAATGTTCCATATCTTGTCTCATGTAAAAAAAAAAAAAAGCACTTGGTGAGACTGGCAGTACCATGCCACATTGATAGGGGGCAGTGTTGAGACTGAGAGGCACAATGGGCAACAGGTGCTCCTATTATATGAATTGGAAAAAAAATCTGAAAACAATCGAAAAATAAAAAAAATTAAAGCCGCAAGCGGCGTCGGGCGGCCCTCGCAGCCAAGCGCCGCTCCGGCCTATTGGCCACCGCGGGGGAACTAGCAACCGCCGGCCGCCAGCCACCACAGAAGCTCTCACGCAATTTCCAGCACCTCCGCCCGCACGGCACCGCGGAAGCTGTTGCACAGATTCCAGCAAGGCCGCCCACGTGCCATCGCAGAAGCCGTTGCGCAGTTTCCACGCCCGTCCACCAGGCGGTACGCATCGATGCGTTCGGCGGCGCTCCCTGACGACCCACAAAAAATGTGTTGCATATTGGTGCATTTAGCGAGGAGATATAGCTGGTGGATTAACCTAGGCGGCTCAGTGGAGTCAAATTACATTTCAATGCTGTTGTGCTCCTTAGAGGTCAACAAAGGTCATACATATCCAGTTTGATCCATGAGTAACTTATAGCCGATCTTATGCACATGGCGAAGCACTGCAGTTCGCCATTTCTACACCCAAATTCGTGCTCCTATAATCAGCGTTACTCACCGCACCGCGAGTTACCAGTTTTTAAACGAACGGCAATAAAACTCCGCTTCAACAGTCCGTTCCGGCTCACGAGAGTTGTTCGGATCTGCAGCTCAAAAACCGAAAGCAAAACGTTGAGCGTGGTCCGGTACTGTGGCTCCAAAGTCCGTGCAAAATGTTCAGGAAATGTTAGCAGCTCCAACTGGTTAGCAAAAACAAAAAAGTACAGTGCACAGCGTAATACGCCGAACCTCGTACGTAGCAGCTTGCTTCTGCAAGCTTGACTGACCAGTAAGATAGGGACAAGTTATATAGATGCATTTACTTGCACTAGTAAATAACAGTTATTAACAAAACGCTACATTTAGTGCGTGTTTTAAGCCAACAAAAACTATCTGAGTGTTTACATATAACCTCTCAGTTTATATGTAACCGCTATCCTTTTGGAAATTTCACGGCAGACGCTCTCGCAAAGTTTAGATGCGTCCATGCGTCCGTCGATCTGTTTGTCATTGGTGGAGTAAGACTGACACCAATGACAGTCTTACTCATTGGTGTAAGACTATAGTACTAGTACTAGTACTATAGTACTAGTATACTATACTATACTAGTATAGTACTATACTATACTAGTATAGTATAGTACTAGTATAGTATACTAGTACTATACTATACTAGTATAGTATTTCTATACTAGAAATACTAGTATAGTTATTCATCATGTTTTGCTGTCATTCTATGTTTCATTGGTGGAGTAACACTGACCCCAAGTGGCGAATTACGGAAATAGTTTCTAAACAGTGACAGCTGATCAATCACGTACTTATTATTTTAACCAAGAATAATCAATATTTTTAGTGTAAGAATTATTGGAACAAACCAAAACACATAACTATGTATATTTAAATAATTATTATGTTAAGATGGCCTTCATAAATTATATTTTCAGGGCTGCATTAATGTTGAAGAGAAAATTACGTCTTTTACCAAAATGGCCGACTTCCTGTGGGGTTTAGACCATGGCTCCAAGAGACTTTTTTGTACGTCCTGAAAAGATACACATGTGTACCGAGTTTCATAATTGTAGGTTAAAGCATGGCTTGGGGCTGATCATTTAAAGTTTTCTAGGGGGCGCTATAGAAAAATTAGGCCACGGCCACCAAATGTTGTGAAGGATTCCTGTCGGGGAGTCGACGAGGATTCATCCTAGAGAGTTTGGAGCAGCTGGGCCCGAAACTCTGGAATTGAGAGCCAAACGTATGGCAATGGCATTACAGGTCACTTCGCCACGCCGCCACGGCCACCTGCTTCATCGAAGCTGGTCGGGGTTGGAATCCTCAACACACCAACATGTTTTCTGTCTCTGGGCACAGTTTCATGTTGATGAGGTCAAAGGGGTCACATCGCGACCGTTCACAGTAAAACATTACATTTCCTGTTCTCAGGAGGCGTGGCCTAAGTGATGTCATCATTCGACCATAGGGTATTGTAGGAGATTCGATGATGATCAATCACAGTAACTTTGGTGCTTCTGTGAGTTTCTGAGTCGGAGACATAACAAGTTTTTTTTTTTGGCGAGTCGGTGAACTTTGACCCCTGCTAACCCCCCTTCAGCATACTCACAAACTCACCGTTTTGATAACTTTAGATGGGACATGCCTTGTGAACAGACTGATCGAGTTTGAAGCCGATCAATCGAAATCCCTAGGAGGAGTTCGATCAAATATGAAGGCTGAAAACGGCAAAAATGGGGTCAAAATCGGAGCTTCAATCCAAAATGGCCGACTTTCTGTGATACTTGCACTATGACATTAATTGTAAATTTTGAGCGTCTTGGGGAGCTCTACAAGTGTACCAAATTTCATGTCTCTACGATGAAGTAAGTGAATAGGAAAGGGTCCTTTGAAAATTTCTGGGTGGCGTTGTAGAGCCATTTCTTGTGTGATTTTTGTGTTGACCTTAAAAATCTAAATTTTTAAACTCCCTTTATGCTTCCGCCAAGTTTTGTGAGTTTTTGAATATGATAAGGCCCCAAAAAAGCCCCCCAAAGAGGTGGGAAGAAAAATAATAATAAACAGTACAAAAACAATAGGCCTTCGCGGCGCTTAGCTGCTCGGGCCTAAAAAAACAACATATTTTACCAACTCCATTAAAGCAACCAGACTTAGAAATAAAAGCAAACGAGATCAGACACAATTTTCAGTTTTAACTAAAATGGTAAATAATAAAAACAATCAAATCTCGTGTTCCTTTCATTAATTAAATGTTTTTGAAACACCTACTTTTTTTTTATTTTTTTTTTAGCTCAAATCTAAATTAAAATCTAGCCTTCTATTGGGGCTTCCCAAGTTCCCCCCTTCCTTTTTTCAATATACATTTTTTCTGTTTTTTTTTCTCTTGAAAAACAGAAAAAAATACGAAGAAAACAAAACAATCTTTAAAAAAAAACAAGGAAAGCAGAAAACAGGAAGGAAGAAAATGCAAAGAAAGATTAAAAATCAAATTATGATTAAAAAAACAACTACATTAATACTGAATACATATATAAAGAAAGGAAATGAAAACAATAAAATTGGAGAAGCAAATAAAAGTGATGATGTTAAATTAATAATGGGGAAAATGATCAATATTAATTTATGTTATCCTGCATAACCACAAAAGTTGGGAAAGTTATTCTTTATTTTTTGGATTCAATATTTGCCAGGTAAAGTACTTTATCAAGCAACTTATTTATTTGTATATCTTTCACTAATATCAGTGATAGGAATGGCCACTTTATCCAGTGGACATGAACTCCATGTTCACTATCGGAAAAAATCTCACCATTGCTTTCCCCGTTCCCGTGGAGGTCTGGCAGCCAGCCAGGCAGGGAGAGGCATACGTCACGCCGTTATAGGCGCACACTGGATCCCAGTGCTTCATGGAGCAGGAACAGCCCATGTTGCACGGCGACAACAACGTGGAATAATTGTAGGATACTTGAGGGTAACTGGAAAAGAGACATTTGTGAGAATGTGACTGAGTCGAAGACGTTTGATTTTGAAACGGAGCTGGGCTATGTGTCCATGTGCGAGACACTCACCCTTGGTACGCCACCGTTAAACCAGCAACCTCTGCGTTGTCGCAGTGGAAGAAACCCTGAAGGGAAAGCATACAAAAGGCCCCAAGAGATGCAGAGATGGACACTCTGGCCGCTCCAACGACACCCAGTTTAAAACGCTTCAAGACAAAACCGCCAGTGATGAAACCCAGGGCGACTGCGGGCAGGTTCATGATGCCTGGAAAGGGGATGGGCGGAAAACATGACTCAAAGCACGGTCACTGCAAAATACATATGAAAGAAAACAGCCATTTGAAACCGTTTCCCGTCATTTCAGACTATTTGTTTTCAGAGCACTGACCGTATTGGACGGCCACTCATATAAACAGCCATCAAATGCTAAATACAGCTTGCACAAAGGGAGATCTCACAGTGGGCCATTTAATGCCTACATTCTTGCATCCGATTTATCACACACAATCACACTTCCCTTTCACAACATCATTGTTTTGGTTAGAGCAAATTTTGAGTGGGAGGATCATGGATGTACCTATGAGAAAATTAGCTCTGGATGCCGCCTGGCCGTAGATCTGCTCCATAAACTTTGGCTTGAAGGTGATCATGCCGACAAAGGCATTGACCGCAACCAGGTTGGTGAGGATTATCATCGTGTAGATGCTGTTCCTGAAGAGTCTTTTCAGCGAAGGAACAAAATCTGGTACAGGACAAACCATTAAGGTAAATGAGAGTAGCCAATGATTCGGGATGAATCTGTACACCCTGATTCATCTCATGTTTACCTGGCCAGCTTATTGAAATGCTGAGTTACCTTTAGCCATTTCCTTAAATGTGACGGGCTTTCTCTTTGTCTTCACCATCTTGGGCCTCATCTGGCAGGAAGCTCTCCTGTTCTGGCCCAGAAGATAGCTCCGTACTTTTTTTGTCGCCGTCTTCCTCCTCCCCCTGTTTCGGCAAAGACTTGGGCAGGAAAAAGAAGGGGATGCTCGCCAGCAGAATCACTGTGCCATTCACGATGAAGCCCAGCCACCAGGCTCCCACCCAGCGAGAGTCCTTGTAGGTGATGGTGATGCTTTCTGGGGGTCAAAAGAGAAATTGTTGGGTTATACAGAATGTTCCCGCTACGCTGTCTTTCCTTTGTTCTAGAAAGTTGGAAATTCCTCATTTGCAAAGCAAAAAAGTGTAAATAACCTCAGAAATCTCAGGTCATACTTTGAAATTTTCCCAGACCTTAAGATCCAACATGGGTGCCACATGCATGAAACCTGGTAATTGCTACATTGTTAAACTCTTTATCTGCACTTATGGTATATTTTACAACCACAATCAGCAGAAAATATTGCTACATAGTGTGAATTACACTTTACTGATGCAGTCTGTAGCCATTAGCTTAGTCACTTAGTTAACCAATGCCAATAATTTCGCAACTTCCACCTGCAACACAGTCAACTTAGGTAGTTACTGACATTCCTTCAACATCCAACTTTTGGTCTCAATGGAGTACAGTCTTAGCTAGCATCTTAGCAGCTAACAGGGGAATAGCTGCTTTAGCAGCAACTGTTCAAAACGTGGGAGTAGTTCTTGCCGCGTCACCACAATCCTGCAACTCTCGCTTCATGACTCCGGGCTTGTGGCTGTTTATGGTGTGGCCACATCAAAATAGTTAACAAAGGTTAACTATTTTTGCTAAAGTGCTGCTCAGAGAGATAAAGTATATTTCCCAGGTGTAGAGCCCTGAAAATTGAAAATTGAACATATGTTAAGAATAGCATTTATTTGATTTATTGTTATTTCATAGATTTCTATCATGATAGTACCACTTTAAGAATAATGTAGTGCATGATGGGAATAAAATGTTCATGACCTTGTTGATTAGGAGAAAAAGAGAAAACTACACGCTGCATGCTGAACCGTGGATTTTGTTTTAATAAAGTTGCCCAAAAGCGAAAGGGTTTTTTTAGTTCTTTTCAAGTGTGCAACACAGGCTTATCCTTATCAGTTACTGTTTCACTCGCAGCACACCGTAAAAGATTACCTATGTTGACTCAAGCTACCTGAAATAATTGGAGTTCCAGTGGGCATGTTGCCCTGACTTACAAACACATTTCAAGAATATTTGTTTTGAGTCCTTTTTTTTAATTTAGACAAATCTCATACCTAAATCGACAAATCCAATGTCCACGTAGGTTTTGGCCAGGTAGGAGCCCAGCATGAACCCGACCATTGGGCCGAGCATTCCTGTTGTGTAGATGCAGGCTGGCACAAGAGAAGAAGAGAGTGAGAAACGTGAGAAAAGAAGTCTGATTCTTATTCGTTTTATTTTCAGACATGGTTCCTGCTTGGTTTATGTGATTTTAAATGTCAACGGTTTGCGCCGGCTGGATCGATGTTGAGCTAATTTACTGTTAAAGATAAGTATAGCTGAGCTTCACTTCCTGCATCTTGGTTTGAGAATCTCACGTTGAAGTTTAGACAGGAAGTAACTGCTGAATCGCTGTTTAGTCGTGACTAAACGACTATGACTTTATTTGTGACAATAAACAAGCTGGTTTTTAAGCTCTACCCAAAACAATATTGTTAAACTCATGACAATGACTTGACTAATAAAACATCAACTAAACAAGTTTAAAAATGGCAACACAAGGCAGCAGGTGGAAAATACCACAAATGAAACAAACCCAAATAGAAAGGCGTGTTCTCATGTCTAGAAAAGTCATCGAGATAGGACACTCCCAAAGGCATGGAGGGAGTCTCTCCGATCCCACGCAGCATGTTTCCCAGGAAAACGTAGATCCACATGGAAGAGCCCACTGCCTTTTCGCAAGCTGACAGGAAGGAAACTTGAGTTTAAACGTCATGCGACCAACCAGATCGAGGATCAATCACGTAATGGATGAAGGTGGACATCCAAACAAAGTGCAAGGAACCTTGTATGGTTGCTTCATCGGGTGCCTTGTCCTTCTCAGTCAGGTTGTGGTTGGACAAACATGGCAGGATGCTTTCAGTGCTGTTGACATCAGTGTTGTAGGACATGCTGGTCTCATATTTATATCTAGAAATAAAATTAGGATTGAGGTCAGAGATTCCGGTTTTTCTATCAATTCATGTTTTAATATCTATGCTTATGCTTTGTTACTTCAGAGAGACAAATGTATAGAGAACTGATCCTGCCAAAAGTAGCAATAAGTATAAAAACACAACAATGGCTTGATAAAGTAATTAAAGTGCAAAATATTGCACCATTTTTAAAAAAAATAGGAGCTTACTTGTTAATACAGAGTGACATGAATTGACATTTGTTTATATTTTTAACAACATTCATTTAGCATTATCAGTATTATTTTGGTTCCCATTTTGTTTCCAATCTTATTGTTTCAGTTACTAATTTCCATTTTGTTTCCTTATTTATTATTATTGCTTTTATACTCTCTATTTTTTTAGTACCGTTTTTTTGTTGGTGTTATTTACATACGGTAACTTTTTTGCCATTAGTGCCAAAAAAATCTAAAAAAAGAAACAACCACAGAATACCTTGATATTTAACTCTAAGCGCATAAAATCCCTTTAGAATGTATTAAAGTTTGTGGTCAGACATTAGATTCAGCTTCAGTGGTCAAGCTTGTGCTACAAAAGCAAGAAATTTGACATCAGTTCCACACAATCACAGGGTCCAAACACTAAATATGAAAATACACATTTTACTGGAGACCGAACAGAGAGCGCCAATTGTTCCCAATGTGCTTTGGATGTGTTTACTTACAGCTGCTGAATATACAGAACAAGCAAAAATCCAACCAAGGGAAGACTAAATGAAATGGTTGAAGAGTAAATGAGATTTATACTAACGGGCCCTGCAGGAAGTGCGGCAGCGCAACAATGAACGATCCGGCGGCCATGACCAAGCAGCCGATACCAATCAGCCTGGGACGATGGAGCTTTGCACCAAAGTAGCTCACAAAGGCGATGACCAGCAAGTTTCCTATAAAGGAAAATAAATGCAGAAAGCCATTAATTAAAGGAGTAGCTCCAAGTATTTCTGAATCCATAACATCTTAACTTCACGAACCCATTTCAAAGCTGCCATCTATGACCCCAATCATAGAGCTGGGGATGTCGAAGCGTCTCTCAATCTGGGTGATGGAGCTCTTCATGTAGGACCCGCCAAAAGCTTTGGCAAAGTACATAAAGGCCAGAGAGACCAGGAACAGCTGCAGGAGCACACACATTAAGAATTAGGCTTCTCTGGGCCAGACCTGTTGATTTGACCCAATGACGTCACGTCAAAGATCTCCCAGTGATTCCTGTTAGAGTAAAAGTTTCTCCTTTCTCAGTGTTTATGTAATGAACCATTGTCACGGATGTGGCCTTGCTGTACATAAGATTAAAACGAAACATTTAGCATACACTGAAACACCTACAGGGCTTTAACTCAACTTTAAAAACTTTAAGATCTGAATCAGACATGCAGCTCATTCGAAAAAATAAAGAAAATACATCTAATGTTATCTAACTGAATAAGTACTAGGAGACAGAATTTCTTTCCTGTGAATTCATCTTAGAATTTCAACCCTTTTTGTTTTCAATGCGCATATTTTTTTCAAAACCTGCAACTCTTCGAAAACCTGCTGTATCAAATCTTGTGCTTGTCTTGCGCCATCTGGTGGAGGATTAAACTACTACCAGTGGTGAGTTTTGCTTTTGTTTTGCAGCAGACTTTAACAAAAGCAGTTTTGGAATGGTGACAGCATGCAAAATACATTAATATATATATATATATACATAAAAATGTAAATTTGAGTGAACATCTAGAGTTTATGGTTCAAACTCAAGTTGGTTTTTATAGGTTTCTGCATATAATTTGTATTTTAAGGAGTAAATACACTATATATATACTTGGCCAACTACTTTTAATTTAATGAATAAATTTTCCCTTGGAAATTGATGCTTCTACTGTTTTGTTTATATCAGATCATCATTATTCATTTCGTAATTGGTAGGTAGTACATACCATGATAAACAGAGCAACTTGTGTTCTGTCAGCGTTAGTCATAAACATAGTGCAGCATCAATCCTAAAAATCATCTCAGTCAGCCAACAGTTGAGAAGGTCTAACATCAAAATGAATTCATTTGGAAACTGTGAACTAATTTTTTTTTTTCTCTCTCCAAAATGCAAGTCTAATATCTTGTCATAAGAGAAATTTCACTAACCTTGAGCTTGGAGCAACATGCCTTGCGTGGTTTTTTGGACTCTACACTCATGATGATTCTGTGGGCTCAGCTTTAGCCAGATTAAAAAAAAACAAAAGAAGGAGAAAACACAACACAGAAATCCCTGCAAATAAACAGCACACTTTGGAAAACAAGATCTTTTGAGCAAATTCTATTGAGCTTCTTCAAAAAAATAAAAAATAAAAAAAACTAAACAGCTTTAAATACATTTCTAACTTTGCAATCCTGTCCATTGAGCATGCAATGACAATGCAGTATAACGTTATACAAGGACAGGCTTTTGAAAAAAAGTTGTTCTCTGCAAAATTTCAATTAATATCCAAAACAAAAGATGCAAGAATTTACAAAATTAACAAAAGGCGCTTTTTAGCACTACACATACAATAGCAGTTCTGTGAAAGCATAAGAAATCATCCAGTTAAAGTCTTTACCTGTGAAGCACTGATAGACCAGTAAGGATCCAAACTGATTGATAGCCGTAACCAGCAGTAGGACTTTGCGCCTGAGGCTTGAGTCTTATCATCAAATTACATCACGTGCAGCCAATAACTCAGGCAGTCATGTTGATCTTGCTGACCACGTCAATAAAAGCCCATCCAGCCCTCACGCGAACTGACATGCCCCCCAGACACAACCACAACTGCGACCGCACAGTTTGTTCAAGTCGGAGCAACAAGTGAAGAGGTTAAGAGGTTCTTCCGGCGGGTCACGGTCGCGCACATCCTCCTCCAAGGAATTTCACAAGCCGTCCTCTGTCGGAAACACAACAAACAGCGAGCAGCGTGAAGCTGGCCAAAGTTTATTGTGGTACGAGCGAGCTGTTTCTGTTAGTCTGACCCGTTTCAAAGAGCGAAATGCTTTCCTCTCCAGGAGAATTTCGGGTCTCGCAAAAAGCCCGGGTGTTTCCACCCGAGGCCCCGATCAAAGTCTGATGGCCGCGAACAATGGCTTTCTCTCGAATTCCCCAGAACGGCGCATCCTATCACCTTATCACTTTTGTTTCACTGTGGGTATTCACCGGAGGCTCGTTCAGTCACAGCTCACAATAAATGGCGTTTCTGTCTCTTGAACAGATTTTAATGTAAGGATTTCCTAAGAAAATCAACAGGTCTTCTGGGAGTTGACTGTTGTTTACAACATTCTCTTCCATTAATGTTACGCAGCTTAGATGAAGAAACTGATTATGAAAACAAATAATAGGCAGAGCTTGGATGGCCTGGCGACTTGTCCAGGGTGTTAACTGCAACCCTGGTGGCCCCACTAGGGATAAGCATGTACGATAATGGATGGATGGATAATACACAGCATATATATACATATATATACATATATATATATATATGTATATATATATATATATATATATATATATATATATTTTTTTTTTTTTTGTCTATTCTCTGTTTGAAATTTGTAAATTACAATTCCTCTAGGACCCTTGTCAAGAACTAATGGCCAGACATTTTCAGTCGAGGTTTTTGGCCAGAATTCTGGTTCAGTCATTTACAGCAAATGCTGAGACCTGAAGAAAAGTAGCCCTCCCTAAACGTCACGCGATACAGTATTTCATTTTTCTGAAATACTGCATTAGTTTAATTGTAGTTCTCGCAGACCGTACGCCCTCTAACACTTTACCTCGCCCGTCCTCGGTGCAGTGTTGAAATAATTTTGGTAGGTCGACCCTCCTAGGAAGGTTCATCATTGTTCCATGTAATCTCCATTTGGGGATAATGAGTCTCACTATGGATTGCTAAAGTACCAACGCTCTTGAAAAGGCCTATGCCTGAATTTCCTTAGACCGAGACAATAATATGTTTGGTTTTGACATCTTTTAGCCCATACTGTGTTGGTTGGAACATTCATCACGTTTTCCAGATGATGTCATCATGTCTAATTTTGTTCTTTAGGTCACCTTTTCCGGATTTGAAAGTTTTTTGACACTTTTGGGTATTGTCCAGAAAGCTAAACTTGAAGAAATTTGTAAGTGGCCAAATGGTTTTTCACAGCACGGTATCTACTGCAAACACGAGCCTTTAAATGGTATTTAGTATGTCTTCAATAGATTGAATGGATCTTATTTAAACCTCATTATTATTATTATTTTACAAATTCTAACACACTTTAATAAAGCATAAAAAGAAAAACAGTGAGTGTGGAGGACGCTGCTGCACCTGCAACATCAGTTCCCTTTTGCCAAAATGAGTCATCCGTTCTGGCTCCCGAGTGGCAACATTAATATGCTTTATCTCTTGCCCATAAAACATAATTAAAACTGATGATTATTGTGTGTTTAGGGCAGTTGATTAAGCTCTGTACACAGAATGCACTTCTAGTGCGCTTGCACGTTTATTGACTTGTGTAACGTGTTACACAACTTCCAAATAGCTTGAGTTTAGAAACATGGCAACTCTGGTAGAAGAGCAGAAGGATGTTTCTGTCGGTGACTTTGCTTGAAACACTGGAAGCACAAAAAAAAAAAAAAAAAATCAGATTAAATCAAACGTGTGTGTTTAAAAATGGAAAATATTAGTGTAAAAAAATGCGGAAAAAAAAGGTTTGTATTTTTGAAAAGTTTATTATTACTGTAGTTGTTACGGTCTCTCTTTTAGCATTGTGATCACGTTGAAGTTTGCTCATGTTATTTTATGCAAATTAGCTGTGACTCATGCCAAAGATAACCTGAATAAAACCAAAATGGTTGCATCACAACAGGAGCCAAAAACTGCCATCAAACGTATGAAATTCACATTTGTCTTCAGCATGTCTTTGCAGAATTGTATTGGTTTACATTTCCATGTGTGAATAGCCACATTAAGGTTATGACGTACAATTTGACTAATATACATGTCAAGCATGTCTATTTTTTTTCTCATGTTAAATTCTTTGATTATTTGAGGAAATTTATTGAGAAAAAAGTAGATGAAATCTGTTTTAACCCACAACAAATATTCACATCGTTGAATATTTCATGGTGACCTGAACTGTTAATACATTCAGAGAACAATCAAAGCATTGTTTAGTCACTTAAAGTATTTATCCAATTTTAAATCAATAGTCTTATATCATGGAAATGTGTTTGATTGTTGCTTCATAATTATTTGTTTTGTTCTGTTTTCAGCTTTCCCGAAACTATGATGTGTGATACATATCCAGTCCGGTAGGGGGCAGCAGGTTTCTGAATTTCTGAAACCTGTTTACCTTCAGTCACAGCAGATTCGCTTGTTGTTCTCGTAACGAATTAAAGCCATTACTGTCGAAGGGAAATGGGGTAAAAAAAAAAAAAATAAATAATAATAATAAAAGAAATAAAAAACAGAAAGATTCCATATAATGATTTCATGTTATTTTATTAATGTACTCATCTTTAATAATACTTTTAATTCAGGGGCTATTTTCAGCGTGCTATATTATTGGTCGAGCTGTCTTCATCGCGACCCCTCCGTCTCCACACCACGTTTCCAAAACAATACCTCCTTACGTCATGCCTACGCCGCCTGGTGACGAACGCGTCCACTACACCCCTCCTATCCTATCTCACCTTTCCTCGCCACTCCGCTCCAAGTCTCCCATCAGGACCAGGAGATGTTCCGCGGCGTCGAAAGCAACACAAAGGACGAACAACTTTGCTCGTTTCGCACTTTCAAGTGCTTTTAAATATCCACTTTGGTTGAAACTTTAGGGAGAAGGGAGGTGGGGATTTTTTTTGACGGTCGAGTGTGCTTTTCTTTCTTTCTGTGTGTGTGTGTGCGCGCGCGTGTGTGTGTGTGTGTGTGTGGGGTCCCCTCTCTTTAGGAAAAAAACCCAAAACATCACAGATATAAGTCAGGCTCTGCCCCCGCTGCGTGTTGCGCTTCCATATGTCGCGAAAGCAGGTCGAGCATGACTACACCCTGCGGAGCATGAGCAACCTGATGGGCGAGCGCTGGAAGAAAGTCAACGACGGAGGCGAGCGCAGCCTCATCAAAGCTCCGTCCAGCGGCAGCATCAGCAGCAACCAGGGCGCCGCCGCATCCTCGTCCTCCAGCACCACAGCGGGCGCATCAGCCCCTTCCGCCGCCGCCGCCGCCGCCTCTTCCTCCACCACTAACACCGGGGACCTGGAGCGGGCTGCCCGCAAGCAGTTCCAGCAGGATGTCACTCCAGCCTTCGTCTACGTCCTGGCCGCCTTCTCCGCCCTGGGGGGCTTTATGTTCGGATATGACACCGGGGTGATCTCCGGCGCGATGCTCCTGCTCAAGAGGGAGCTGGACCTGAGCGCCATGTGGCAGGAGCTGCTCATCTCGAGCACCGTGGCCGCGGCGGCGCTGTGCGCCCTGCTGGGCGGCTTCCTGAACGGGCTCTTCGGTCGCCGGGTGTGCATCCTGCTGGCCAGCTTCTTCTTCACGGTGGGCGGGGTCGTGCTGAGCGCCGCTCCCGGGAAAGAGGCGCTGCTGGCGGGGAGGCTGATCGTCGGAGTGGGCTTAGGTAAGATGCGAGAAACATGGAGAGTTTAGATGGAAAGTACCGCAAGCAGTGCAACTTTAAAGACTCCTGAAGCTGTTACACATTAGTGTTTTTTTTTTTTTTTACTCCTCGCATGTTGTAATATATTGATTATTAGTCTACAATATCTTGCAAAAGTATTTTTTCCCACAGCTTGCCTCAAGAAAACCACAAACTTTACTGTTTTCTATTGGAACTTCATCTTAAAACATGATTGAATCAAGACTGTCAAATCTGTGTGGTCCCTTTCAGAATTAATATTAATGTAACTCAGAGTTATATCAACTGAAACAAAAAATAGAGTAGTTTAATCTATTTCAAGTGTTGAAATCACTCAAACGCTTGTTGACATCTGATGACGACCAAATAGACTTGGGACAGTGTTGACTTAAAGTCTGCCAAAGCATATTGTAGAAGGAAGCGACATTAACTATTAAGTATTTGAAAAGTGCGACGTGCATCTGCGTTTCACCCTCTTTGCTGTGACGACCACAAGAGGTCAGTTCCTTTCAGAATTGACCTGTCGCTGAATCCGGCCGAAGGCCTCAGAGGTTTTCATGGAGGACATCAGTGAACGACCATCATCACGAAGACAGAGAAACCCAGGCAGAAAGGTCACAGTGGTGACGTTAAAGTATGTGTTTAATCAGCACGTTTTGCTGACGTCTGTGGCCAAAATCTTTTCTTGTCAGTTGAAATCCAAACATGGTTACTTGACCTACATGGAAACGACACGTCTGCAGAAAAACCATCACAGTCCTCATGGTGGTGGCAGCGTCATGCTGCCGGGATGGTTTACCTTGAGCAGGTTGTTAGAATTGCCGGGAAGATGGATGGAACAAGACAATCTGAGATCTGTACTACCTTAATTGGATATTTGATGCGTTTTTGGATTGAATTTAAGGAAATTGTACCTAAATAGAGCTGTTCACTTTTTGTTATTTTGTCAAAAAAAAAACCCATCAACTTAAAGGCGTAACAGGGCAGCTTTAGTGACATCTAGTGGTTTAAACTGCAAATTGCACATAAGCAAAAAAAAAAAACCGCAAGTTTGCGCATCAACTTAAAGGTGCGATAAGATTGATTTAGTGACATCTAGTGGTAATAATTGTGCATCGCACATAAGTGAAAATTCCACACTGCGACGCGTTTTTCCAGATGTGAAGGAAAGCACATCTGGTGCTGTCCTTCCAGATTTTCGCTTCGACTCTGTTGTTCAGTTATTATTCATTCTTTTTCATGTTTTGTAAAGCATCAGGTTTTGAAATCAATGTAAAAGGCTGAGAGTTTTTAGTTTGGGGCTATTTTGTTAGTTGCACATGAGCTCGATTTGCACACTTTTACCTTACTCTTCCAGAACTGACAGAGACTGACGTGATCCGAAATTGCATAATTAGAGATGTTAGTTGAAGTTCCAGGTTTTAGTTTGAACATTTATATCCTGTAACGGTTTTGCAACATGGCTGGTGGGACAGGAGATTAGTCAGAAGCCTCCAGTTCATGTAAGGAAATGAAATACCTTTTTGTGTGTAATTACATACTAATGGAAAGCTGTAAATGGTTCATGCCAAAAAAAAGAATGCCTCAAATGTTACACAACAGAACATCTGTTACATTTTTCTCTTTCCTACCATCACTGTTATGACAATTATTCCTAAATTTGGCGACATAACGCCTTTGATTTCTCTCGTTCTTATTAAAATCCTGATTCTGGGCAGGAGAAAGGTCCAGTTAATGGCGGGAAACAGCTGCCACTTTGTCACACCAAAACAAATGGATTGTGCAAGCTTCAAATGAGAAAGATTGCTCTTATGAAGTAATTATTCGACATTTTCAAAATTGATTCTCTCTTCCTCCCCTATAGGCCCCCTCCCATGGACACTAAGATCAGGGCAATTTACACCACAGCTAATTAAGAGACTCCATTAAGAGTCCTCTCCAAAGTTTCCTCCATTTGCAGCTCTTAAATGAATTAGTTGAGCCTGACAGGCGGCAGTCGGTTCTGGCCGACCCGGCCAGGTTGGCATCGTGACGAACTGTGCGAGAGACAAACGGCATTTTGTGATTGGACTGTCGTGGGCAAAATTAGAGACGTCTCCTTTCCTCCCTGGACGTAATTAGCCACTGGAATAATTGTTTCGTTTACATGACAGGAACTTCTTCAGTGTCAGGTGGGAAGAAGCTACAAACAGTAACGTACAAATCCTCCATCTTGATTCCTACAGTAGCAACTAACTGATGCAATAAAGTAGTCAAATCATTAATGTTACATTGGATGGATAAGTAATAAAAACCTTCATTAACAGAAACATGGTTTGTATTACTACTATTATTATCTTCTTTTTTTTTTTTACCTTAAGATATATGCTATTCTACTTTTCAGAATAAGTGATTTTCAATTTTCTTTCCAATATAATCTAAATGCCATAAACATGAACAACGACATAAACAATGATTTCTGTCTTAAATTAATTAAACCAGAGTAATTTCTGTCCCATTCAATGATTTATTTCATAGACGTATTCTCTCAATGACTGTTTGCATTGCAATGCAATGAGTGCTGCATTATCTGATAGCGATCAAACATTTAGATTGGTGAATAAAAGTGGTCAGAGAACGGAGCCTTGAGGAACCCCACTTTTGATCTTTGTCTAGTTGTATTATCTACCAAGTGATACAAGTAGGTCAATCTGTGAAGTCAGATCTGAACAGCTTTGTGCTGCACCAGACAATCCTACATGATTTTTTTTTCTTTTAAGCAGTCAGTATGTTCTGATCAGCTGCATTTTCAAAGACTTACACTTCGCAAAGCTGAACTGCTTTGTGTGTTTTCGTTGTCTGCTAGTCGGTACAGAGGAAAAGGAAGTCAGTTCTGCTCCAGTTGAAAAGCAAATGTTGTGGAAATGATGCTAATGGTCGAGGAATACTTATGAAATGAACGGTGCAAATGGAGCAGATACGCTTACACCGGGTCTGATTGCCGATATGTGGAGGGAACCGACCATTACGGTTGTTTCAGCCGTGTGGACCCACGCCCCCTCTTTCCAGCGTCATCCAACAGAACGAGCTTCATTAAGCCGAACCTACGTGAGCCGGGCCCTAATAGACAACGAGACGCATTCTGGCAGCGCAATTAGCCGCCGGAGACACTGATGACACGTTATTTTCCATTGGCTTCAGTTATCCTCAAAACAAGCCTGTCACCTGTAAGGCATCCGCTTAGCATTTTTGAACTGAACTCTGTGAGAAAGGTCAGGGGAGCTGTTTGTCAGACCAAGAAAGGCCACGCTCTTTAATGCCACGATTCCTTTTTTTTTTTTTCTCGTACCGAAGCCTGTGCTACGTCTGCTGCTGCCTGGTTATTGCTGCGTTGACCTATGCCCAAGAACACGGGGGTTGTCTGAACGGGCAGTAGCGAAGCAGACGCTCAGGACGGACCGGGGGTTTATTATGCGACTTGCCTGTTTCTATTTAATTAAGTTGCAGGAAGATGTTTCAGACAGAGCTGAGGTAGCATTTCTGTTTAGCTGTACGAGGGGGAAAGAAGTGGTTAAATTAACTGCATTTCTAGTCAGTATGGGAGTTCATTTAAAGAGATTCTGAAACTTTGTCGTAGAAAAAGGATGGAATTTGTGTTTTCAGGTCCTCAGAAGCCTGAAACAAGGATATTGAAAAATATTTCAAACTTATCTTTTACGTCTTCAAACCGAAGATACTTGTATGTCATGCATGCGTCCTCGATTTGTGGCATAAACAATTTGTAGGGACCCTGTAGAACTGAAATCAAAAATCGAGTATTTTATGAATAATCTTGATGCGTAAATGGTTGTAAATACATACGATTTCATTCAGTATAGATGGCACGTTACATTACGTCATATGGTTGGGTTTTTTTTTGTAATAATTCAGAGCCAGCCAGGTTTGACACACTTGAAAATGCCAAATGATTCGGAATATAAAATTCTGAGGAGAGGGAGAAAAAACCCGGTGTGAGGCTGATGTAATGGGAGACTCATAGTTTGGCAATAGGACAGGTTTCTGTGTGTGCTTTTGCAATGTGGTGTCATGCTTCCAGGGGAAAATTGATTTAAGTTGTGAGCTGGCTGATGATGAACCAGTGGGTTCAACAGATGCCATGTCGAGTCAGCCCACTCTGGCTACTGGTGCTTTTCACAGCTAACTGCTTATTTTTAATGTTATAAAATGGCTAAAAAAAAAAAAAAAAAAAAATCTAAACAAAACAGGTGTTAAAAATGAAAATCAGTGTCAACTGGTGAGCAAACATAAGACACCAGCTTCAGTTAATGTGCTTTTACTACTTACTGCTTCATCACTCTGCACCAATCTTCACACTTCCTTTTGATGATTAAATGCATCCCTGTGTAGGGACATGCGCCCGCAACCATTTATGTTTCTCTTACCACTAGCTGACCAGCGGCGCCCTCTTCTGGTCGGTGGCCAAACTACAACACTAAAAGAAGGTCTGAGCGAGCGGAAGATTGAGCCTAATTTTAATCTTGGGCCTAATTTTAATCTAACGAACCATTGATCGACAACAAGCACAAGTATACAAAATAGAAGCAGTTATTTCATGTCGTTCTTTTCCTTCTCAATTTAAAGGATTCCAGTAGAAACTCCCTGTCGCCACAGTCAGAAAACACACCGAGCTTCAAAAAGAGGGGCTGGGTGACTGTATAATAACGCTGTCTGGCTAAATTATTATGCAGCACTTTGCACATGCTGATGCGTTTTGTCCCCGCAAACAGTCGATTGGTGTGAATAAAAGCAGCCACGTTAATTACACCACGATAACGTTTCATTACCAGGAGGCTTTCTAATTAATTGGCTTGGTTTATGTAATGAAGTTTGAAGTGTCGTCTTAACCGAGCGAAAGCCGCGGCGGACGCTTAATGAGGACTTTGTTTATCTGCAAGTTAAACCGGAGCGGTGACCATTTATAAAAAAAAAAATAAATTAAAAAAAAACAGAGTCAAGTCGTCGGAACAGATATTTTTGTCCTTCCGTTGCATTTTTTTGTCCAAACATCCTTGTTTTGTTTTTTTTATATGTGAGATCAGAGAGATAGAGGGCCTTGTGAAATATCTCCCTCACTCAGATCAAGTGAGTCAGCGCTGAGCTCTGCGTTTCAAGCCCAGAGGCCGCCTGCAGAAGGCCGAGACAGATACTTTGGTTTAAGTGTGCCGTGCAGCTTTGAGGCTCAGCCTGACCAGGCAGTGGCTTTAAACTGTGTGTGTGTGTGTGTGTGTGTGTGTGTGTGTGCGTGTGTGTGCATGTGTGTGTGTGTGTGAGAGAGAGAGAGAGAGAGAGACTGCCTTGCGCTGTCCTTGGTGCTGAACAGAGAACTCATTAAAAACAAACCGAAAGCAACAAGTTTAGTTTTTTTTGTCATAGGAATTTATGTTCAAGCGAGTGCTGTTGAGCTACTTCTTGTAATTCTTCAGTCCTGCCGGTCAGCCGCAGTGCGCTGACGGGACGACAGCACTCCATGTTTTTACTTTTAATGCGATTTGAAGTGTAAAAGTTAGCAGATGTGTCTGATTTTTGAAACTTGGCAGTGCGTATACGGTCTTCTCGTTAAAAAGCTAATTTAGTTCACTTTTTAGTGTTTCTTCATTGTAAGCAGACAAAATAGCAAGAGAAAAAAAAATGGTAGAAAAACTCAAAAACACATGTATTATCATTAAAGCTTCTAAGGCTTTAATAAAATCAGTTTCAGATTCAACTAGAAGTAGTTACAATTGAAAGCTGCTGTGATACATGACGGAGTCATTCCCAATTAAAATGAATATCTTTGGTATTCAGTATATTAATCAATGCTAGTCAGTCGTTTGACACAATGCTTTGCCTCTTGTTCTTTAGCTTTGTGCTGCTTTTAATTTCTAACTCTTTTTTTTCAATTAGTGTTTGGAAACTCTTTGCAGAGAAGCAACTTTTTATTTCTTTTTAAAAGTATTTGTTGGAGCAGCTATACACCTTTCCACCAACACAGTCACAAAACACCATCGGCTTCAGTTACAATATCTGACAGTAAAGCTGTAACCCTACAGCCTGCGATTCTTTTTTTTTTTATTATTATTATTTTTTATAGTCGACAAACTGAAGTAAACTTGTACAGGATTTCTTCTCTCTGCTGCCAACATTCTTTACGATGAGACATATTTTCCCCGACACCGCCGGTAGCAGATGATTTATCTCTCACCAAATGCAGCAACATATTATGCTGTTTATGACAGCAGACGAGGCTCTGATGGGAACGTGCTGGTGACTCGAAGCTTAAGCAAAGCAGACGAAACAGGAAAACATGAGGGCGAGTCAAAATCAGATCACCACTTTTTTTCCTTTGCAGAATATGTGTTGACATAAAACTGACACGACACTATCCCCGTCTGGCATGACCCCAGTGATTAGATGCCTTTTTGCCAAAAGTCGCCGTCATGTGTTGGAAGACGTTTACCTAATATAAGGAGGTGACGGGTGTGTGTAAAAGTGCCAGAGCTTATACTTAATCGCCATGTGGTACTGCAGCACAGCTATCTGTTACATAACGCTAGAAAAGTAGAACCTTCAAACCACTGGGAGCCCATGCTTCAACCCTTCCAGGCCGAACGTGCCAGCGACGACCGTAATTCTGCGCCACTTTGCGCTATCTGAACCATTGCAACAAATGTTTGATACATGTTGTGCCATTATTTATTGGAATTGGTTCATTTGACAATGAAGTAATAACATAATCATGTATGACATATCTTCCCAATCCAGCCAACCAACATGACCAATGGATTTAATTTTAAGAGCTCTACAATATTTAAGATGCGTTGTCCCACTGGCCAAATCATCGGAACAAGACGGGTCAGTGACTCAGATCTGGGTAAATGTCAAGAGTGATTGGCTGCCGACGAAGGAACTTATTCAAATAGTCTTTTTCCAGTTTATGGGCGAAAGTTTGCCAGCTCTGTTCAGAGCCAATTAAACTAATGCTAGAGAACTCGGGACTAATGCGATGTGTTTATTGCCAAGGCAATTCCATCACCACGCCGAGGATAATAAAGGAAAAACAATTGTGTGTGTGTGTGTTAAAAGCTAAATGAAGGTCAGAAACTCTCATTACGTCGAGGTTCGCCATCAACAGAAGCTATAAAGCTGCTGGTCGATGGGCATCCTCTCGTTGCTAATACCCAAAGTACCCGAAGGAAGCAAAGTTAGGAATGAGAGAAAAACTGTTACAGCTGCAAGTAATACGGACATTTTTCATAGGTTTAAAATTGTTTCCTTTCATACAAGATTATGTGTTGACCTGCATAATCAATACAGACAAGCTTTGTCAACAAAACTTGTCTGAGACTGAAATTTAATAGAGGAAGGAAAAAGAAGTGAAAAAAGTATTTTCTTTTTAACAGCACTAAGCCTCTTTCAGACTAATAACTTCAACTGTAGACAAGAGGTCAAAAGGTGTAAGGAAATCATTTGGTTTTATTGAAAAGGAAAAAAAAAAAAAATTCTAGTTTCTATGTTGTGTAACCCAGAAGAAAATACAGGAGTAGGCATTTCCTAAAACCTTAGGTAGCCCTGTGGGTCAAATTTAGCGTGATCCTGATGAACACATGAGTGCATCTGCATGCATGTGTGAACAAAAGACGTTGGGTTTTATAGGGCGCATTCACACTTGCCTTGTTTAGTCCACTTTAATCAAGCTCTGCTTTGCCTAGAAAGTCTGGTTCGTTTGGGGAGCTGCAAATGTGCAATCCAACTCTGAGAAAAGTGAACTCTGGTGTAGTTTGAAAGTAGAATCAGGTGCCAAGCAGACCGGAGAGCGCTCCAAAACCAGGAAGCGGACTATAGCCCACGGCTTTCTGGGTAAATGCAACCAAAACAAACCCGGGAGTCCAGCACTAGTGAGAGAAATGGCTCGTGATCTTTTTGCCAAAGACAAAAGAGAAATCCTACAACTGCTACCATTTGACTCCACCGCGTTTTCGTTAACATTGGAAGAATTAAGTTGTGGTCGGTGTCTTCTTCGGGAGGATTTTTCAATGATTCTTGTTGCAGGCGAGGAGCTGAACAGGTTCTTCTGAAGGTTTTGTTTTGTGTGACACAGCGCTAAGTGAAAGCGAACAGCAACGTTGCAATTTTGATCCCCAATCTAACCGGGTCTACCGGACGATCAGCTGTGAAAACACTTCATACACATATTTCTCCATAAGAAACATAGCTGATTGCTGAGGTACTGCACGGTTCGTGTGTCGCCATATGTGTGTGTGTTTTCATGCACATGTCAGATCAAGATTATCCTAAATTCTAAGCTCTCACTAGCTTCAGTCTCTGATCTTCAGCTGTCTTCCTAAATCTAATGAACAGATTTCCACCATGTTGTCCTGAGCAGACAGGCTTTGTGCTAAAGTGTTTAATTAGATTCCAATAATGATCTGCAGCTCGGATTTCCGCCATCAGACAGTAACGAGGATTAATGCTTCGCCGCGATTGCTAAAATCATGTTTGTGCAATCAGAGGCTCACTCGGAAACTATCGTTTTTAATGTAACCGAACGCCGTCCTGAAACTTGACGACACGGCATTGGTGTTGGAGATCTTTTCTTTTTTTTTTTTTTTCCTTTTTTGTTATTTCTGTTTTTGTCTACCAACTCCATGTCTCTGATGTTCTGTACGTGGCACTTTTCAATTAGCGCTTGACAAAAACAAGAAAAAATAAAAATAAAAATCTCATGCATATAGGCCCTTCTCTTGGTCATTGATTGGCCTTTCTAGAGCTGCCACAGTGTGGTGCAAGCTTGGAGACAGTGTGGCTGCTTCCCCTGCTGGAAGAGGTCTCCATGGCAACGGCTAGCCACGTCGTCATGGCGGCAGTTTAGGGCAGGGTGTTGGCAGGAGGTAGAAGACGGTAGGAGACGGAGGGAGGAGGGTGTAGAAAATTCCGGCTCTCTATTAATAGAGAAGCCTGCCGCAGAGAGCATCAGTCTGACCGTCAGCCCCAAGCGAATTGTTTTTATTTGTATCTTTCCACAGAAAGGCTTCGGTTCTCCAAATGTTCTCCCTATTTAGGATCACCGCCTGACTACCGTGTCAGACGGTTACATAAGCAGGGCTGTGCAGGTTCAAGGTCTGCAAATATGAGTTCAGGTAGTTTAAAACTAGCGCTGCCAATCGAAGAATCACATTCTAGCACTGTGGTTAATTGCTATGCTTAACTTTGCCAGATTCTTTCTTTTTTTTTTTTTTTTTTTTTTTCAAAGAATTTTTTTCAGCACTAGTGGTCTTTATTTCTCTGCGAGCTGCCAGGGGGAAAAGACATGTGACAAAGCAATGAAGTCTACCGAAATATTTTCTCATTTAGATGTTTTAAGTTGCGAGTTCAGAATGAGATTCAGCTTCAAAATAGTGTCCAAAGAACACAGCAAAAAAAAAAAAAAAAAAAAAAAAATTTGATCTCAACATTCTGAAGCTTTGTGTATGATTGGCACCATAAAGGCACAAAGCGATCCAGAAGATGTAACGCGTCTGTGGACAAAACCGAAAAGCTTCCTCTGACTCTCTGTTCCTCCTGTAACCGCGGCCTCTGCTCTGTGTCTCCTCGTGCAGGGATCGCCTCCATGACGGTGCCCGTGTACATCGCCGAGGCCTCTCCGCCGCACCTCAGAGGTCAGCTGGTGACCGTTAACACCCTCTTCATCACCGGCGGGCAGTTTACGGCCAGCCTCGTCGACGGCGCCTTCAGCTACATGCGGCGTGACGGATGGAGGTCAGACTCAAATGTTTCTCCGTCTGGCCTTTGAGATGAGATCTGTTGCTGCAGCGCATGAAAACTTTGCCGTTTCGATGGCGACGTGCTACTTCTTTTAGAAAAAAAAAAGCCACTTTTTCAATCTGTCTCTTCCTCGCGTTCTCATTTTTATCAAATGCCTCCGCTTAAATGCCAGCGTATGCACAGAGCAGTTCAGAACATTTACTAACAGCAGCCGCGTCGTGCAGATAAAAGACACAACTCTCCACCGTCTGTCCTGTTGCGTCTTCATCATCTGTTTATCATCTGTTTGCATCTCCTCTTCTTTGTCAGACTGAATGCAGCATTGATCCTTTCACAGCCTCATAGGATGAGCGAGATAAGAACAGCCGTTTTTTTTTGTTTTTTTTTTGGTCCAGAAAGTGTCTGATTGGTGTGATTCATGCATGGTAAAGACTTTTGCGGAGTTGAAAGTTGAAATGTTTCCTGAATGACGCGGCTTCCTGCTGAGTGGAATGAAAAGCCTTAAATATGTACTTTATTTTAATCAGCCCAGATTCTTCGAGTTCCTGTGATATAATGTTGTTTTTTTGTTTTTTGTTTTTTTGTTTTTTATTTTTTTCTTGAATTCTATACAGTTCCTGAACCCAACCTACACTAGGAAGCATCGCTAGAGTTTCATTAAACAGATTTTGGTCATTAAGGTCAATAAAAAAAATTCCCATCAGTTAAAATGTACATCAATAAGTTAGTCTCTATAGGTACCATATGTTATTTATTATGCAAACCCTTCACATGGTTATGAATATAAGCAAGTTGGATGGATCATTATTACTGTTTTGGAGTATCTCCAGTCATCTGAAGTTAAAAGGTGGCTGAGTGCTGAATAAAAACAGGCAGAATTTACTGTGACTAGCCATTTGGGTATTGCTTTGGTATGGAGTGCTTTCCCTAATGTCTACCTGGGTAATGCCTTAATATTTTCCTAAATTAAAGGCTGTAGAGAACAGCATCAAGACTGTGCTTAGCCTGTAATTCATCTTTCTACAGAACTATAACAGACAGCTTTTTAAGGTCTTGTGTGTTAGCCACCATTAGCCGTTCTTGCATTGCTTCAGTGTGGAGTTATTTTGATTTTCACTTGTGGAGGGCGTAGTGACTGAGTTTTATGCACTAAACTAATTTCTGTACTGTGACGGTTACAAATACATGAAGCGGTACATCACAGCGTTTCCCCTATTGTACATTTTAAGCCTGGCGGCCCACCAGGCTTTACTTATGCCCCGCCAGGCTAAGCAATTTTTTATTTCTTTAAGTTTAGAATGTTTGCATTTTTTTAAGTCTTTGTGGTTGGTGTTCAGGTATTGATCTTCCAATCTTTTAATAACACATAATTATCAAGTGATGTTTTCAAATTTCCCATTGAAAATTGGGTAATAAACTGAACTGTTACGTTTTATTAATAATAGGCTAAATTCGGTTGGCCTTTTACGTTCAGGGAATAAACAAAATGAAATTTGAATTCCCTGATTAGCTTTGAAGCACAAGAATTCAATAAACCCTTACTAATTGTGCTATTGTTGAATTTTAATGAGTCAAACCAACAGCTGAGAAACACCCAGCTAAACCTTTTCAAAGATCTCATTCCGCGCGTTCTCTCCGTGTCCAGGTACATGCTGGGTCTGTCCGTGCTTCCCGCCGTGCTCCAGTTCGTCGGGTTCCTCTTCCTGCCGGAGAGCCCCCGCTGGCTGATCCAGCGGGGGCTGACCCAGAAGGCCCGCCGGGTGCTCAGCCAGATCCGAGGCAACCAGAACATCGACGAAGAGTACGACAGCATCAAGAACAGCATCGAGGAAGAGGAGAAGGACAGCGGAGGAGGTGAGGCCGACGATGTTTCATTTCAGCAGGTCGGAGATGCAGACAGAGGGATCTCTGACTTCCTTTGATCGCTGCAGGTTCAGCGTCGTGTCTTTGTTGGTCTTTCACATTAAATTCCAATTAATTATATCTATCTTTGTGGTTTTAATGTGACAAAACATGGAGAAGTTGAGGCGGTATAAATACCTTTGCAAACCATGGTAATATCCAAACATCTTTTCGCATTAGCTAGACCCTCCAAGGTTTGGTGATTGTTTTTGTGATTTTCAATCAAACTCCCAGATTTTTGTGGCACTGATTTAGAAATACTTTCAAGAAACGTTCCCAAAACGAACGCCAAAGTAAGGCCCAGGCAACAGTGTCGTAAAAATAATGAATTGGCAGTCATTTTTGTGTAAATAAAAAATAAAAAGAAATGAAAATTTCAATAAACTCACAGCAGGGATTTTGGGTGAATTTTGCGAATAACTGGAAGAGCTGATTTATGTAATGTGAAGAAGTGCTGGAGGAATCCACAAAGGCTTCCTCAGCTTGTTATTAATGACTCCCTCTCTGACGGAGTCAGGACCCTGAGCTTTGAAGACAGCGGCTCTCTTTTCCATCCCTTTGATTTCGTCAACAGTGAGGCTGATCAGACTGTTTATGTTCTCCTCCTGCAGAGCCGCGAAGTCCTTCCTACAGGAGGAACATGAAGTCATTCACTTGCCTGCTGCTGCAGACTCAGAATCATTCTGCTGACCTGCCAGTCGCACAGTTTGAGCAGTAGATCACAAGGTGCTCTGACTGCCGGTTTCAGCTGCTACTTGATGTTTACTTGTCATTTTTCTAGCTTTTTAAAAATTGTCACAAAAGGATTGTTTTCTTTACAAGTAATCCAACCAAAGCTTGTTGATAAAATCTGAGGTGCAGTAGCTTTACATCATGTTATAATGTTATTCCCTCATCAGAAATATACCTTCCTTTCCCACTCGACTACTTCAGACTAGCCAGCAGCCATTAGCAAACACCTGGTGGAATATCTGCTAAGCTCATTATGTGACCTACTTCTATGTGCATCGCTGGTAAAAACGTTGCTAAAGGGTTAATAGAGGAGCCATGTCGTGATGACTTGGAGTTTCAGAATTTCTTTTTTAAAGGGTCAGAGTAATAACTGATCCAACAAGTCTGACCCCTGCTTGATTTAGATGAGTGCAAAAAGAAATGAATTTATGATATGAATGTTAAGGTGAACAGATTTTTGCGCTGACCTTTTCATCCACTGCACGTTTGGAGACGTTCGGTTCGTGACGCGCAGCGTGCCGACCTTGTCGTCAGAACAGCGGTCCGCTCGGCTTTGTTATCTCATCCTCCATTTGTTTCACTCGTGTCTGATCTTGATCTTCCTGTAATCCCTCCATAATCCCCACACGAGCTGATCCGAGGACGCAGCAGCACAAGTTAATCACATGCAGACAAATACCTACACTTTTAAGATAGGTAATGTTTTCTTGGTTGTTTGTCTTTGGGAAATGGGGGGAAAAAGACAGAACCTTCCACTTGAACTTTTTCACACTTAAACTTAAGTGTATTTAGATTCTTCTATCTTGGGCAACTCAAAATTAAGAAATATTAAGTTACGTTGAAAGCAAAAATTGTAGGTTTTCCACTATGTGGGGCAGGGGGTTAATATTTTCTTTTTTCTTTTTGTCGATTAAGAGCAGTAAAATATTAGCATTGGCTCTTGTCAGCATCTTGGTGAAGATGCTTTGGAGGAAATCACCAATAAGCCAACAGCCAGATATCAATGCTTATCCGTTTTGAAAAGGTTGTAAAACCGTCTGTTCAGAGCTCGGCCTCCACCACCAAATGATGGATCGTGTTTGCATCGTGGAGCTCTCCCAGAAGTGTTCATCTAAACGCCACATGCGAAGCTGAAACAGGTGAAAGCCAGTGAGGTCACGAAGTAGCAAAGTCTCAAGGCGCTGGTGTCAAAGGTCTGCATCACAAGCTCCAAAAGAGAAAGGAAATACCATGAGCACATAGCGCTGTTGATAAAAATGTTTTGAACTTTTTAATATCGGTTTGATGAGTACCTAGACTGACGTATTATGCAAAATTGACATTTTGCACGTTTTTGGACTTTTAGCCAAAGTGCTTAAAAACGTCCTAAATAAAACATCCATCCCTTTTTTGGCAATAAGTTAATGTTTTTTGGAGTCTGGAAAACAAAGTGCTTTTAACGTTTTCCACTTTACTTAGTGAGAACTTGTACTTTCGGGAGGACCGAAAGTACAAGTACAAATTTCATCTAAAACAAGATCAAATTTTGTGAATAATTCAGGCTAATGTGATGACACTCAAGTACAACAACGAACAGAACCCTCCCTGAGGTTTATTAGCTATCACTGTAAAACGACCCAAACGTCTGACAGTCATGTAAAAGCCAAACCGTGTCGCTGTTCCAGAAAATCCATTAAAGCTGTGGTGAAGACGAAGAGTAGGGGCGACGGGAACATTTACGAGTTAAACATCACGGCGCAGAACGGACAAATAAACGCAGTGGGTCACACCGAGCAGCATGAGTGGATCCAAAAGGTCAGTTAATGTTTTATGCGTTGCTTGATATTGTGTCTGATTTCGAGCACAGTCAAATAATGTGAGATCAAAGGTCAGCCCTTTTGTAAAAAGCCTTGTTATAAAAATGTCAGGCTGAAAGAACAGGTAACATTTTCTTCTCTAAAATGTGAAGAAATCCGTTTTGAGAAAAGAAAGCAAGACATAACAAGATTTGCACGGACAACTTCCTAAAGGTCGTCTAATCCGTTGCGAGGAAAGCTTCACATTATCAACTAATCCATCCAGGTGTTTTCTTATATGTCACATTTGAGTTCTTTATTATTGTTGGAAACGCTAATTTCGTGTCTCAGAGTTACTACTGCAGTAGGTTGTTGCCATATGAATTCATTCCTTTGTGCATTCCGTTCTTGTGTTTCGTTTCTACAACAGCGTGTTAAGGGACGTTGTAGATAAAGAAACAAAAAAAAAAGAGTGAATTTTCACCAAAAAATTTTCAAGAGTCAAATATTTGCTAGAATCAACTCAGATTCTTAGATTAATCGTGGTAATGATCTAGAATAGAACTTTTGAGCTTTAAAAGTCAAACATTCGCAAGAAAAACTTGTCAAACTCAGAAAGTTTCTTGTTTTTCTAGAAAATTTCTGAGATTAATCTCAAAATTGTGAGGTTTCTTCTTCTTCTTGGCCCCAATGCACTGTTGCACTCTTCCCAGTTGGTTTGAGTTTTCTTTTTTCTTGGTCTAGTTGTGCTTTTTGAAGGTCTTGATGTGCACTACCGCCACCTATTGGAATGGATTGTGGCTTGGGATACTAATTATACAGATGTATAAGCTAAACAAAAATAAAACAAAACAAATATATTTTGTTTCTTGTTCAACTTCTCTCAGTCTGCCAGTTTGCTTTCCCCCACTTCCTGTAGTTTTCTTCGTCATTTCAACCAGAAACATTCAGCTGAATGCAATTCCAATTTACGCACCTCCATATTCATCCCCACTACATGTTTGCATTTTGGTCGTGACACGTTTTCTTTGGAATAATCTTCTGCTGTGTCAGGAAGAAGAAGGATGTTTCACTGTGCAATTAAACCTACGTTTTTCTGCTTTTTGCTCGTGGTTGAGTTAGTGAGATCATTTTTAGTTATTCCCGAAATTCACAGCGAAAAACGTAAAGCAGGTCAGATTTCCGCAATCGCCATCAATCAGAAAAAAAAAATCAGGAGAACCAAAATGTCAGCTGAGAAAATGATCTACTGTGAGTAAACCTCAAATTACAAAACAAAAACAAAGAATGCTTTAAAGTGAAACTTTTTTTTTTTTTGTACATGCTTTTGGCTCAAATGTGAACCAGTAACTCAGAGCATAAGTTGTGTGTGCATGTGTGTGTGTGTGTGTTGCTTTTCTCCTGGTCCTCTGCCCACTCTGCTGAGGATGAGCTGCAGCGACAGAGAGGACAAGCGGGCGAAACGAAAACGAGACCAGTGGACTCGCACCGAGTCCCACCAGAGCCCCGGCTCTGTCTCTGTACATCAGAGTGTGATTATTTGTGAGCGTGTGTGTAATAAGAGGCGGCTCTTCGCCGTGGCCCGTGGCGACCCCGGGGACGGCACAGATGCCGTGTCTTCCAGAGACGTGTTGTTCTCTGTTGTCAAGGTTGATTAGTTGAGGGATGAATCCAATTTCCTTTTCTTTCCCCTTCACTTCTTAGCTCGGGCTTCTTTCTACTCTTTGTCCTCTGTCAGGTTTTGCGCTGCGGCTCTCTGCAGCATCTCAATCCCAAAACGGCACAAGGAGAACTCGTATATAAAAACGGATTTATTGTGTCCAAGAGATGGATCTCCGTTCTCGTCTGGGATCTTTTGCAGATTCCAAGATGATTTCTTTCAAGGGTTGAAGACTGCGTGATGATGCCGCCGCTATTTTCTTTGACAAAATGAAGACTTCTTTCAATTTTACAGGGGGAGAAAATTTGAAATACAGACAAAATCAGCTTATCTTTTTCACATTAGCTTTTGTTTTGTTTTTTTTTTGGTTCGGTCACTAAACTAAACTAAAATGTTTGCCTGTAAATTGGTCTATAAAACAAAATCCTGTGAAAGGTTGACAGCAACCCGGCAGAATACAAATGTGTCTGTGCTGGAAAAACAAAAGTGTACAGGTTACCATAGAAACGATATTTCACACTGGCTTTTTCGTCTTACCTTGGAGATTAACAATGACCAGTTTCCAGCATTTCATAATGGAAGACGGCGGCGAGTCAGCAGGAAACTTCTCGGGGTCAAAAATCCATCTATCCAAATTTAGATGTCTGAGACACTTGGATTCTTTTTTTAAGGATATTTTATTATTTAATTGTCATTATGGTTTTTGACACATCCACCTGCTTTTACTGTTTTATCGCGAAGCCTGTCCGCTCCAGAGTCGACGAGCATAAATAGCCGCCTCTCACACTAAGTGGTGAAGAAAGGAGCCGAGGCTGGAGGTGAAGAGAAAGTGAAGTGGAAAATGAAGGCGTTGGGACAGCAATTACGACGGAGAACCAACACCAAGGAAACTTCTCAGGTCATTTGTCAGACGTACTTCGGGCACGTTCGTCACAACAAGGCCGTGATTCGCTTTATCGAATGCATGGATCTCTTCGGAAAGCTCGTTCACAGCCGCCCTGGGCGAGCGGCGGACTCTTAGAGGAAAACAAAAGGGCGCGTACAGACAGCGTTTCATCAAGAGCCCAGAAAAAACAAATACGAGGCATTTCTCCCGCCATGTCGTGAGCTGCTTCGCAATCAGCCCGCTTTTTTCAACAGATTCTCTGGCCTGAACTTTGACTGGGCCATCAGAACACTGGACACAAATTGATCTAAAGCTTTTTTTTTTTTTTGTCATTAAAGCTTTAGATGTGCTTAAGTTGGAAAGTAAATCTCACCTTATTTACTTAGTTTAAAAGTAGCTCTTAAACTATGGAGTACAGACGCAACACTAACTCAAGCCTATGGGTGCACACAGTTGGAAAAATAAAGAGCTTTTTTTTTTTTAAATTTATATTTATTCATATCAGTTTGAAAGCAATTACTTTCCCATTATTTGTGACTTTCCCATTATTTGTTGCTCCAAAGCAATCTCCTCTCCAAGCTGCTGCCCTGTTGCATTTGCTTTGACCAACCGTTTCCAGATAATTGAAAAGAACAGCGTTGTTACTCGCAAAAGAGGGCTGTTCATATGTTGCCGCGGCACACTCGTAAATAATTGATTTTACAGCATTGTTTGCAATGTTTTTTTTTCTTCTTTTTCATAAGAACACACACGGGGGGGAACCACCCAGAAGAGCATTAGCATTAGCCCCCAGCAAAAGCCTTCGTTTTCGCTCTCATTCATTAATAATTTAGGATTATTGAGCGTTTCGTGAAAATCCACTGCTGATTTGTGTTTGGTTAAAAAGTCGTGATGAAGCAAACTCCTTTCAAGAAGGCTGAGCCAGCCACATGACGAGCTTTAGGCGTCTTCATTCGACGGATTTTGAAGGTAGCAGCTGCCTTTTCCCTCGACCAAGCTTCACCCTCCTCAATGTGATCTGATTTAACTAACTCGCGTTGGTTCCCCGCTTTCATTTCTAACGAAAAATACATACCCTAACCCTAACCCTTTCCGAGGCACTTTACGTTCACAAGGGGAGCAGAAACATGTCGACGCCAGACATGTGGGAACGACACGCTTTGACCCGTTTCGCCATCCGTTTTGAACAGTAATAAGCTTATGGCAGGGTTAGTGTGGCGGAGAGCAGGAAGATGAAACCCCCAAGTCCCACCTGGGAATTTATTGCGGAAGCTACATTAGAGGAGGATGAGCAAGCTGCTTTTGATAAAAGCAAACAGAGGAGACGAGGGAATCGTTTGTTGTTCTTTTCTTTCTTTCCATACACTCCAGTAATTGCTTTCCGTCCCACCCCGAGTTCGTTCACTGCGACTCCAAACGCGAGTATTCAGGGATTGAACGCCGCACTCGCGCCATCCAGCGTTTTATTGCTGTTTAATTATGACCTGCAGTGGGGGCTTCATTGATCGCCGAAGCAGGAGCCGGGCCTCGTGAGTGGTCACGGCGGTCATTACTTTTTGCTGAAAAATCAATCCACTTAATAATCCCGAAGCAGAGGAGCTTCAGGATTGCGTATCTGTTTACGATAGAAAGAAACAGGTAAGCTAAAAAGTTAAACACAGAGTTTGATTAAGGATAATTAGCTTAAGGACAAGGTCAAAAGAACTCGTGGTGTAAATATGGCGACGTTGGGGAAAAAACAAATACCACGTTTTACACAATTGATTTTTTTTTATTACAGAAAACTGATTGCTGTTCCTGTTGTTAAAGTATGTTGAGAATTGAGTTTATAATGCGGTTTTCTCTTTGTTTCATTCATTATTTTTGATATATTGACTCAAGAAAAAACACTGTAAGTTTAAGAGGGACTTACTGTGCAAAATCACATTCACAACCCAACTACTTATAAAACCACCCAGCTGGTTTTTGACATTGAGTTGACGTTTTTTTTTTTTTTTTGTCTGGAAAATGAGTCGTTTCAAAAATCTCCACAAAGCAACATCACAAATCAGCAGTCACTGCCGCTCACCTAGCAACCGCCCGCTGGCCCAGTCCGTTACCTAGCAACCACACTGGAGTTTTACCGCTCGATGCATCGTACAATGGCTGCTGGAAAAAGACCAGTGCTTTGCTGTTGACTTACCATCCAGGAACCTCTAACTGTATTCTTGTTGGTTGTGCGGGATGCTCCAGATCTGCTTTTCAAAGATTTGCAGTTGTAGAATAGCACATCTGTTTGCAGCCATTTTCACGTCTCAGTGTCAAAGGTTGATCTGGGGGCGTGGCCAGCAGTAGCTTATTTGGATTTAAAGTGACAGAACCCTAAAAAAAGGAATTCAAAATATGTAGAACTGAGCAGACTAAAATCTCTAAGAATGATTTTTGTGCAAAATTTTTAACGAACATACGAGAAAATCTGGGAACTTGTATGATGCATCAAACGAGAAGGCGGTACGTTTGCATTGGACTCTGAGCGTTAAAACGTGTTGTTCTCTGAATGTCTGTGCCAATTACAAAATCTTTTGTAAGATCAGGTAGAACATAAGGTTGTGTAAACGATTGTATAACTTCATGAATCTTCTGAAACTCAAAGTCGAATCTTCAGCCTTCAGCCTTGAATAACACTCGGCTCACAATAGGGAATCAACAAAAGGGGTTTTTAACAGCACGACTGGAGCTTTTCACTGGAAATCACAGGGCTCACTTTGATGGCAATTAGTGCTACTTTTGACTTGTGACAATGTTCTCCGGGGTTTCTATACAATAACAGCAGTGAAGTAGTGACTCACCCCGAGAAGGCATATGCACTTAGCATGCACTTTAATAGTTTTCCTGAGCACACTGGCCAGGAATAAAGAGCAAAAGCAGGATTAAATTGTCCTCATATGTCGGCGCGCAAACGCTTTTTGTAAATTGAATCCAACAAAAAACATTTTCCGACTCATTTCAATGGGACAAAGGACATTTATGTTGCTTTTTGACGGTTATAGAACGGTTTTCCTATGTATTTTTAATGTATTTTCAGCTTCACGTCAAGCGTTCTGTGTTTTTCGTTGACCTTGAGTGAAACCAATAATTGGAGAGTCTCTAATGAATTAATTTATGGCATTTTAACTAAAAAGCATTTATTGCCAAAACAGACAACATTTTCAATTCAAAAACTCCAATGGCTGCTAAATTATTGAATCAATACACATAACCTAAATTTGTTATTTAGGCTGTTCAACCGTCAAATTGCTGCAAAGAAATGTGGACTATGGACGCTGACATCAGCATCGGAGGAGCATGCCGCTGCAACGCTTAGCATCAAAATGCTACTTTAGGTTTGATTAGCTTCGGTGAAAGGCTAACTCCGTTTAGCACAATTTGAACACAGCAGCAGTCGTTTCTGAGTGTTTGAAATCCCCTCAGCTTGTTCACCTCCGTCGGGAAGACAGCCTGTCATTCACGCCACAGGCAGGTGTGTCTCTGGGCTGGTCATGAATTCTAATGGCTCATTAAATCTTATCGCCAGCGAGCTTCAAAATGATGCAACGATTCGCTGTTCCTTTGCCAGAACACCTGCGGTTGATCATTCATGTCTCTGCTCTGCCACATGTATGATAATCTGCCTATCTACCACAGAGGCTAAGGCTTGTGTTGATTACGGACACAGTGGCAATGTTGGCTCCAGAGAGGAAATTTTATTTGATTTCGTGATTGTTCTCCATCTCAGTACCTGCAAGGCAAACCCTTTTGTTTCCGAAAGAAAAGTGAAAATATGTTAATCAGGGTTTGTTCCTATAACGTTCATGTTTGTTATACACTAAAACATTAAGGGTGAAAAATGCAACTGTTTAAATTGTCACAGCCTTTGGATAAAAATCTCGATAGTTTACCTGTTTTTCTTTTTCACGCTGAATCGAGTGCGAGGAACAAAACCTTGTTAGATATAATTTGCAAACCTAACAAACATGCTCCTGCCGCTGGAACATTGGACTCGTATCTTAATGGGATCAGATAATTGCTTCAAATGCAAATCTCTGTGTTTTAACTTTTCCTATCAGTTCTCATCATATCTAAAAACAGAAAAAGTAAAATATACTTCACCTCCTGCGCTGACCCTATTTAAATCATCAATGCAGGACGTTTAACAAGTTCTCAATGCCTGTTGGGGATCTCATGTTTAATGTATTTAATTAAATTTATTGAACACCCACAGTCATTGCAGACTGTGCTATGCTTTCTATACATTATGCTGAATAAAAACAGCCAGGCTGATTTTAAGGTCTCGCCTGTTTTTGCCAGTCTTGCACTGTTTTGGTGTGGAGTGCCTTTGAAATGATCTTTTGCTATTTTTTTTCTATTCCGTTGCCAAACAAATGCTATTAAAATACGTGGGCATTCTTTTTTGCATGCAAGATTACGACCATATGTTACCTGATAACATACACAGAACTGAAGACGGCTGGTATATTTCTTAAATGTTCTGCAAAGCAGGCAAAGCCAGACCACATTGGACTCCAAGGTGACCATAAATACACACAACCACAACTCTGAGGTTTACCATTAACTTACAACGTATATTAACCTAAGTCTTGTTTTATTCAAAGGGTAATGAAATGGATTGATAAAACGTTACTTCAGGTTTAAAAGGACAATTTTCACCTTTCAGTTTGACGTAAGATCGTCCGTGCTTTCTTCATAAATCCCATTTTTCAACTCATCTGTCGCTTTCTCTCGTTTTTGTTTTTTTCTTCCGAGGTTGTCCAGAACTATTTGCTCCGCTCGAACGGATCGATGACACATCCGTTTGTTTACCTAATCTTTCCGAGGCTTTGCTTTGACTAAGCCCTTTGAGCACACTGGGAGTCTTTGCTCTGTGAAAAACAATTACTTGATACAATCGTTGCATAAAAGCCTCTCAGCCGGTGCTTCAGTCGGGAGGTGAGAGTGACGCACTCGGGGAAGGAAGGCGATGCTTTAAAACATTGACAAGATTGAGAGTGAGAACTCGGCACAAAGATCCAGTTGCCTCGCAGTTGGAAGACAACAACTGTTATGTTTATGACTTATCACCTTTGATGATCTGCTAAATAGAAGTTAGTTGCAGATTTTAAGTCGCTTTTATGGTTCACAACAATTATCTTTGGATTCCCTGAAAATCAGAATTTAAAAAGATTTACAGGCGGAACATTGAAATAATAGAAAAGCAGCAGGAAGTGATTTGCATCAAAAAATAAATACTGCATTAATCCCAAAAGGGAAATTAAATTTTAAAAAAATGTGCCATTTTTTTTTATCATTCGACAACAGAGACTCCAACAGTGGGACTTTTCAGGCTGTTGGGTCTTAGCAGCATGTGCATTACTCATTGTACCACTGACAGAAAGATGATTGGCTATGTCTCCCGGATCATATCTTCCTGAAAAAACTCTATGTGCAACGAGCGCTCATGGTTACCATCCACTGGCAAGCCTTAGGACATCTGTTAGTCATGTGCTATTTATAAGACCCAAGCTCTATGTGCAATTTCATGGATTGCAATAGGCACAAAAACATCTTACTTTTTTTTTTTATTCCAAGAGCATTTTAGCTGCACTAATGTTTTTTTATTAGCATCTAAGTTTAAGGAAAAAAGAAAGGCTTTAGCTGCAGCTAATTCATGGCATATACACAAGTGCTAAGTACTTAGCATGTTTACTACCTGTAAATATGAACATTGATGGGCGTACTGTCGAGAAATGTCACAGACACTTTAAAACTCTGCCATGTTTCTGCCTCCATGTTTTTCAGACTCTAGGTCTGAACAACATGGAATTTCATCAAATTTGCTTATTTCCTAACTTGATAACCTTTGACCTTCTCTCCTCTGGTATGTTTAACAGCTACAGTCTCAGATCAACTCAGCCCTCCAGTCTGTCACCAGCAGAAACAGCAACTTTATGCCTGTTGGGGAAAATAGACGACATTTGCTTTGCATTGTCCCCGCATGACGGCAGTGATTTAGTAGCATCCAATTAAATAAATTAATATGGGTTGTTGCTATGTTGTTGTACGGTGTTTTAAGATCTTGTTCAATGTGCCCTTTTTTTAACTTTGAGCTCCTGCCCCTCCAAAGGTCTCTGCACGGCCCTGGTCAGAAGTGCAGGTCACGTCTGAAATGTTTGTTTCTGTGGCGTACGTTCAAACTCCAAGCCCGGCCCTGGCTGTTTGTGTGCTGAAGCACGTCGGCTTGCTTTTGGGTTTTCAAATCCCTCATCTTTTAAGGTCCACATTTGTTGGTAAGTGTGCCTAAGCAGCCCAGAAATAATGACTGTTTTCTGGCCGAAACTCTGACAGCCAACGGCGAAAATAATTCCCACATACAAACAGCGAACAAAGAGAGCTTCTTCGTCCGAGCTTTCCACTCTTGCCTGTTTCCCAGTGGGCTTTAAGCAGCTCATTAATAATTGAGCGAGGAGAGTTGCACGATGGTGGAGCTGTCATGATCCCCTCCTTGCTCCCGTCACCAGCTCTGCATATGCAGGGAGGGAAATTAAAGCAAACTTTTACTCCACGAGAGAACATTTTATGCTGCTGCATTCGCTCTCCTGTTTTTACACAGCAGTAAATTTCAGCATGGTGATGACGAACAGTTCTTACAGCATGTATGCAAACTGAAAAACTAACACAGCCGCAGAAGGCGGCCATATGAAATAGAAAGTGTGAGTTCAGAGTAGCAGTAGCTTGTTTCTGGCTGCATGAAGACACACGAGCGACCGCCACAGATCGTAGGACATGACTTTATCGAAGCAAAACAAATAGCTTCTTTTTGCGTCACAGTAAGTTCCAGTGATGATGCGTCTCATGAGCCGCCAGCGGCTTGCGTTCAGAGCCGGTGGTGCAGACAAATCTCGGATGACAGCTCTTCTCGTGACCTTCTCCGATCTTGACATATTGGTGCGCTCCCGCTGGTCTCAGCCGGTCCTCACCTACATGAGCAGATGCTGACTTTTTCGAGCTGAAAACTGAAAGATCACACTGTCAAGTCGTGCGTGGTGTTTTCCTTCACCCCCGCCCCCATTTTGTTTTCTATCCTACCTTTGATAAAACATCGGGTGGCAACACAAATGAAAAGAAACAAAAATATAGAACAACACAAGGACGTCACAGCCGTGTCCTTGGCCCTGTGGGTTGATGCGATTAGTGTCACGCCAAAAAGAAAGTCATTTTTCTGGTTCTCCGGTCTGCTCGGCATTCATTTGAACCACACTAGAGTTCACGTCAATGGAACCGAGACTTTGTAGGTGGACCAGAGTTTGTTCGCGCGGTCACACGTCCCCAAACACATCGTAGATTTTAGGAAAATGAAGTAGAGTTTGATTAAGGTGAACTAAACAGGGCTGATGTGGATTCACCCATAAAAGTAGCAATGTGGCGTTCCTCCTGGAGGTGGAAGAGTGGAGTAGAATTTTTCTGTTGCCGATCTGCTGAAGGACCCATGGAGACCTGATTGCCCAGATCCACAAGCGATTTGGTGGATCTGGAGAGGAACAACTGTGTCCCTGGAGGAATGTTGGCGATCTTGGATAGTTTGTCTCTCAGACAAGCTATACAACAGCTATCAGAAAAGCCAAACCAATTCATCAATATTCCTACCGTCACTTATGGTCATGGGATGTATGTCGTGACCAAAAGAGCAACGTCCAGACACAAGGACTGAAACGACCTTCCTTTATAACACCTGGAATCACCTCCATTAACGAGGCTTGTGTAAATTTTAGTTGTCTTGTTGGCAAAAATTCTCAGATGTTTGGGTTAAAGTCTGGATAAGTACAGAAAAAACTTTAAAATACACTATTTTGGTCTTCACACACCTTTTTCTCTGCATGTGTATAATATCAAAGTTTGCAAACACATTTTGTCGCCACTTAATGTGCTATCATGATACTACCTTGGGGTTGAATTAGTCATAAATTTTATCTCCACCCACATTTTTACATTCACCTAACACACTCTGTGTGAATTCTTTGCTTTTAGCAGCAAACACGCCACTTAAGAGCAATATGAGCTTATGGTGTTCCACTGGCACTAGAAAAGTGAATTGCCGTGTTTATTTAAACAATCCATTCCACCTTTCGGTGGACTAAATATGTGATGCCTAATTGATTGCCTAATCTCTTCCCAAACTTCTAAATGACTAACCTAATTTCTTATAAATCTGGGAAATTAGAGTCCAAACGCAGCACCCTGCACATTTCTGCAGCTTAATGGTGTGACTGAGAGAGTTGGACCCATTACCTACAAAGACATTTTTTGGTTTTGTGCCGGAGTGACGCCATGTTTTCCCGCTGTGTCAGTGCAGGCTCTGAGACCACACCTGCATATATTTTCTGCCTGTGTGGAGCCAATTGCTCCATCCATCTGTCTCACTGGTGTTGGGCTCCTGGCAACCACTGGCCCCTTCGTGCCCTCAGACAAACACAGCTGCTACCCAGCATCTGCAGACGGGAGTCTTGGATAGTTAGCGGATTAGATTAGCCCCCTTCCAGACAATGTTTTAGATGTTGGAAACTCTGTTAGCACAGGCTAGATTGCCACTCTTGATTTATGTGGAGCCAACTTGGAAACCCTATAGGAGTCTGTTTTTTGTACATATTTGAATATTTGGAAAAGTGATACGAATTTAAAGACATAATTTCAGCTGAAACTAATGTGAGTCTTGGTAAGTCTGAAAGGTGTGTGTATGAACATGTGAAACTGATTTCTAAGCTCCTACAACGCTAAGCCTGCAGTAGACTTCTTCCTAACATTTCTTCTTTGACTTTAATTATTTCACATTTATTTAAATTACACTAGCTGCGTTCCATTATGAATGCGTGCAAAATCTTGTCGCTATTCCACAGTTGCAAAAACACAATTTTGCAACTGTGGCATTTCTATTAATTAAGAAGCACATTTGAAATCATGTGAATAAGTTTGTTCGTGCGATAAATGATTGAAAAATGTGCCGCGTCACCCTCCTCCAAACACTTCCTGTCGTCTTGTTAGTCGTTTCTGCCAGTAGCCACATCCAGTTGTTGATCAATGCGACTCGTATGATGCGAAAAAAGTTTCCGTTGCAGTTTTGTGAAATACTCTGATTTCAATCCGGCTGAAAAACCTCATCCCAGCGCAATTTTCACAATTGAACCCATTGCACAAAAGAGGTTAGCTTAACCTAGTGCTGATTCCTGGTTAAAACAACCAAATCTCTGCATTATTTAGCTTCTTTAGCAGCTCCACAGACGAACAGTGCTGGATCTAATTTCTATTCCCCATCAGTCCTAACCTTGCGTTCTGATCTTGACGGCGTGGAGTGCCCGATGTCGTGATCTTACTCTGATGAGGGAGCGTAGAAGAAGAGCAGGAGCGCTGGAGACACGCAGTATGTGGAAGGAATAATTATTGTCGACTCGATGGGCCGAGGTGGAAGATTGCAGAGACTTGGTCCCTGATTGCAGCCCCTCTCTAAGTGGAGTCGCTTTCCGAGACCCCGCTCCCCCAGGACGTCATGATTGGTCCGGATGGGAGAAGCCTGTTTCTGGGCCTCTTGATTGGACATTGTTCAATTTCCTCTGATACCGCGCTGATACTTTGGACCACGCGTTGATCCGTGGATTGATTTCCCCGATTTACCCAGGATTTTCAAATGGCCGTTGGATTCAGGCTTTATGAATTTCGCCAGTGTTCTTGCTGCTCTGCATTCTGCCTCTGTCCCATCGTGCAGGTTTGTTCCTGTGCAGCATTGGGTTCATGAGTTAAACTAAACATTTGCCAAGAATTAATTGCCGCCAAAGTTTTGGGGATGAAAAGGGATTAGGTGTTTCCAAGGAAAACACCCAATCTCTTTCTGCTAGCAGACACCTGTAGGTCAAAATTTTGAAACTATTCTCAATTTCACCCAATTCATAAAAAACAACAACAAAAAAACCCCGCAGCATGATGCCGCCACTGCCATATTTTACAGTGTTTTCAGTTTGTTTGAATTTAAATTAAGTAAAAAAGATCAACTTTTAATTTAAACAGATTGGGTTTTTTTTTTTGGAAGAAAAAAAAAAAAAGACAGTAAGATTACACCTGTAAACAATGTAGTGGGAGGTTTTTATTTGAGTACCCTTCCCCCGGGTTATTATTTATTTTTTGTTGCCAATTTTCATAAAAAAAAAAAAACAGATTAGTTTTTTTATTTGGACTCTACTGGATCAGGCCTGTCACAATGAGAAATTTTGCTGGATGATAAATTGTCCCAGACGTTATCGCGATAAACGATAATATTGTTGTTTAGAGACCATATTCTACTAATATAATCAGTAAACATTAATTTCTTACAAACATTTAACACAGAAAGTGCAACGCATATTAAATGTCTAAAAGAAACCAACAAAACAAGATAAACAGCAAATAAAACGGGCACTAAAGCCTCTGTAAACAAAATTGTCCTTCAAAAAAAAAAAAGGAATTTTTTTTTCATCCAGTTTTTAGTAGAAAGAGACGTACAAGAAAACCAGGCGTGGAAATTAATGAGCTCGTTTTAATTTATGGTGCAGTTAACTGATTTATCGCAGCATTGTCTTGTCAAATAAAGCTGGTTGCAGGATTTCTACATCACAACCACCTGGCATAGTAGCATAGCTCTGTGTACGTTTTAGCTTTCCTGGAAGTATGACTTACACTACATTAAAGAAGGGAGCTCAGGTTCTGCTCAGGTTCTGCTCAGGTTCTGCTCAGGTTCTGCTCAGGTTCTGCTCAGGTTCTGCTCAGGTTCTGCTCAGGTTCTGCTCGCCTTAACGACGAGCACATTTGTCGTTAAGGTAAAATAGTTGATAATTGCTGCATTGATCGGCCACAAATGACACAGATGGTGCTGGAAGGTTTCAATGTGGAAGACGTACATGCAATTACTGCAGTACTGTGGGATCCAATCACCGCGCTTGTGCCTGACTGGTTGCCTGCTGGTTTGTTTTTCATCGGGTTTTTTGGGGGGTTTTTTTTTAATGTTTTTGTTGGTTTTTTTTTTTTCCCCCTTCCAGTATGTCGTCTGATTAAATTAGTGCTGGGTGGCGCTCATCTGAGGAAATGGAGCTGCGATTGTTTCAGCATGTGGGTTTGAGATGCTGCTTTAACCCCTCGTGCCGCTTCGTAGATCTCATTAGGGGGAAAGACGGGAAAAGAGAAATGACACCTAATATTCTATGATTGCTTAGTGAGTGCTCGACTGGTGGAGTTGCTTCTCCTCGTGTGGGTTTCAAGCTGTCCCGACTGTTCACTCCGGTCCATAAATCCGATTCCCTGCCAGGTAATCGGATAACGGCCCTCGGCTCCGGTCCTTCGGGATTGACCGATCAAACTTTACCAGGTTAACGCCATGGGAATCGCTGGGCTTTTAAAAACCAACGCTTCCTTTTCATTGGTAGAGGAGAGTTTCGTTGTCAAAGAATCATCTGGAGATCGTCATCATCACCGCGGACGTCAGTGTCTCTTTCGGGCTTTTAGTGAGCCGGTCTGTCTTTGGTTGATTTCAAAGCCAACAATTAATCTATCGATTTTTCTGACGATTAGCCGGATTTTTCTCAGCTAACCACTTAAACCTTTTTCTTAGAAATCCATTAAAGGATGCAAATAAACAAATACATTACTTTTTAAAAAAATACAATAAACATTTTATAGCCTAAAATGCATTAATGATAATGCAGTTTTAATCATTGGTTTTTAAAGGATGGATATGCAGCTAAAGCAAAGTTTCTAGCATTTCTAACAAAGTTGCAAGAATAATATTATGATGTTTTTTTCATACGATGATTTTATACTCTTATCAGAACATATATGCTTATTTTTCTTCTCGGTTACACATGATAAATTTTGCATTGTGTGATAAACCTTCTCATCCTCCCCCCCATAAAAAAATTACTGTCTTTTTTTAAAAAACAGGAGCATCATGCACTCTGTCCAGAAAGTGATATAAACGAGATTTTGAACATGGAGTCACTCTGGGACTTTAAAATGAGCTAAAGTGTGAAAGGCCAGGCAGATGGATAAAAAAAACCCAACAACTTTATAGCTCAAAATGAGACGTTTTATCATCTCTACTAATTTCTTTTGCTGTTACAAAAGTGGCGCCTTTGCGACACAACATGAAAACTAATGTCCTGAGAGAAATGTGACAGGCGGCCAAGAAAAGGAGGACTGTGTTGTGTGTCAGCAGGGGCGTCCTTTACACAGCCTGGTCCGCTTGTCAAACAGTTAAAGGACATGTTTTCCTGTCCAGAGTCCTCCCACTCGCAGCTGCTCCCAAATAACCAGCATGTGTCTCATGTCCTATGTGCGTATTTATGCATCAATGTGAAAGTTTCTACTCTTTAGCTCTACCTGGGTGTTTCCTCCTGTAAGTGTGGAAACACCCAAGACAGTTTCAGTGTCTTGTCCAGTCGCTCCCTCTTCTTATTAAGACGTTTCCTCCTGGAGGCAGCAGTTGTCTGCCTGTGCTGGAGAACACAGCGTGGCTCCGCCGTCGTGACAATTTAAGACGCTTTTTGGCCAAAGAAGATAATATTTCTTTTCTTCCCACACTGAGATAGTCCAGCATCTGAAATGGAAAGTTGGAAGCTGATTCCCCAGAGATAAACGTTCCCACTTAGGAATGGTTTCAGAAAGGCTGGAAAAGCCTCAGGCAGATTCCATGTGGAACGTTCAGAGACCTTTGTGATTGACGGCGGCCATTATAGATTGGAAAAAAAATGAGGAGGAGTGAATTTCTGCCAAAAATCTCAGAAATTTTGAAAACGTTCCCGGGAATTTTTCGGAAAAGTGTGGACGTCTCTGGGTTTGTAACGTCAAAACTCTGCGAGAAAAAAACTCAGGATTTCGAGATTAAATCCGAGAAATTTTCTAGAAAATACCTTCAAAAACATGGAGATTTTTGGGTTTGAAAATGTGAGAGGAAACTTGAATAGTTGAAAAATTTTGAGGAAAAACTCAAAGTTTGAGATTTATTTGAGACAATTTCTTGAAGAAAAAAAAAGGACATTTCTGAGATGCAAAAGTCAAAACTTATTGACATTTCCACGTTATATGTCAAATCCACAATCTGCAATCTCAAATCTTTCAGTTTTTCTTGCAAATTTTAGACTTTTTGAACTCTTCCGTTTTTTTTCTCAAAAATTTTCTTGATTAATCTCAAAATTTCTGACATTTTTGGCATTCCATATGAAGTACATTGTAATTCCACACCCACAAAGTATTAACGTACACAAATGTGTGCAATTAAGTTACAATTAAATAAGTAAATTAAATAAATCGCACTTCTTGCTGAATTATGACTTCATAAATAAAATGTAGATTTTTAGGATAAAACCTAAAAAGCCCAACAGTTCGACTCTTTGTTTCAGCTCTTATGCTTCTGCCAACTTCACTTATGCAGCAGCAAGCTTCTTGCTGCGTTCTCCTCGTTTGAGGGAAGTTTGTTTTGAATGTTTATTGGGTTTTAGCGTTTCTTGTGTGGAGGTCAAGCTGAGCCGGTAATTAATTTCTGCTGTGCTTTGGCTGGTGTCTCCAGATGGCCCTGTGATCTGGCGGATGCTGACCTACCCCCCGACTCGCCGAGCTCTAGTGGTGGGATGCGGCCTTCAGATGTTCCAGCAGCTTTCGGGAATCAACACGGTCATGTGAGTGTGAATGCGAGGCGTGGGAAACGGTTCGCATCGAAGGATATGCTTTATGTTTGCAGTAAACGCACAGCAGGGGCAGTTGCAGTCATTTTAGGCTTTTAATGATTTATTTGCATAATTGTCTTTTGTTTTTTTTACTTCAAGGTGGGTTGATGACATCAGAAACTTTCCTGCCATCTTTATGGCATTTCTTAAATAGCAGTGGAGTACTTTGATGTAACTAGACTTGTATGTCTTTAGACATGTATGTGTTTGTTTTTGGTTATGTGGCATACAAATGAGTGATAGTTTAAAGCTCTTCTGTGTTAACTTAGATGTTTTACAAAAAACCCACACTAATTATTTACAAAACAAAAATACAAAAATAGACTATTTTCTTTATATTGCGTAAAGGTATAAGAGCCTCTGGAACTGTGCTTAGAGTGAGTTAGCTGTATTTGAAACACAGTGAAGAGTGTTGCTTCCATGAAAAATGCAAGAATTTAAGTTCAAAGGCTGCCAAACCTGTTTTTTTCACATTGTGCTCGATGTCGCTAATTTGCATCATACCTACATTTAGAAGTCAGAATAAGTCTCTGATGAACTCAGCATTAGATTGACAGAAAAAAACACTTTTTTTTTCTAAACATGGCTCAATTTAAATTCAGGCAGTGAGGGGTTAATCCACATAAATGTGGAACTTGCTTCATTGTGGAGATTCATACTGGAGTTTGAGTTAGCAATAGGTTTCTTCCTGATCATTATTACTTTAGTTTTATTCTTTTGAGTGGCCAGTATGGGTCATATGGTTGAAACTTTGCCACACCTCGTGTTCCAGTGTGAAAACCCTGACCTGAAACTGACATTTCCAATAAGGTTGATTATATGTGAACTTCTACATGGACAATGGACAATACCCTCAAACAATACCCCTGTATTCAGTCTATTATGAACCCACACCAATATGACTTTGCCACTCCAAAAAGGAAAAGAGGATTTCTTGTCTTTTCAGCTTGATCAAAACACAACCAAAAAGCTGTCAGGCATTCCCATTCAGCACGTAAGATCAAGAAGAATGTGTTTGCCACGGCATCTCACTATCAAATCACAAAGCATTTCTTTCATCCCTCAAAGCCCATCCTTCACATGGGAGCAATAGCCTCGGCGCATTAACGTCCATGAGCGGATGGAGCCTCCCCCCCCAAGCCTCCTTTCTTATTCTTTATCGCGCCGTCTGAGCAGATTGTATCATCCATCTGTGTCCCGCCCTCCCCTCCGAGACGAACTATATTACAAGGCTTTGTAAACAATCGGTGGACGTGCGCTGTTGCCTGGCAACCAGCGGACCGGTGCGCTCCAACGGGGTGTGTCTGCGCGCGTGTGCTGGAAGTGTGCTGGAAGTGTGACTCCGTGCGTTGTGAGGCCTGCTCGACGGCTGAACGGATCGGAAGGCATTCAGAGAATAATAGCATGCAGAAGTTGAGCTTTTATTACCCGAGGTGAAGCTCGGGATCTGTCACTCCTCCACGTCTCTCGACGAATGCCTGTCTATTGATCGTCCGTCTCTCTGGGCGTGTATTTGTCTTCATCTCCTGCTGTCAACTCACTGAACACCGGGCAGGACAAACTCAATCTGACACTGGCCCCGACCGCCTATCTGTCTTTCTCACTCCCGCATCTGCCAATCTCCTAGTCAGCCTGAAAAGGTCTACCTGCTGGGGAGGCTGCAGCAACACGTCTTCTTTAAGCAAATCTGAACGCCGCAGAGGTTGCATAATGTTTACGCTGCTCGTTAAGATGCAGTTGTCAAATCTCTCTCTATTTGACTCGGTTCCAGCCAAGTCGGGTGTGTTTCCCAAAGGTTTCCAAAGATTTTTTTTTTTACCTCGAGGTTTGACCATGGAATTATCAATCTCCCCCGGATGCCAATCAAAGATTGTCGTCTGCTGCCAATCAAATCACTTGCTCGCAAAACCAGCCTCGGTAGCAATCCTACAGCATCCCAATGTTAGACCAAAGTAAGCCCCAACCAGCAAATCATGTTCCAGTGAGTCAATCACATCCCGCGCTTCATGCCCAGGTGGTCCAGTCACATATTAAAATAAGCCGACATTTCTTGCACTTTTCAATTATTAAAGTAAACCAAAATAAGCTTATTTTGGCTTATTTTGGCCAATCACCTTCCACCATCTTATTTCTTTCTCTTAAATATGCCAGTATTATACCTTTCACTCGTATTACTGTTAATATCTTGCTGTGCATTGTTTAATTACAGGTAAAGCGCATCATTTAAGTTGAATGCACTGCGGTTTTTCTGTCATGAAAGCGTTTATTGCCACGGATTTCATGCGGATCTGAAGGAATTACTGGCGAGTGTAGAGAAGTGCCGCTATTTTGACTAATTCTAATAAATGAAAAGTGCAAAAAATTAGTCATTGAGTATTTAGCCCCGTCGTTATGTTCTCCCCACTAACGTGTGAATGTGATTAACGGTAGGCTACACAACAAAACTACACAACGAGCTTGGGAGTATTTTTTTTAACAGTTTCGGATGAAAAAAGACAACGAACATCAATGAAAATGAGGTTAAACGGAAAAATAAAGACAAAAACAAAAAACTGGAGGATGCGGGCATCGATCCCGCTACCTCTCGCATGCTAAGCGAGCGCTCTACCATTTGAGCTAATCCCCCATGATGCATTGCGATCACACCGATGTCACTTTTTCAGTTAGCGACTCCTATCATGTTTAAAACTTTAAAACTTCATAGTTTTAAAGATATAAAACTTTTAAAAGTTTTCAAATTTTAAAGTTTTAAATCTTTAAAACTTTAAACTTTAAAGTTTTAAAACTTGCCCCAAACACAGAGGTCCTCAGTTCTTCTCTTTAATGTCTTTATCCTGTAAATATCTAAATTAATCTTCTTTATCGTTCTCACTCTTTTTGTTTCGTTTTGACTTCTTAAATAACAGAAATTTTTTAGTCTTTTCCAAATGGCATATTAACGTTTCTTTTGACCGTCCTGCACGTCCAAATCCTGGATGCCGGTTTCTTGGATCGCTATTTCTTCAATGTCATCAGAATCCTTAGAACAACCTGGTTCTGGTTGCCCAGGTTGTTCCTCCTCTGAATCCATCTCATCATTTGAATCACTAATCGGGTCAACATGGCCGACTGATTTTTTCCTCCTCTTGTTCTTCTTGAGGACTCGCTGTGCTGGATGACTGTAAATCGTTTGTGGTTTCCAAGATATTTTCTGCAGAATTACTTTGAAGCTGGTTTTCTTCTGCTGCCTTTTTAAGTGAATTTATGCCACTTTCATATCTAATGTTGAGATCTTTGCACAAAATGTCTACTTTATTTAATTGTTCCAGGGCATTGCTCAGCTTCTCCTGCAGGCACTTAATCTCACTTTTCGATGTTTCTAGCAGGACGGTTTTTTCCAATTTCAAGTTGTCCATAAGTTTCTTTTCCTCCTTCTCCAAGTAAAATCTTCTTTCTTCAGTCATTTGCTGATTCAGGATCTCAGTACTTTCTCTCTGAGCTTTAAGTTCATCAGTGAGCTCCTGATTTTTCGCAAGTTTTTCTAAATTATCATCTTTTTCCAGCCTGACCTCCTGCTGGCTTCGCTCCAGGTCAAGTTTCAGTGCAGAGATCTCTCTGTCATGGGTCAACGTCAGATCATTACATGATTGTTTAGATTCATCTAATTCTCTCTCTAACAGTAGTTCTGACTCTTGCAGCAACTCTATTTTCGCTGTCATTTTTTTCCCACATTGTTTCTTTCTTGGTTCTCAAATCATCCAGTAGTCGTTGTTGCTCCCTGATCTTTTCATCATAAAATGTTTGGCCTCTTGCCTCATCTGTGTCACTTCTGTATTATATTTTGAATTAAGCTCCTGGTATGAAGTCCATAGTTCCTTGATTTCTTCATCCAGGGCCTGACTCTTCTCTCTCTCGACATCCAGTTCGTCCATTAAATTTTCCATGGTGTGGGAGCAGGCCACCCTCACATCTTCATATCGCTGCAGTAATTCTTCTTTCTCCATATCTTTTACCTCAAAGTGAGCCTGAGAAGCTATTACTGCAGCTTTCAATACTTCCAGGTCACTAAATTTCTGCAGCCTTTTCAATTCTGCTTTGGCTTTGCAGGCTTGTTCAAAAAATCCAGTTTTTAGCTCTTCTTGTTTCCTCAGCTGAAAATCCATTTCTTGGAGCTCTTCCTTATATCGTTCTCTCTCTGCGTGCCGTTTGGCAGTTTCCTTTCTTAAAAGGGCATTCAGTCGTCGGATTTCCCCTTCCAAGTCATCGGGGTTGGCAGTAGGCTACCTGCCGTGGGGGTGTTGTTGGTTTCCCCTCCTTGTATTGGATCCCATCATTCCACTAGTTGATCTTTCACTGTGCTGAGACATTTTCTCAAACACTATCAATAAAATCGTCGATAAAATTGCGAGCGTCTGAACTGGTCAGAGGTATTGCAAGCAATGACAAATATGCAGAATTGTGTTACATACAATTCATTGATAAAAACCAATTCAATTGTTAAAATATCAATGAATAGGTGTTTCAGCATTCAATAAGTGTTTAAAATAAAATAATATTGAACATCTTTTCACACTAATCAGTCCGTTTGCGATTATTCAAACTTTTGCAGCGCCACTCTTTGGAGATAAAAATGAACTAAAATAATCAAATGTATCTTTTAAGACTCCCAGTGATCTTGGGGTTTCCCAACAAGACAATGTTGACTGTTTTAACCTTTCACCTTCTCGCCTGCTTTGGTCACATGGGCTGCAGACTAGCAGACAAACCTTCATAAAACTTTCAATGGTGGGTAAAGTAGCAGGTCAATGGTGGTGAAACCAAAAACAACTCTGTCTCCACTGTTTGCTGAAAGAACATGGAAGATGGCGAGGAATATTTTAGTAGAGAGCATCCATCCTCATTTTTCATCAGTTTGAACCTCGGAGCTGATAAAGGTGTTATTGTTGCTCTGGCAACTAACAACATGCATTAGAAGTCATTTATTGATAGCACAATAATTATTCTTAACCAACTTAAATAACATTTACCTTAGTATGCTAAGTGTATTTCTCGATGCACAAATTGTTGATATTGTTCAGGGATTAAAGGTTTTTTATTGTCATATCAGCCACTGGCCACCAGGGGCTCCTCAAAGTGCCCCAGCCTGGCTCCAGGGTGTACGGTGGCCCTGAGGTTCAAACCATTTCAGCAAATTGAAACCACAATTACAAAAGCTCTATAACATGAACAAAAGCACAACAACATTAATGAAAGCGTTTTTATATCACTGAGTGTTACACGCACAACTTTGTGTCATTTTCTTTAATTAAAGGACATAAAAAACTTTGACAAATGTAATTTTCTTTTTAATAGGACAGCAACGAGGTGAGCGCCATCTGGACTTTTGCATTTGGAGACGCTACATAAGTTTTACTGCCAAGTGAGACTGAGTCAAAAAGTAAACAGACACAAGGGTCATAAACGTCAAGACGTGTACAATAATAATATGAAAATCTGTGAAGAAATAACCCTAATTTTCTTGATTTCCTGCCTCAGTAAACACATTTCTAATGGGTTTGTGGTCTCAGTCATTACATTTTATTCCCCGCCCCAACTCGACACGATGTTCATTTGCTAAATTACGGTCCCGTTTGGAGAAAAACAAAGGTTGGAATGGTTTATGGTGGGGAATCGTTAAGATTGGCAGGTCGTACCACCTGCCTTGTGTCGCCCACACAAAGTCGCAGGGCAAGCCTTGTTCGTCACTGAGACATAAACGAGGTCCGAGGTGGCAGTAAATCACCACGGCCTGGAGACGAGCTCCCCCAGCTGCTTTCGCCGATTAAACCGCGAGCCTGGCATAGAGAAAGGAAAGAAACGCTGCAGTCAGTCAGCGTGGCAGACCGTCAAAAGAAATGCAAACGACTGTAGAAAGGCACATATTGTCTGATGCTGTGCTGTTGCACTCTGGTCTCTCATAACAGGGACTTGACAGAAGTAGATTGGCTGAGTTCACAGATTTATTTTTTTTTCTTTCCCTTTTCAGTCAAATATGCTCTAAAATAGTCTGCAATTCAAGTCCTGACCTGAAGTGGACACGTACTGCAAATGAGTCCAAGGAGCTGGCATGAAGGGCAAATTGTGATGGAGAGGTTGGAAAGTACAGAGGCACAGAGAAGTGGTCAGTGATCCTCTCATATTGGCCCATCTACTTCCACTTAACATTACTGGCATTATCTCCACCCTGACAAATTTCTTGCGTTTCTGCCGACATTGGCAAAACGCAATGTGACGCAACAAAGGGAAGCATCATGAAAACTGCTTTTTTTGTGTGTGTGTGTGTTTCATCCTGTCCTCCTTGCGTAATATTAATTAAAAATATCACGCAATATGTATTAAAAACGGCTCTTCAGACCTTGGGTGCCAAAGAAATTCCGACTGAATTCAAACCGCGCCGCTCGGATCTCGGCATTAAAAAGCAGCTCACACGCTCAGAGGCGCTGTTTGGACGATCCGACGTCCCGCTTCATTCCCACACTCGCATGCGAAACACACTCAATTCTGGCCGTGCATGCTCAGATGCAAATTAGTTCTCCCATCAGCGGCGGTGTGCCAGCTAATGACATGCATTTATGCAAACAAACTTAGATGAAGTTCATCTTGGCGGAGCAGTGAAAAGCCACTAACACAAGCACACACAGCACCGAGGGTAACTACATCTCGGATGAGCCTACACAATAATAAGTGGGGCCAGTTTAGGGGCTTTCACTAACATGGGATGACAAGTGGGTAGAATGACTTCCTGTCATCCACCTGTTGAAGCTGCGGGGTCTTGCAAATTGTAAACTTTCATCAATATAAGATGGTTCAGAGGTATTTAAAAGCAATGTTATACAATATGTAACCCTTGACCCCCATGCATGGCAGGTAGGATCGGTGTATAATTTCGAGAATTATACACCGATCCTACTTCTTGCTGGAAGGTTATTTCTGCTCCAGAATTAGTAAGCCACAGTTTCTGTAACATTTTGTGTCTCTTCCTTGTCTGGGTGAAAATTTTCCAGAAATGGTTCCCCCGTTCATGCTGAATTTTGCAGAAAAGTCAAAAACAAAGCTTGTTTTTTTTTAAGTGTAAAGGTTTAAAACCTAAAAATTCTGCATCTCCTTCAGTTTCCATGGACCGTCCAGCTGATCGTTTGATTAATGTCACTTTAGCTCTGTCAGCTCGGACGGACGTTACTTTGTGTTGATTGCACTTCTTTTCTTCTTCTTAGAAACCCTCTATTGCCAACTGTTGTTTTTGTCATTTTAATCTTGAGTTACGTGGTAAAGCATCATCTTACTGCCACTGACAAATCTGCAGTTAAATAATCCTGCATCTGAACAGGAGACACATCTCTCCACTTCGGTGTTATAGTTGGTCAACAGAACATAAAGCGTCAACGGCAATACTTGTTTTCTACTTCCTGTTCTACATCCCAGTTTATGGCTTCAACAGTTGAGCACCAAAGTATTGGGCAAACATGCGTAGATTGAGAGGACCTAGACGTGGCTACAGACAACCTGGCGGGTTGATCTGAACTTACATGTCAGGTACTCTCACTCTCTGGACCCCGGATGCCATATAAATAAGTTTTCTGCCCTGACATGCCAGCACGTATTTAATATTCATAAACCGTCTTATTGGCCTGAGGGAGAAGCAACAGATTGGTAAATAATACATCAGTCAGGAAGAAGAAGCAGCTTATCATTCTACCTGCATGTGTTTGTATCACAAAGTTCCTTCCTGCCTAATTGTCCCCTCAACAAATGAAGGGATGGGCAGCTGCATTGAGATAAATATAGGCTGTAATTTTGTATTTGCAGTGTACCTCTATCTTCTCTATCTCGGTTGCTCATAAATGTTGATGTCATCCAGCCGTAGGAAGACGTAGATATCATCGATTCAAACGAGCCACGGGATCATTTAGATTCAATTATCCTCATAATCATGCAAGTAAAGGTCGTGGTGAGCTGGTGGCCACTGCAGTGTATGATTATAAAACAGAAAAAATGGTCTCCAGTCCCGAGTACTGCTGTTTTTAAACTCTGGACGTTTTCCTGCAGACTGACAATAACAACATCTTGCATCACACTTATCCAGAAATGTAGAACGTCCTGGAAAATAAGCTTTCAAGCACCAACATGTACGGTCAACCATACTTTCTGTGACCAAACCAACAAGCAAATTGGGCGCAAATCTGCTGGAGGTATAAGCAGAGATATAAAACAGGACAGCACATGTAGAAATGTGGAATATCAACAAAATTAGTTAAAATTAGTTATCATGAATTCATGGTCAGCCGACTAATCTACACACCAGATTAGTCGGCTGACCGGACTGGTGGTGTCTTTCTATCATTGACCCTCTCCTTTTGTCGAGAGACTCCATCGAACCCTATTGGACGAACGCAAAGGGTTCTCTGTCGACAGTGTGCTTTGATGGTGTTCAAAAAGGTTCTCGAGGTTTGATTGCATATGTCTTGTTTTGGAGGGTTTAGTGGTCTATGGGTTGCCAGATATAGTGAGCTTGACGGTAATTTCTTTTGAGTGTTTGTGGATGTCATTGGTTGAATCGGCCAGTTCAATCGTTGTTTGCCTGCGACCGCCATGTAGTTTCTTTGTCGTTGTCATCCGTCCCTTTAAACCGTCCGTTTAAATCTGTCCCCAAACTGTAAACGAGATTCCTTTTCCCTTCTATTGTTTTCCGTATGCTCTTCCGAATGGACCTGAATGGTGTAAACGCTTTCCTAGCACAGCGTTTTCAACAATTTTCCTTTGCAATCACTTTGTTTTGAATTTTTTTTTAAATGTCCTCCTTCTATCCACAGTCGAAGGGAGATGACATGTGCAATCGGAGAACATAACCAGAGTCCTGTGTGGCTCGTGTAAATGTCACGGTTCATTTATGAGACTTTATTGAGTATAAGAACGTGTGCACACATTCTACAGACCTCTCATCTGCAAATTAATCACACCTCACACTGTGGTGCATGTCGTGTGACTCGGAGTCTTTCTCTTTGCATTTGATTAATGGGGGGGAAAAAAATTAGAATGAGTCTCATTCATGAGGCCACACTGAGAATCCAGTTGAAGCAATAGCAAGAGATGTTTAGATTGAGCAACTTCAAAACGGGCAAACAGAAGCGTGAGGTGGCAAAAAAAACAGCTTTTTTTTTTTGTTCTCTTTGTGTACCGAACAGAGAGCCAGCTCCCCAGGCGGGCCACCCGACAGAGTGACCATGTAAAACAGGCTTCGCGTGACATTTCCAACATGACATTTGTCTGGTGACCATCTGTGAAGGCCAACTGGCCGGCGTCAACAGCGAAACTGACCAGTGGAAGCAACGACACCCACCGCAACAGCAAACGTTGCCGAGAACTCTTACCGTACCCCCAGGGAAATCTGGCACAGAACTTACTCACCCTTTAAATTCTGATTTAACTTCCGTGTTTAGTGAATTTTAAATAGAACTCTCTTTTTTTTTGGTTCAAGCTTTTCAATTTCTGGCTTTATTTTCATTTAATTAACAATCATGTCTTATCTGCCATGACTGTACTGATTGGGTTTCACGTTTTTGAGAGTTTTGGACTGAAAAACTGTTTTTCGGTTTAAATGTGAATAAATAAACACCCTGGCATCATTTAAAGACACTTTTTTAAAGATTTGGAGTAAACCTAAAGACTTGCAGTGGGTTTTTCAGAGGCAACGTTTTGATATTTCGGAAGACAGATCTGCAGTATTTTCCCTCAAGGTGAGACCTTTTAGTGTTGATTAAATTGGAAACTTTGAATTTCAGAGATTTTACCCATTAAAATGTGATTTTTTTTTTCTCTCAATTTATTTTATTTCGTTGGATTTTTTTTCCATTTCCTGGAATATCCAAAGCTCTGAGCTGCTCAGAAACCAGCGTGGTGAGTTACTGTTTTTCCACATTCACCCCGAGAAAAGCCAGCAGAGGTGGCTTTGACAAACAATAATGATGCCTCCTGGGAGCTTCTCCCTTCCTCTGCCTGGAGAGCTGAATGGAGAGGCTCTTGGGAGACGGACCGTCCAGGACCGCCAACGAGGATTATCTCCCACACCTGGCCAAGACGCACCTTCCCACAACCCTGCAATGGATTCATGGTATAACAAAGTCTTTGAAAATGTTGCTTCTTTTTTTTTTTTTTTTTTTTGCACTAATGTCGGGTCAGGAGGAGTGAAGCAGACGTAAAACCAAAGTGGATTTTTGTTTTGTGTGGATGAACGGTGGCTTCAGAATCAGAACAGCCGGTCTCATCCATTTGGGCTGAATAATTTCTGCTCCAGCATTAACATGATGCAGCTCAGTCTTCATATGCATTCATTTGAAAAATAGGCCACTTCCCTGGAGAATCTCCGTCTTTTCGTGTCTCACGCGCATGCTCCCCGTTTCGCTCTCTCTCTCTCGTCTCCACACCTTTTCTCCTGGCTGTCCGTTTATTCCTGCTTTCCCACCTACGTTCATCCTTTTTGTCTTTTCTCCCTCCGTTTGTTCTTCCTCTCACCTTTCAGTCTTTCTCTCACCTCCTGTTCTCTGCTAATGACTCCTTGTGTTTCCCCCCTGCTCTCTCTTACTCACACTCCACACTGCTGCTTACAAAACAAAAGGTCATGAGTTCTCTAATACAAGTAAGTCGTACAACTTGTGCTAAATGTTAATACGGGACATATTTCAAATGTTTAAAATCAAGAATTAAGAGGGATATTTTCATAGACCAACTCAATCATTTTTTCTGTTATCTGTTACTTGGAGTCTAAAAATCGTTACTTTCCTGACTGAATAACTCGAAGCCGCCCAGCACGGCCCGTTATACTGCATGTCGCGTCCTCCCCAGAGTCCCCGGACCGCCCAAAATGTGCCAGAAAATGTCAGCCATGACTCAGCTTCATGCTTTCACCGCACATGAAAAATAGGCCAAAAACCATCGAAGAGCTATCCAAAGGTCAACCTTGTGTTAAGTTCTGTTGCTGTCGCCTCATCAGGTGTTTTTCCAGTTCAAACCACTCAATTAAAAGAAAAAAAAGAAAACATTAGGAAATAAAAACCAACTTTTAGGCTTTATCTGTCTTCCTGCTTTTACTCATACCTTTATTTTTTGGGAATGTATAAGAGATTTGTTGAATCTTGGTGTACAAAATAAAGCAACAGCATTTATTTTTGAGAGAAAAGGTAATATGACCAAACAACAGACTTTCTGTGCCCTGAACTCAGAATATGAATATTTCTTTTTCGGTTTATTTCACAAGCGTGAAACGGAAACACTTTTTTCACATCACACAAGTCACACGATCGACCACAGGATGCTACCGCTGGTGGAAACGTCGAAGGAGAAGACAACAGGAAGTGGTCGGGATGACGGTGCGGCGTGTTTTTTAATGACGTGTCGCGTGAGCAAACTTATCCACGTGATTCCAGATGCGCTTCTTATTTAGCGGAAACACGGCAATTGCGAAATTGTGTTTTTTGTAACGGAAACACAGCTTATGAAATGAACTGCAGTTTTCTGTACCCAACTTTTTGGGAGTACAGTTTCGCTGAGATAAATTTGAGTTGTCATACAATTAGTCCTTTCATCAATTTCTTTGAGGCATATTGTTTGTGGTTGCACTACATTTGACAATTTACTTATTGAGGAAAGGAGTGAAACGCCTCTGGACCCTTGAAAACTCACATTCATCCCGTCATGCAATTTTATGTAACGATGCATCTTTCTTGAAAGCTGAATAGATAAAAAAAAAAGAGAGGTAAAAACAGAATTAAGAAACCAGTGGCTGCCACACAGAGAGCTACCTTAGGCTGCTGTTTTATCAGTCCTTCCTGCTGGTTCTCCTGTCATCCAGTGACACGTGTTCACACCTGTAGGTATTTCAGGCTGAGAGGTGTCGCATGCTGTCAGGACTAATGTTTGAAACTTTGAAGGTTCGTGTCACTCAGCACTATGAAAGAACACTGGGAAAAGAGAATAATGCAACTGTTTTCTTTATTGCCATGCAACGCCCAGAGGTACTTTTATGCATTTCACCCTCTAAATTTAAACTGCGGCATTAGATAAACTAGAACCTCCCGAGTCTATTGAACGTTTCAAGATGTTTGCACCAATTAAGCTGATTTGTCATCATGTGGTGGATAAAAACGTTTGAGACTGAGAATCTTTGCTGTTAAAAGTTTCTTTGGTGGGTTTTGGATTGTGTGGGAGAGAGACATCGATACAATATTAATTTCTGCATCCATGCCGATATCAGAAAAACAATCAATATGGGGTATCGGTGACGATGTGCCCAGTCTACAAGGGCAGATCTATTCAATCTCTATGTGTTGTGCTTTGAATGACATCATGTTTTATTATTAAACCTAAAATGTATAATTGTACTTTCTGAACCATTTGAAAGAAGCTTTGTATTTCAGTTTGACCAACATAGTCAACTTATTGTTTTTGTCAGTTTTTTAAATTTTTATTTCAAAGATTATACGCCTAATTGCACTGACTCAACAAATTGATGTTGTTTGTACATGTTTGACTAAGCTTGTGAAACTATCGTTGTGGTGTATTGGTGTAGAGTTCGTAAATAAATTTGTAATTCTTTATATGTATGTCAGAAATGCTTCAGCTCAGTTCTGCTCTGTTGGTTTTCCGTATTGGATTGATAAAAAGTGGATCGGTGCATCCCTGGAGTATCGTTTGCCAAGTGGAGATTACAGGAAATCCAATTTCTCACCAAATTGATGGAAGTTTGTGGAAAAAAGGAAAAGTGTTACATTTTTGTCCTGTCCCATATTTAATGTCAGTTGGTCTTAAACATGGGACAATAACACAATAAGACTATTGATTTACATCAAAAGTGAAGTACCTAGTCCTGACACAGCAGTATACTGAGTTTCCATCCTATTGATCTCAATATACACGCACTATACAAGGTTACTCAAGATCTGCAAAAATTCCTCATATTTAGACCTGCTTAACATCATTTTTCTTTTAATTACACCACACATGGTACGATAAGGCAGTGTGACAGCAGCTCTAAGTTTGTGAAAATAAGTTCAAACCCCCCCACCCACATTTTTACACTTATCTCCTTAAACTAAAGCGCCTCTGAAACCTGCTTGATTCTCCAACCTAGAAAAATGCAAGTGGTGTCACAAGGTGTGATTTTTAAAAACAAGAAACCATTTCGCCAGCTGTTCCCGGCGAAATGGTCAGGGAAAGTTTCAGAGGGTTTTTTTTTGTAAATCTTAACATTTGCGTGTGTGTGTGTGAGTGTGTGTGGTGTAATCAGTGCAATGCTGGGGTGGAGATGGGGCGCAGCAGGTTGTGAAGGACCGCTGCGCCCAGAGATGGAGCTTTTTTTTCTCCTGCTGCTGCTCCAAATCCCACTGCCATGTCTGCTGCGTATCTCTCCGATGAACACGTTTGCTGCGACGCTAGTAAAATAGAAGTTTGTGGAAAAACGAATAAATTCCTTCCTGACTTCTCTGTCTTGTCTTAAATGTCTAGAGATAACTGTAACTTTCTCCACACCACACTTCAGTTTGCTTTTTTTTTTTTGTCATTTTTTGTTTGTTTCTGCTGGTTGTCTCCCACGACAGAAAAATGTACGATGCTATTATGCCAGTCTGTCAATTAAATATCCTGTTTTGGAAAGAAGAGAGAGAGAGAGGGTGAGTGAAAAGAGAGAGAGGACAAAAGATGCTTTTGGAAAGGATGAAAAGCAGAATCCAGAGCCGCCTGCAAAGACGCAGAGAGGCAGATGATGCTTAAGTTTGGCTTTTCTTTTAATGACTGTCTCCCTCTTGCGGTGCCGTCTGTGTCGCATTTGGACTCCTTGTCCATTATGTTCCCATCTTTTCCTCATACAGACAGTGAAAAATGGCTCATTTTTACCCCATGGTGAAGATTACAATAGCAGCCGACGGCACAACTGATGGGCTGAAGCTTTTCAATCCCACTCAGGTTGCGTATTCTTCATAAAACTCTCACCTGGCGATTGGTATATAAGCTTCATAAGATATCATAATGTGAAAAAACAGCTGATTTTGTTTTGATAAGCATTTCTTTGTTGATACGGGCATAATTTGAAATGATTATACCCTCAGCATTACAGATCCTCCACCATGTGCTACGACTATGAGGCGCTTTGTCACGTAAGCCCATAAAATCCGAAGTTCCCTCACACTCCGATTAAGCTAAACAATACACCCAATTACAATCATTCGATTATATTTTCATCCCATGAATATTTTTTCCCCAATCTAATCAGAAAGGGCATTGCCAGAATGCCAATAAAAGAACAAAAAAAGGTAAAACTCAGAAAAATTAAGAGCTTCATGTCTTCATCATGTGAAATTGTCCTCCATAACAAGAGAGATGTTTTAATACAAATACCTGAACTGTAGAGCAGTTCAGTAGAGATCGGAGAACAAAACAGGCCCATTTGCAGACGTAGGTCTCGTTGACCCAAGCTGCCATGAGAGGCCTTGATGATGATTGGAGGCAATCTGCCTACACGGGGCAACATGGGGCACTGAGTCCCTGGTATAATTATGACACAGTGTGAGAGAGGAAGAGCCGCGGAGATTGACTGGGGGCACAACTATTTATAGCTGCCTGGTAAACCGTCTTGTACGCGAGTGGATGGCGCTGAAGCAGGGAGGCTGATTGCCGGATGAGCGGTTGAAGAGGAGAGGTTGCAGTCGGTTTATTTACTTGGCCTCGCCGGTGCAGGGGGGCGTCGTGGGGGTCAATTGTTGAGTTACAAGACTGCTGACAAGGAAAACTAACTTGTAGGCGCTATTAGGGCCGAGCAAAATGTAGCTTTTTGTAGAATAATAATGTTAGGGGAGAAGCGACGAATCGGATCGATCGCGATGAATTGATTATTCAAATAATTGTCAACAATAAAATACAAATTATTAAACAGATGTATGATTGTTTATTTGCGTCTCATTTCCAAAATTATATGGAAAAAGGCTACAATGAAAAATTTGCAGAATGTGCCCATTTTCAAATTTGATGATTTGATTAATTGTCAGAATAATCGAATAATCGTCAGAATTACTTGTTAGCTGCAGCCCTAAACGACGTGGTTCATGCAGACGCTTTTCAGCTTTTTATCGACGAGGAATTAAAACAATCTTGGTTTGACGGCGCTCATGAAGTGTGTTATGGAAATCTCGGCGAAAGAGAGGCTACAGTCTTTTTTTCTTCTCTCACCGGTTCTTCAGGTACTACAGCGCCACCATCCTGCAGATGTCGGGAGTGCGTGACGACAGGCTGGCGATCTGGCTGGCAGGGCTCACCACCCTCACCAACTTCCTGTTCACCCTCCTGGGGGTGTGGCTTGTGGAGAGGGTGGGCCGCAGGAAGCTCACTTTGGGCAGCATTATAGGTGAGACACAAAGGGAGGGAGATCAGCGGCCGACTCCAGGGCAACAAACTAATCCTCATTTCATTGTTCAACAGGTACGTGTTTGAGTCTAAGCCTGCTGGCCGTAGGTTTCCTCATGTCCGCTCAGCACAGTCCTCCAGTTACTGTCCACCCTCTGGACCCGGTCATGGCTAACTCCACCTGCTCCAAGTACCAGTGAGTAAAAGCCCAAATCCAGGTCGGATGGGGGTTTCCAACTCACTTCTGCAGTGATTGGGAGCAGCATTCAGGTTCACATGTCATATTTGAACGTGCTGATAATAAATCATACCTCGCCTATTTACGTTGTTGTCTGCTCAAAGCTGCCTTTCTAACTTCATTGTAGTCTTGAATCCTTTGTGTGTGCTAGAAAGCATTAAACTGAGGTAACATATAAACTGCAGCGTTGACATTCAGCAGATTACAGACTCAGATGTTTAATTTCTTACAGTGTCGGTCAGAACCGTTGGTGTCTGAGATAACCTTTATCTATTTATAGTGTTTACTAATAAGCGGATAGCTGACCTTTTGGCTGTTTTTGCACATGTCGCCCTCTCATGATGTTTTATTTATATTGGTTGTGTGCAATTATCACAAGAAGTCAGTTCCTTACATGAAGTAGATATTGACGACGGCTTTTGTTTTTCATTTACATGCTTCGACTTGTGGTTGTTTAACATACGAATCTGAAAAGAGCTTTCAGAAAGACGATTGTCTAAAATGTTTATGAGTCTAAAAAGGTCTCGAGATAATTTGAAATTTCACTTTCAAATTATTTTGAAATTATTAAAAAGCGTTAGGGGTCAAGGGCTTTTTTTGGCTTTTTCGCTCTTATTTAATGACACAGACACGGTTTGGTGTTTAGCTGGAATTAAATCAACATTCTTTCTGGAGGTAAATAAAAAAAATTGATGTAAACATTACTTTTGAAAGAATCACAAACAGTACAGAATCTAATAATAATAATAATAATAATAATAATAATAATCATTGAGAACCACACTAGATTTAGTCGATTTACATTTTATTATTTTCACAATTGTGAATTAAATTTTTCTCTTAGGGTCCGTGGTGGCTTTTTTTCCTAATTAAGCCAAAATGTGTTATTTATGAAATAAAGTTGAGTGTTTAGAAGGTCAGTAACTGTCTTAACATCTGAAGTGACGCACTGGTCCCTTCATGGTTTTATTCAGCTAATTATTTCTACTGATGACAGAAAACAAGTGGGGGTTTTTTTCATGCTTTGTCACATTTTTGCTACAAATTTCAATGTGTTATGCAGGCACTCCACCAGTCTGACCCCAATTACCACAATTGAAATGTCTGGAATACTTTCAAAAAGATGTGTGCGTGTGTGTGTGTATGTGTGTGTGTGCATAACTGAGCTTCACCCGTTTAACCAGGGTTTAGGCAACAGTGTTGTGTCTTCATTTATATAAATGTTTGATAGTGAAGTATTTCAACTTTTAGTTCCTTAATATTTAAAAACATACCACTTTATTGCAACACTTTATAACCAGAGGTAGAGAATTAGTCGTCAATGTTTGATTATTGCTGCTGACGTCACATTCGTTCCACATGGGATTAATTTTTCTTTTCCAAATGCCTACAGCTGGCTTAGCTTGTCTCCACAAGCTACACACACACACACACACACACACGCACACACACACACACACACGCACACACGCACACACACACACACACGCAGCTTCAGTGTTTCTTCATGTGAGACAGAGATCAGATGCCTCTATGTTCCAATTGACTCTCACTGACAAAGAGACAAGACAAAACTCCTGGGTAAAAAATAAAACACTCATTATGATAAAAAACGCCTAATGTACTCACTGACCAGAACCAACTCCCTGTAATTCCACTACCCTCAACACACACACGCACACGCACACACACACACCCCCACACACACACACACACAAGAGTAATTTGAAGAGATGAGTGCTTTCACCACTCCGTGTTCCCACACATGCTTTTAGCAACCACCAGTTTCAGAACCATCACTGCCTGCTTTTTTCTGTCATCATTATTACCTCAGTAGTGTGAAAAGCTATTTACACTTAAATGTTTCTTCTGTTCCTACTTTTTTTTTTTTTGTCAGAGTTAAATGTAAATATCAAAGTTTAATACTAATTAAACACAATTTACGTGAAGCGGTAACTAGAAACACTGTTAGAACAAGCTAAAAGATGGTTGAAAGTAACACAAAGAACTTAGGGATGCAAATAATCACAATAATTACGAGAAAATAAATAAAATATATCTTGTCTGTCAGTTATCCTCTGAATAAGTTTATAACTACTTGTTATAATGGAGTAAGTTTCCCTTAGTTACAGTTAACTGTTTGCCCAGGGCACCATTCTCTGCTTCCATGAATCACTTTTCTTATGTGTGCGTTTCCTGTGTGGTGTGCAGAATGTGTGAGCCGTGCATGCTGGACCCTCGCTGTGGCTTCTGTTACCGTGAGAACGGCTCGACTCTCCTGGCCTCCTCCTGCGTGCCGATCAACAAGGCCACCACCGAGCGAGCGGCGTGGGGCAGGTGAGTCACGGGGGGTCCCCCAATGCGTGAGTCCTGGCAGGCTCGCGGGACGTATTGGATCGCAGGGCGAGACACGTTCCCTCCAGATCCCGCATTCTGCTGACCAGAAGCAAAAAAGGAATGTGTCTCCCTCTTTCAGATGTTCAAACTCTACTCTCATGAGAGATCAGACCTACTGGGCCTATAACTACTGTCCCACCTCATTTTCTTGGCTGGTTTTGTTGGGGCTGGTGCTCTACCTGGCTGCTTTTGCTCCAGGTAAGAGGATGAAACTGTTTACTCAGAAAGATTTGGGGGAGAATCCTTTATACACTGTTTTTTATTTTATTTTATTTTATTTTATATGTGTTCATATATCAGTCTTAAATTTCCAAAATTAAGAAATTTACCTAAGGACTTTATGTACCTTTTACTATACATAGTAAAAGGTACAGTATAGTTATTTCTGCACTTTGAATTAATTTCCTGTAGTCTATTCATTAATACTTTAAATGCAAAAGTTGGTGTTGTACTATAAAGCAGTTAATGAGGTCAGAGAAGATAAAGAGACACAAGCACTTCTTCATTTCTTTTAGGTCCAAATGTGTCCCAGAGCTGGTGTTGCGTTTGAGTAAATGAGATGCCAAACTTTTTTTTATACGATACATTTAAACAAGTCAGGTTAGTTTGTTGAGCGTTGGAAAACTCATTCAGTCCCTGCTGCAGATGAACAACTTTTTGCAGATGAACAACGTTTTGCAGATGAACAACTTTCGAATCCAGGTTACCTTCTGGAGAATACCCTGTAAAATCAAGCTGTTAAACCGAAATCAAAATCAACTTCAAAACTACTGAAATGAATGCACTTCAAAAACTACTGGGTATTAACAACACATCATTATGTCATCTGCATAGAACAGCATTTGATAAATTATCCGAAAGATTAAGTTTGCCGTTGCATTTTGTTGGTCTGTAGAAAACTCAAGTTGAATGTTCACGTGAATAACCTGCTAGTTGTGTTGGGTAGTCTTCGAACAAGATCACTTAAAAATCAAAGCAGCTAATTTAGAAATCTCTTTCCTCAAAAAAATGTTCTGACTCCATAACACTAATCACACCCATCAAGGCTGACGGTTCATTTCTCTCTACCAGGAATGGGACCAATGCCATGGACCATTAACTCGGAGATCTATCCTTTATGGGCGAGGAGCACAGGGAACGCCTGCGCTGCTGGAGTCAACTGGACCTTCAACATCTTGGTGTCTCTCACCTTCCTCCATTTGGCTCAGTACCTCACCTACTATGGTCAGTATTTTCATGTCGTTGATGTTTTATCATTTCCAGTTTAACACAAAGCAAGATCTAGACATCTCGAGTCAAAACCATTTTAAAAGGAAAGAATTGATACCTTGCAAGGTTGTTTGTCGTTTCTCCTCAGACAGACAGAGGTTGCCCTTTGGTGAAGGTAGAAAATCAATCAATCAAAGGCGATGATTGAGGCTTCCTCAGCAAATGATCGATTTAACCTGTTGTTAACCCATTCGCCTAGGTGGAAAATCAAAAAAAAAAAAGCTTGATGTTGACCCAGAGGTGATATTTAACATACAATTATCCAAAGTTATAAGAAAAACGGCGATCAGCTTCGACATGGAGGAAATGGAGATCACAGCAGCTAGGATATCTCATTAAACCTTTGGCATTTTATGAATGAATTCCTATTACCAGATGCGTTTTGTAGTTCTCTGTGTTATATTAACCCTGCTGTAATGAAAGTCTGACAGGAACTTGTTACTCCACATCATATCCTCGCTGGCAGTCTGACAGCAATATTTCAGTGAGGTAAATTAACATCCTGTAATAACTGCTTCTTGGATCTGCTGTTACGAGGGTTCTTACACATCCTTTCCATGTTGGAATTTCCTACTTTTTCACATTAAAAATGACAAAATTAGCATTTTTTTAAAAGGGTCATAAAAGAAATGACCACAAATGATAAAGTGCTTTATACCATGAAAACATAATAAACAAGCAATAAATATTACATCATCAAGCAAATATATATCAAATATGCTGATTGATTTTTCAATTATTATTATTATTCAAAGGCAACTCTAAACAGGTGGGTTTTAGCCTTGATTTAAAGGCATTGTTTCAGCAGTTTTTTAATCTGAGAAGTTTGTCTCAGATTAATAGAAGCATAGAAACGTCTACTGGAAAATGCTAAACATCCAGACTATGTACGACTGCTTTCCAGATGGTGAATGAGAGCAAGTACATTTATAGAACAAACACTTTGAAGAAAAGTCTGAAATGTGGAAGCGTTGATTTTCTTACCACCGGCTTTTTGTTTACCCCAGGAGCTTTTTTCCTGTACTCCAGCATGGCCCTGCTGGGTTTCTTCTTCATCTATGGCTGCCTGCCAGAAACCAAAGCGCGGCGCCTGGAGGAGATCGAGGCGTTGTTTGAAAACCAGCTCTGCTCATGCGGCGCCTCTGACTCAGACGAGGGGCGGCAGGTCGAGTACATCCGCGTCAAAGGCTCCAATTACCATCTGTCGGACAACGACGCGTCAGACGTGGACTAGGAGCGTGTCGTTGACCCCGCTCCGGGTCTTTCGGCGATCTCCATAACACGCAGAAGCGATCTGGTCTGTAATATTCATTAACACTCATTTTGTGATCTGTGGAGCCAGACAGACCTTGATCAGGAAGCGAGACTGTTTCCCCACAAACCGAATGCAGAATATTCCGGTACAGCTTTGTTCCTGTTTAAAAAAAGAAACAAAAAAAAAAAAAAAAGAGGTGCGGTACACGTGTCGTTTGGATACCAGGTTTGTGCATCCACATCACCTTAGCTGACCTGAGAGCTGTTGTCGTGACTTGTTGTATCTCCATAGTGCCGTCACGCCTTTCAGTATGAGATACGTTTCGGGTTAGTGTTTCGGCTTGTAGCGTTGTGCAGCAATGTTAGCCGCCCCTCCATACAACCCTCTCCCCCCAGCCTCCCCTCCAAGTTTGTGGATGGTCTTGACCTTCTCATGAAAAGCAATCAACAGACATGCACAATGTTACACCTGAGCAAACTCGTACTGTTAGTGCTTGACTAACAAAAGCCCCAGTCGGGAGCACTGGAAAGATCATATGTTCTGTTGCTGAAGTTTTCATTCTGTGGCGTTCACAGTCATTTTGATTTTAGGTTTTTAAGTTTCTCATCTATAAGAAAATGCAGTTTTTTTTAGCAATGCCAAGCGTCTAACCCTACTTCCAGAAGATGTGCCAATAAATCCCCTCATAAACCGCTGCTCAGAGAAACTGCTTCCTGGACGCAGTGTAAATGTATGATATTCTGATGAAGGAGTCAAGTAAAACTGTCATTAGTGCCCGTTTAATGTGCCTAATGCCCATTTTTGTTGCATTTCCTGCATGTTTAAATAGCTTCTTCAAGTGCTAATGTTTTTTTTTGTCTTCCTTCATAGCCTTATGTACAAACTAGAGGAGCCTTTGGTTTCAGTCTGGCTTTAATGTAATTTAGCGATGTTTTGTAACAACCGTTGTGTAGTTGCTGCTTCACCAAGGTCCCCGTGTAGCCAAAACCGTTGAAGTAAAAAAGAAAAAAGCTGTTACAATAACATGTAAATAAAGTAAATATGCTGCAACAGTGCCCAAATAAACATGGATCCAGGATAATTCATGTCTTCATCCATAAAAATGTATCTCAGTTTAAATCAACCATGAACTGCCAAGCTGCATCGATTATCAAAGTGACACCAGCAGGCATTTAAAACTGCGAGACTTGTCTTCAAGCAAGTGGTGGTGTCGACCTATTTATGAGAAAAACAATATTACAAAGCAGGACAGCAGCGCCCTCATGTGGAAAAATCCGCAAATGTCTTAAGTATGACCAAAAATGTGATTTAAGGACATTCATTCAGTTGTGGGTATAAAAGCAGACACTGTTTCCTGCAGCCAGTTTAGACTCATTTAACCTCACATTACGCACCATGCTGAGTTTGATCTGGGCAGAAAGGTGCCACCTCTCATTTTATTGTTAAAAAAATAAAAATAAAAAAATAAATTGCACAGACTAAATATTGCTGAAAGGTTTTATAAAGTGCCTTGCACAAGCATTCATGACCCTTGAACTCCTCCACATTTTCTCGCAACACAACCACAAGTTTTTGTTATGTTTTTTTTTAACCCTAACCCTAATTTTATGTATCTATATGAATTGAGGTCTGGACTTTAAATAGGCCATTACAAAACATTTCACTGCAGCTCTGGTTATATGTCCAGGTTTTTATTCATTTTTGAAAGTGAACTTTTGTAGCCCCAAAGACATTTATTTATTTTTCAGTATTTCCCTGTACATAGCTATATGCATCCATCTATTTTCCTTTGAGAAAACAACAGAATGATGCTGCCACCACAGTGCTTCATAGGACCAGTGTTAGTTTCAGCATTTTGCAAGAAGGACAAAAAGATTTACTATTCCCTTCTTCTTTCTTTCTTTTCATTTCCCCAGCCTGAGTAGTTTACCTCTGCAGCTCCTCCAGAGTTACATTAGGTCTCTTGGCTTCTTTACTGATGAATGCCCATCATGGCTACGTTATTTATTTTAGGGGTATAAGAGTAAATGTGGTTAAGTACGTTGGACACCAAAGTTTTTAGTTTTTTTGATTAAAAAGTCATACCTGCATTCATTTATTTCCTAGCTATGCACTGCTTTGCATTCATCTTCCTTCATATCCCAATAAAATACATATAAGTTTGTTATAATCTGAGAAAATGAGGGGACAAAAAGATCAAGGGGTATGAATACTTTTCCAAGGCATTGGTTATAGTTAATGTAAATGTCAGCTTTAGAGATATTGGTATGCTTTATAAAAATATCTGATTATGTTGCGTGTAATAGTAACAGGCAGTAACAGGCAAGAACATACAGAACATACAGAACTACTGATTCATTCATTGTGAAATGTGCTGCGCGTTTCTCACTGCGCCATAATAATCCGACTGCATACGTAAGGAAAATGCAATTCTTTTCATTTTTCATTTGGTAAAGCTGTCTTAAAACCGCGCAAAGTAATTTTGTACATATTGTACTATGGAAGACGTGTTGACACAATATTCAAAGTGATCGTGTACCTCTCATATGACGTACATCTTGTCAAAGGTTCTGTGATGTTTCACTCTCCACATGCAGTTGTGTTAACGCCCTCTGCAGCCAACAGGCCATGTGACATGTACTAATGGTAAAATGTTTCCATTTTCTATTATTATTATTATTATTATTATTATTATTATTATTATTTTTATTTCATGTGAACTACTTATATGTTTCTATCTTAAATAAAACACAAGTAAAAAAAATATATCTGTATAGTACATTTGACAATTGTTCAAGATGTAAATGTTTTGCTAGAGTTTATATTATATAAAGATGAATATCTACATAAAATCTAATGTATATGAAGAAAGAAATAAACTCAAGAGTCTAAAGAAATGCTTAAAGGCTTCTTGTTTCATTACACAACATATTTTTAACTAAACACTAGAAAACATTAAGCACAGAAGTACAATAAATATATTACTTTTCCTTATCTGTCCGCCACCCTTTGTTTACTTCTGCCTCAGCAGAAGCAAAACATCGGCTATTTCTCGAAGCGTCTCCACCTCCTCCAACAGTGTGTGACCCCTGACCTCCTCTCTGCCTTCGTCTGACTCCTCCTTCACTAGGTTCTGCCTGTCCGGCCCTCTCTGCTCGCTGTCATCTCCGTTTTCCTGTCCTGTGTGAGAAACACGAGAGCAGCTTGGTTTTATAGCTATCAGGCACAACTTCCATAATAAACACTCTCAGCTGAAACCAGGGGTGTCACTAGGTTAAAGGATAAAGGGGGGCTTAGTCCCCAGGAGATGCACATGGCCCATATTACCTTTTATCTCAAAAACTGTTTGTTACAGAGTCTTATCAATAGATTCTGCCCTTTGAGGACATTCATGGTCTTGATGTGGCCCAAAATTAGTTTGACACCCTTGTTTTAAGTCATACCTTTTGGCCTCCAAACACCAAGCAAGGGGTTGATGGGTCCCTGCAGGATTCTATCTGAAGGAACAATGTTGAAAATCCTGCCTCTTGAGCCCATCCTCGATTCCTTCCAGCTCCAAGGAGTCACTCCGTCTTTACTCGCTGAGCCTTTTGATGGCGCTCTGAGTGTCTGTGTCTCCATGTCAGTCTCCCTCTCATTCACTGGAAAGTGTTGCGATGCGTCAACGGCTGGTCGACACAAAGCTTCGGCTTTGGTCTCGCCATTTGCATCGAAGCTGCACTGAGTCGAAACATCACACGTGCCAGCTGTGCCGGAGCACAGAGTCTGAGTCGCTGCGTCTCGACTCTCTGCTTTCTTACATCTACACACTTCGGAGTTGTGAGTTGATGGCGGAGTCACGGGGCTCCCTGACTGCTGGCTTCCAGAGGCTTTATTCTCGTCGATGGCCTCATTCGTCATGTTCTGGTTGTTTCCAACATTCACGTTGGATCTCGTTAACGGGGTGAGAGGCCCCGGTTGGGAACGGACAGTAATTCTCTGTGAGGCTGATTTCAGATTGTCAGAGCGGGCGTCATCCAAATAAAAACCAGACTCGTGGCCACATGACTCACAGCAAGAGTCATCCTACAGAGGAAATAGAGGTCAGAGTTGCAAACAGAAAGGCTGTTTGTGAATAAGGAGTGAATTTTCATCAGTACTGACAGAGTGTCTGCACAGCACAGCATGAGATTAAGTTACATCATTACTGTCATTTGAATAGCACTTGCCCAAAATAATTTTGCAATGGTAATTTTGTGTGTTATATAAGGCATGTCAGAGCTGAAATGGTCAAAGCAATTTTTCAAAATTTTGTTTATCAAACCTTTCAGAAATATAATTTGACTGTTTACTGCCAAGTCAAAAACTAGTACTTTATATAAAATTTGTTTTTTATTTCCTCAAAAGGTAATCTACCGGTATCTTAGGTCTCATCAACTGGACTTATCCTTATTAAAATAGATACAAATACCAACTGTGGTGTTCTGTTTAAAATGTGACAAACTATAAAGTGGGTTTGGATGGGTTTTATTTGCCAGCAGCTTTAAGTTGAGTTGTAAAAACAAACTACAGCTAGATAATGACAAGGACTTAAGTCCAACCTAATGTCTTATATATATGTATATATATATATATATATATATATATATATATATATATATATATATATATATATATATATATATAAATGGTCATCTGTCTTTCTACTCATCCTACCTGACTCAAATTAAGCACATTTTGGTTTATTTTATGTGTTGCTTTGGGAACAAATTGCGTGCTTCTATGCTGATAGCAATTCAGGAGGCTCGGTTTTACAAATGCAAATGAACTTACATCATTGGAGTCTGAACTGAGGTAACCTGCTCTGCATGAGCAACTTGGCAAATATTCAAAGCTTTTCAAAAGCCCAGCATTCTCTCCAAGACATGCTGTGGGTTTTAAACAGACAGCTATTCAGTTTAGTGAGACTTTTTTTTTTTCTACTTCCCAGCATACACACACTGACTGAGGTGCTTACTTGGAGACGTTTAACAAACTTACTGGAATTTCTGTGAGTGCCATTGGACAGCTGGGAAAGAAACAGACAATATTTGATACTGTAACCTTTGCATATGGTTCCATCTGAGTAAAATAACAGGAATTGTTTTTTGAAAACATCATTCGACTGCGTCAGAATATCACTTTTGGGGTTTTATCTACTGTTCCTTTCACAATAGAATTGCAGCTACAGATTCCAACACAAGGTGGCAACAGATGAATAAACTTCAAGGTCTTACCTCCATTCCAACATCCTGAGGACTGGGTACCGTTCTTTCATTAAAAAGGAAGATCACGCATTAAAAAGTGATCCAAAACAGAGTTTGTATCATCTGAACTAACACTTACTGAGGGGATGAAAGCCTCACTGACGATTCCTTTCTGAGATATCCCTTTGAGCATCCATTCCCAAAGAGTGCACCTGAAATCAAACATAAAAAGGTATTAAAGGAAAGCAGTTACATTGTTCATGTTGAGGTTTTTAGGAGTATTCACTTTCTGTTCCATGTGTATTATCATTGAACACTGTGAAGACGTTCTCTTCAAACAGATGGATAGGCTCTGATTGGCTCATCGGAAAGTCCAGCGTGGGCTGGTTGGTCTCCAGTTGGCTCAGACAAAATGAACTGGGATGTCCTCCATGAATTCCTGCTTCGGTTTTACTGTAATCAAACATGAAGTCAAGCGAGGTGTGGGTTAAGAAAAGAGTTTAACTCCATAACAAAAATGAACATCTCTGATTGCAATTCTTTCCTCACTCTGGTTTTGAACTCCCAAATAGGACCTGGGATGGCGTTGAGGTCTCCAGCTGGAAAGAGGGTGTGTTGGATCTGACAGACCAGGAGATGGGATTGGTCATACCTCTGGGCTGGGAGAAAGGCTGAAACTAAAAAAAAAGGATTTTTTTTTTCTTTCTAAGAATTCCTGGTAATACAACACATCACAAAGCCTATTGGAATGATCAGTTTCAATGTGTATAATATTCATAACCACTTCAGCTTGCTGCACCGCTAATGTGTCCCAAGGTGGTGGAGAACAGTGAGGAAGACGCTGCGACAGAGTTAGGCTTTGCTTCTGCTCATTCGTCTGCAGCGGGAATAATCCTGGAGGCACCAGCCTTAATTAGTTATTACAACGACCAATTGTATGAAAATGCTCTGGGAATATTGTTTAATCGTATTTTACAGCTGCTTCATTTGGTCAAACCTCGGCCGGAAGCGAACGATGTGGAAGGAGAAGCGTGTGGAAGGTAGTCAGAGGCACTGTTGTCCGAGAACGCTGACTCCTGTACTGGTGATAACTTAGAAAATGAAGGTGAATTGATTGAGTCTCATCACTTACGTTTGTATGTAAAAAAAAATTGCAGAATTTATCAAAATGTAGAAAAAGGAATAACTAACCTGTCCATATGTGATCCTCTGCGAACTCTTTAGTTTTCTGATTTCTTGAACTCTAGACACCATTGAAAAAGATGCAATAACTAGAACGGTTTGTTCTGTATTTAGCTATTTGGTGTGGGTTTCACCTGAACTGAGCCGGGCTATCAGCAAGGTTGAGGTTTGATGGAGAGCACGGGCTCATTGGGAGAACCAAGGGCTCGTTTCTCCAAGGCTTGGATCCTTTAGGTCTGCCAAAGACGGCGACTTTTGGAGGTTCTTAAAAAACAGAAAGAAAAAAAGAACATTTATATCATTTAAAAATGTTTCCACTTCTAAAGAATATAGAAATACAGTTGCGCAAAACTGTACACCTGTTAAATACACAAAATACCTGCAATGGTGTTGACCAGAAGACAGAGACCCATCATTCACTTGACCAGGTTGTTTTAGCTAAAGAGGCAAACACTAGCTTCTAGTGGGTAGGGTGTCATAACTTTTTCTTCACTTATGATACACATTTCTGTTGATAATTTGAATAGTGAAACAATGATATAATGGCTTTTGCATTTAAATTACTTTGTTTTTCCATGTATATCTTAAAATAATTCAAGATACCTGCGTTTCTTGATAAAGAACCGAATATTTAATGTGTTGTACTTTTTAGTATAACCAAAAATGCATATGATAACCTGGCTCTTTACCTTGATTTGTTTTTTTGGAAGCTATCTGGTTGACAACAAACAAGGTCAAAAGGTCAGTGCTCCCGGAGCAGACGTCCCCAGCCGATGAGACGGGTGGAGTCACGCCCAGCATCTTAAGTTTCTGCTGCAGTTTTCTCTTAGCAAAAAACTCCTTTGACGAAAAAAAAAAAAAAAAAAGAAGTATAAGACGAAAAGAAATGTAAACGGGCTCGTCCACATTAGCCGCAACTCACCCTTTGCTTTTTTGTGTCGTTCTTCATTACTAACCGGTTCCTAAAATGTTAGCAGAACATACGTTAGCTAAATGTTATTCTCCTTATGAAGCTCTTGGGGAAATTTTTTCTTCTTTTCTCTCGACTCTTACCTGGAGCCTCCAACCCAATTCATTTTTATTGGTTGTAAGTAACTACTTTTCAATATATATAAGTATTAATATTCAGTATTAATCTGAAACGGAAACTTAATTTGCTAGTAAGCTTGCTAACGGTACCTAAATATGACAAAGTGGAGGCACGCGCTGCACAGGAAACTTCTTCTACCGCCTTTGGTTAAAAATATTATTTATTATTTTTTAACTTTGTTTTCATTTTGGCACCTTTAGCCGGTATTTAGGTTTAAATGGTTGATATTTTTCCACATAATATATTAAATCAGTGATGGGTCCGGCAACACCGATGCGTCGGCGCATGCGTCAAACCCCTGTCGGTGCGCGTATGGCGTTCAGCAAGTCACGTGACCGATACAGGAACTGGGATGCATTTGCCAAAATAATTCTTGATCTTTTACGGTACAGCGTCAATATGGAGCCTCGAGGCTTACGAAATAAAAATAAACCCAGTCCACAAGCTATTTCACTTAAATTTTCACTTTATGGTCCATGTTCACATTATTTATTGAAAATATCTAAGAATATCAAATACATTTTTGAATTTAACAGAAGATATGACATAATACAATATATATATAATAGACAATGAATTAAATCTTATTGTATTCTTGTGTGCAGCAAGAAGTGTAAATTTACTTCCGCCTGCAGCTCCACCAATTGCTCAGCGCATTAAGTCTTCTCCGGGGGGAGTGGGGGGCGCGACCAATCAGAAAAGCCATCCCAAACGACGTCATCAAGGTGTCATGAACCACTGCAGTTTTTACAGGAAATTAGTTCGTCGTACAAATTAAAACGTCCATTGGGCGTTGCTAAAACTCAGTTTAATTTTGGTAACGCCACCCGGAAGTAGATTTTTAGTGCACATTGTTCCTCTTGTCGCAGGTGAAAGAGCAGCAGAATGTAACGGTGCTTCTCTCAGGCTGTCCTCGCATCTCCTCGGCCATCGCAGTTCTCCCCCCATCCCCCTATTTTCCGCTACTCGGACGGTGCGGGGATTCGGTGTTTTTCGGGGGATGGGTGTTGCACGGACGTTTCAGCAAAAAGGCGACTAACGTTTGAGAAAAGATGTCCAACATCCTCGATGCGGCGTCCAGAGTGAAATGGGACCGCGCGACTGCGGCGAAGAGAGCCGTGTTCCTGGTGGCTGCGGCGTACGGCGTGAGGACGCTGTACCCCGTCATCTGGAAGCAGCTCCGCGGGAACAAAAAGCGAGCCGCGGCCCCGGGGTGCTCCGGGGAAGGCGCGGATAGACGTCGCGGGCGACAAGAAGGCATCCCCGGGAGTCGACGCGGAGTTTTTCAAGCAGATCCTGGAACTCGGTAGAATCCTCTTCCCCAGGCTCGTCTCCAAGGAGCTGGGTTTGCTGTGCTTGCACTCGGTGGCGCTGATATCCAGGACGTTTCTGTCTATCTACGTGGCCAGCTTGGACGGGAAGATCGTCAAGACGATCGTGGAGAAAAAGCCCCGGCACTTCATCATCCAGCTGATGAAATGGCTCCTCATCGCGATCCCGGCCACGTTCGTCAACAGCGCCATCCGGTACCTGGAGTGCAAGTTGGCGCTGGCCTTCCGCACGCGGCTGGTCAGCCACGCTTACCGGACCTATTTCACCGACCAGACCTACTATAGAGTCAGCAACATGGACGGGAGGCTCGCCAACCCGGACCAGTCGCTGACCGAGGACGTGATGATGTTCTCCCAGTCGGTGGCCCATCTGTACTCCAACCTCACCAAGCCGATCCTGGACGTGATGCTGACCTCCTACACGCTGATCCAGACCGCCAGGGCGAGGGGCGCCAACGCCAGCGGGCCGACCCTGCTGGCCGGGCTGGTGGTCTTTGCCACGGCCAAGGTCCTGCGTGCGTGCTCCCCCAGGTTTGGCAAGCTGGTCGCGGAGGAAGCGCACAGAAAGGGCTACCTGCGCTACGTGCACTCCAGGATCATCGCTAACGCTGAGGAAATAGCTTTTTACAGAGGACACAAGGTAAGGTGGTATCCTTTCCCTTTTTTGCTGACATGTAAGCAAATACTTGAACTGATTGTTCTCGCTGTAGATGTGAGTCTGTATTTTGTCTAAAGTAAGTTTTTGCATGCTTAAAAAAAAAAAAAAAAATTTAAATAAGCAGCTAATTCTATATTTTATTGTAATTTTTCCTCATTTTGTCATGTCACCAACAGGGATGCACCGATCTACTTTTTTTCTATGTTACTTCTACTACCGATATTTTAAGGTTTAGTATCGCCGATATCCGATACAGAGAAATGGCGCTGAATTGACGCAAAACTTAAAAAGTTTTTTTCAGAACACAGTGAAATGTACTAAATTGCAAGTCTGTTTTGACAACTATGCACACTTAAATACACCAACAGCAAACATGTAAAAACAATCTAACTTTAAATTGTGTAGTCAGTGGAATTAGGAGTAGAACAGCCGATGTAACATCTAATCTAGATTTATTTTTCAATATCGGGACCAATACAGATACTAGTATCAGATCGGTTGCATCTCTAGTGATGACATCTGGTTATTTTAAAAAAAATTTATTGACATTTTCTGTTATTAAAGGTGGAGATGTGTCAGCTGCAGAAGTGCTACCGGGCCCTGGCCGACCAGATGAACCTGATCCTGTCCAAGCGCCTCTGGTACATCATGATCGAGCAGTTCCTCATGAAGTACGTGTGGAGCGGCTCCGGCCTCGTCATGGTGGCCGTGCCCATCATCACGGCCACGGGCTTCGCCGACAACGGTGGGGACCGCGTTTGCCCTCGGTTCGCTCTCAAACAGACGTGTGCGAGCCAGCGTCTCATCCGCCGTCCTCTCTTCCCCCCGACCCGTTCTCGTCCGCTTGCAGAAACGGCAGACGGACGGGCGCAGATGATGGTGAGCGAGAGGACGGAGGCGTTCACCACCGCCCGCAACCTCCTGGCGTCCGGAGCCGACGCCATCGAGAGGATCATGTCCTCCTACAAAGAGGTTTGGACGATCGCGCGTCGCGATGCCAATCAGAAGACGTTCGCGCACGACCTAGTAGTTAGAAACTGGGAGCACAGCAACTCCAGGAAGAAAACTAAAAGCGCAGCCGCCTGGTGTTTGCACCAGTGTGCAGATTCACACAGCTTTGACGACAGCATGCGTATGTCACAAAGAGGATGAGTTGCTTGTTTCTGTGGTGGAGAGGAGGAATTTAAACTAGTGCTGGTGGCATGTTTTCAGCTTCCTTATCTGTGTCATCGCTCTGAAACGTCCCATCGTGCCACGTTCCTCCAATAAGAGCGATCAGCAAAGCGCGGGCTTAAAATAAGTACATCTGTGTTTCCTCGTTGAGAATGTAAAGTATACGACCCAAACGGTTCCTGCAGAAGTCTTAAATTTCATCTTGTCAATATGCGTCTTGAAGGGGCAGTATTATGCATTTTCCATTCATAAAGTGCCAGTTTACAGCACAATCAAGTAACTGCGGTACCTTCAGTTGTTATAAAAATGCTGTGAATATCAAATGTGATTTAAAATAAAACTGGCTTCGTAATTTGACACCTTGAAATTGGGTGTCTGTCTCTTTAAAAACTCCTGCTCTTTCTAAAACTTGGCCTTCAGGAAGTCATCACAACACGGCCCCTCCATTAACCCTTTCACAACGCTTTTACCAGCGTCGCACTGAGAAGGAGCTCCTTTACTGAGCGGAGTTCCACTAGATGTTTGCTAATTGCTGCTGGCTAGTCTGAAGGAGCTGAGTGGGGGACGGCTGTTCTGTGAGAAGCTTGGAAACGGCATCTCTAATATTGGTCTTTCATGGAGAGTAGCAAAGAAAAACAAATATATTTTTAATCAATATATTTTTGTGATTAAAGGAGGTTACATCAGCTTTAATTTGAATCTGAATACAGATGCAGAGCAGCAAACGCCTGCATGCTGCGGTCCAGATGTGCTCACTATACTGTATTACCTCATTCAGATTCGTCCAGTTAATTTATAAAGCACCACGTCGCAATAAAACCATCGTAATTCACCTTGCAAAAAAGATCCAGCTCCTAAATAATTACACAGGAAATTACAATCCAAGTTTTCCGGTTCTTTTAGCTTAGTTTTGTTAGCCTGGCTAGGCTGTTCTTTATTTCTTTTGATTGCTACAGTTCCACGGTAACCTTATCAAATATCTGCAAGCATGACCCAAAAGATCAAGCACAATATTGCTTCAGCTGTTATTTTCTGCCTCCTCTATAGAAAGAAATACGTTGCAGAAACGGCAACTAACGTCACCGGAATGAACTACTGCTTCCGACAGGACAATAGTCTGCATATCGTCACGTTCTAGATCCCTTTTTCCCCCGCTCTTCGGAGGCTTGATGATATCCGTCTGCGTTACGCTGTTGCATGTGTATCAGCACGGAGAACTAAAGTAACAAGCATCAAAATGACAGGCATTCTCACTGGTCAGCTGTGAACTGTGAGTGTGTGTGTATTCAGGGCTCCTTCTTTCAGGCTTAGCCTGGCTGTGAATAATCCACCATCTGTTGATCTTTCAGCCCTCTTACTTTCCCTCTTGTTCTGTTTTTCTGCCAGGATTGACTTCAGTGCACTCTCAGCGAATGCAAAGGGATATATTTCTTTTGATTTAACGTTATTGCGCAAAATGAGACTCCGGGATTTTATCCAATGCATTGCTGTTAAATTGTGATAAAGAGAGAGTCTCTGCGTTAATGTACAGACACAGCAGGTTTTGTGTTTTTTTCTCTATTGGTTCTGCAAGGAAATACAGCTGCAGCTCGACAAAGTCGGCCGTCCAGAAGTGAATATTTGTATCTTAATTTTGAAGAACTTTCCTCTGTTTATCAATGTTACTGCTTACAGTGACACTTGTTTCACTATCAAAAGTTTCATTTCTTGTTATTAACCTACGGAGTATTGGAAATTTGGCAAAAATAAATATGCTAATGCTAACTGTCAGCACGCTAATCATTAGTTTTGATAGGACTTGTTCATTTGCTTCATGAAATTTTTCATTTCAGTGAAGTTATAAACTTTTTTTTCTTTGCAAAATTTACCTAGTTTTGCTTAGGGAATTTTTAAGAATTTCTTAGGATGTTCTACTAATGCGTATTATTTGTTAATGAACTGCAGCTTTAATTAAGTTTATTCTTGCTTTCCATTCTCAGCATTACCACAGATTTGCAGTGTTTTTGTTTTTTTTTCCATTTTTTTACACACATCCTGGGAGATATGTAATGCTCAATACCTGCTTGATTCAGTTCAAGAACATTTTAAAAGTAAAAATTCCTGGTATTTTGATGTATATCTAAAAGCGACAGAAAACCAATGGAATTCTCTCTCTAAAAAGAAAATAGTTGTCCAGGAAGATAGAGGAAAGCCTAATATTGACATGACGTTTCCATGTTGCGGGTAATGTCAACTCTCCATTCTTTTGCTCTTGAACTTCGGCAGCCGGTCGGCTGAGCGGAGAGATGTGACTGGGTGAAAGAACACGAGGTAAATTGTATCTGGGCTGTCCCACGTCGGTTCTGTGGATTCCTAGAAATTCTCTGCAATGTTTAATATTGTCAAGCTGTGTCAACAGGCGGTATTGTCTTACTGCGGGGTGCAAAGCCTCCAGTTGCCTGAAAAGACATCTGGATCCTTTTTTCTCATTCTCAACTGTGAGATTTGCCTGCTATCAGCCATCGATGACAATTTGAATTTGGAGTGATTGACTCTTCCTCTCTAACCAGCATTTCAGCCCGTATTCATCCCATAGACACAGAACAGCAGTTTGTACTTTTCATCAATTTCAGGCATCTCAAAACACGAGGAGAGGAAACAAAACTGCTGCATGAGCAGTCTTCACCCACTTCAAAATAAGAGTGTGAATATAAACATCTATTTACATGAATGATTCTTAATATTTGACAACCAAAACTTCAACACAAGTGTCAGACTTTATTCAACTGAAAGCTTACAAAACAGCCAGTTACATTAACACATTATAATTTGTGCGAAAATATGAATTTCGGGGAGATAAGTGCGCTAAGCAGTGTGTGCGCTAAACAGTCCATTTATCACACAGTAAAACCGTTAAATGAAAAATTAGCTCTGTTATTAGTTCCTTAGAAGATTAGCAGAAGTTACCCACCACTGTTCTTCCTTATGTTTAGTAAGGATAGCTAAACAGCTAAGTTTAGCTATTCTTTTTCCCTTTTGCTAATATTTTCAAAGTTAGCAAAACGCTAAATGAAAAACAAGCTTTGTTGTTAGTGGATTAGCAGAAGTCTGTCCACGGCTGTTCTCACTTATGTGAAGTTGGAATAGCTAAACAGCTCAGTGGGCTAAACATTTTCAAAGTTAGCAAAAGTGCTAAATGGAGAATTAGCTCTTTTATTACCAGAGTAGCAGAAAGCTACTTACTTATATGAAAGTCAACGTATATCTCCCAGAGTTTCGTCATATTTTCTTTGTTTGAAGGATGTGGAAGACAAATGTTCCCTTTAGTTGATCATAATAATTTCTCAGGTAAACAGGAAGTCATGCATTACTAATTCCAACTTCATACATATTCTGTGCCTATACTTGTACAATGCAGTTAGATTGTGCAGATCTTCTGTCTGCCAACACTCTTGGGGGTTACTCCAGTTCAGACCCACTGGTCACACACACACACGCACACACACACACACACACACACACTGCTTGGCAGAGATAGTGCCCCATGACACTGTCCGCTTCCCTCTCGGTTCGTGTCAACCTTGTTTTCTGACGTCTTCTTTAATGACCATTGCTCACTCTGACACCCTTCCCCCGTGTTTTGGTTGCCACAGGTCACAGAGCTGGCAGGTTACACGGCGAGGGTCCACAACATGTTTGTAGTGTTTGAGGACGTCCAGAGGGGGATCTACAAGCGCTCCTCTCTGTCTGCCACCACAGGAACGACGCTGAAAAGCAAACCCGAGATGCACATAGACGGGCCGCTGGAGATAAAAGGTGGGTTAGTCCTGCTGTGTGTGCAAATTTCACCTGTGAGGGGACTTTGAATGACTATAAGCAAGCGAGGCTCTGTCAGGATAGAATACACCCACCCCAAATATGGATTTTTGCAGTATGTGCAGAGTTGAGGTGTTTCCTAGTCCCCGTTTCAGATCCAGAGAAGTAGACACAAATGTCCTACACTGACAGTTTTAACTAGACTAAAGTTGAGTGCCAGATGGTGGCTATGCAGTAAAAGATGGAATGGTTATAAACATAAAATAGACCTCTTAAAGTTGTTTCAAAGTTTTTTTTTTACTTGATATTTATGCCAACATGACATGCCTCTTTTCTTTTTGAGTTCATATGTATCAAAATGACAATAGAGATCAGAAAAATGAATTGCCTCAAGAACAAAAAAAGTAAATTAGGAACGATATATCAGCACTAACATCGGTATCGTACAATATCAGTCAATTTTTAAAATTGTATCGGCCAATATTCACATTTTGCAGCAATGTTGCTATGCTTCATCCTTTTGAAGGATGAAGCATGATAGAATGCCTATCTGTCGATTCATTTTACATTTTTAAAAAATAGAACACTGTTTTACAATCCTCTTAAAGGCCTTGTGATGAGTTTTAACTCTATTCTTATATCTTCTTATTCTTAAAGAGAAATCTAAACGCTTTCTCTTGCTTTCCAAACCTCAGAGCTGGGACTTCTGCTTTGAAATCTCCTGATTTGGTTCGGCATGAAGGTAAAAACGTCATTCAGGTTTTAAACTTGATCGTTTTTGCTGTGCAGGCGAAGTGATTGACGTGGACAGAGGCATCGTGTGCGAGAACGTGCCGATCATCACGCCGAACGGGGATGTGGTGGTGTCGTGCCTGAATCTAAAGGTGACGTAGACGCACTCTTTCTCCTTATTTTTCAATCCCACGACCACACACCCGCTCCTGTAAGGTGTTTATTAGTATTTCCTAGAAATTCCCCGCGGCCTCATTAGTAAAGAGGTATTTCCTTTGGGGCGTCGGGAGCAATACTTTGGGGGTATTGCTCCCTGCTGGATGCTGGCTTCTGTAATTACAAATCTTTCCTTAAAGTTTAAAATTTCAGTTTCTGGCGGTTATTTGTGCTTTTTACCATTTGAAATCACCTGTGTGCAACATTTGTCTTCTGTTAAATCTAGACTTGATTAAAAGTTTCCGCTGTGTTGTCTGAAAGAACGTTTTTTCATAGTCGCTCTTTTTCCTAATCCAGTTAATGGATAAAGTACTTTCAAAGATAACAGAGAAATGATAAGACATCATTGGAAATCTTCACATCCTTCCTGGTAATCGGGTCCAGTGTGTGTCCTTGGTCGTGTGTTGCTTGTTTTTGTTTGAGTCAGACTAAAATTATCAAGAATATCACTTTTTTTTTTTTTTTGCCCCTCAGAGCGTACAGGGTGTGATAATTAGCTCAGGAACAGTGTAGATAACAGCTGCGCCCAAGTGTTGCAACACCTAACGCAACGCAAGACCCCGGTCGCAGTTCACCTCGTTCATTTTGTTACTGTGCTGTAAAATCTTTGAAAAAGCCAACAAACACTTTCATATATATATATTTTTTTTTACCTTCATCTTTCCTCTAAGTGAAGCCTACAAAGATTTTTTGAGTATCTGCTGCGCTGACATTTAGGGTGACGTTAAGTGGATGACGCCATCTAACTCTGCACTCGGTTTTGTATTCTAATAATGCGCTGTAATTATCCTGATGGCTCCGCGCACTTCAGCCGGTTTAATAAATTGTCGCGCTCTCCCCTCCCTTTAGGTGGAAGAGGGCATGCACCTGTTGATCACGGGCCCAAACGGATGCGGGAAAAGCTCTCTGTTCAGGATCCTCAGCGGGTTGTGGCCCGTCTACGGCGGCCGTCTGCACAAGCCTTCGCCCGAGCACATGTTCTACATCCCTCAGAGGTAAGTGCACCGAAGATGACCGCCACATCCCACCGCAGAGGCAGAGCTTTAAGCCTGGAACTGCCCAACTTTCTCCCCAGTAATCTAATACATTGTAACAGGACCTCTGTGTGTTGGCGGCAGGGAAACCAGAGCTGTGGAGAGAGTGAAATGTTCACTACGCTTTGTAGAAAGAGCGTGAAAGCGTGTTTAGATTTTTTATTTTTTTTTAAAAAGCAAATTTGTTGCGTACCAGCTAGTGAAACACTAGTGAAAAAATTTATATTATATCGTGATTGTTAGGAACTGGTATTTTTTTTATGTGACATGTGTTTTGGTGTTGAGCATTTCTAGAAGGAAGATTTCCTTTTACATGCAAATAAGACTGTTAGTTTTGTACATAATGAGTTCTTAAAAAAAAAAAAAAAAAATTAACATCTTGTTAATTTTGGAATCTAATGTTCCATTGAACCATGCCAGTTTGTTCGATTTGAGTATTTTTATTTACACTTGGCCGCTATTTTTTTTTTTTTTTTGGTTGACCAAAATCAGCTTGCATTTATGTTTATAAATGTTTTATTTGTTTTGACACACTAAATGTATTGTGTATATTCATATTTGAATATAATTTGTATTCTGGTGCCTGTTTATAAAGGAAAGTAAAAAAAAAAAACAACAAAAAAAAAACAACTCTATTTTGAAGTTGCATATTTTTTGGAAACCAAAATTGGGGGGGGGTTGCCGATATCGGCCAACTTCAGTCTTATCTACTTTATGAAACAGATTTTACATAATTTTCTTCATTTGTTTTGTTTGTAATTTTTGCGTAAATGCGTTAAAACACTTGTTTTGTAAGAATGATGTTGTTTAGACAGATTGCGTTGGTTTTTTGAGCTAGACAGAACGAAGCAGTTGCCTGATCGTAGCAAGAAACTCAGGTGTAATCATACCCATCACTTGTGAGAGGTACCGACTCCCTCCTGCAGAGCAGTGAATATTTTATAGTCACTACAAGAGACTACCTGGTAGCCGCAACAGAAATCCTTACACCAGGAACAACAGAAATGAAAGCAGCCAAAGTGACGTGCATGCGCATTATCCCTTATCATTCCAAAGAGGCTGTACTAGAATCGTCGGTGTAACTAAGAAACCCCCGGTGTGTAAACCAGCGTATGCGTTTCTCCAGGCCATACATGTCAATGGGCTCTCTGCGAGACCAGGTGATCTACCCAGACTCAGTGGAGGACATGGCTGCCAGAGGGCTGACCGACAAGGACCTGGAGGCCATCTTGGACATCGTCAACCTCAATCACATCGTCACCAGAGAGGGAGGTAAGAAAATGGCTTTTCAAGGTCTGGAAAGTGCCCGATTTCTGTCCTTGAAAGAGCTTCATGATCAAACTGAACAGTTTTGTTATAAAGCGCAATCTGGAGTTTGATCAAAAGCCTGAATTTGGGAAACATTATTTACAGCTGAAACCAGATAGAAAGTGACACACATTCATTGTTTAAACTTAAACATTTATTGATTTATGTTAGTTACAATTACCGGAAATTATTTCTGTTTGCTAAATCCCAGAAAAATGAGCGAGAGCATTTTCTAGATTTTTTTCTTGGAACTTTCTTTGTTTATTTTGTTTAAGCACTTAATTTGAGCAGGAGAGTCAGTTACGTATGGAGCACTCTTCAAGGAAAGAATGTCTTCCATCAATGCTCTGTGCTTTCGTTTAGGCTGGGATGCTGAGCTGGACTGGAAGGACGTTCTGTCTGGAGGCGAGAAGCAGAGGATGGGCATGGCTCGCATGTTCTACCACAAGTAAGACCGACTTCTTGTAATTTACAATTAAATTCACCCGCCTCTTTGTCATCAAAGAAGAAATTAAATGGAGGTTTTTGGCACAACTTCAGCTGAGAAAATTGTAATTTCTTTAGTGTGCTTTTCCCTGTTGACGGTAGATTTTACATATGCCGTGTTTCGTATGTACAGGATAAAAATGGTGACGTTTGAATGACTTTGAGCAGAAACAGAGACTCGATTTGAATAAGTGATATCATTTCCACTCCCTGTACGTTCATGCCAGGCCCAAATACGCCCTGCTGGATGAGTGCACCAGCGCTGTGAGCATCGACGTGGAGGGAAAGATTTTCCAGGCTGCCAAGGACGCCGGCATCTCGCTGCTCTCCATCACACACCGACCGTCCCTGTGGTGAGACGTGTTGCTCTCCGGAACATCACTTTTGTCCATATAAGTAGAATCAAGATGGCAGACTATCACTCTGAATTATGGAAGCCCAAAGAGTGCGTTGGTATGAATCCACGTTTTCCAAGTATTAAGTCTCCAAACCCCCAAATTTGATTAATCGATTGATACAATTAATCATATGATTTGATTAATCATCGCACAGTTATAACCTCAATTCAAAATCCAAATAAATAGGAACAAAATAGAAACCCACGGAGTTCATTGGTAAAAAAAAAAAAACAGTGTGCCAAAAATTAAATCTTCAAAAACCAAAATTCGATTAATCAGTAAATTTGATTAATTGCTAAATTCGATCATTAGATAAAATCACAATTTGGCAGCAGCCATATTTTGAGTGGCCAGTTATCAGGTTTCCCCTAACTGCTTGTGCTGGACGCTTATTGGACTGCAAATTCAGCCCCATCTCTCCCACTCCATTTCAGGAAGTACCACACCCACCTGCTGCAGTTCAACGGCGAGGGCGGCTGGCGTTTCGAGGAGCTGGACTCGGCGACCCGCCTCTCCCTCACCGAGGAGAAGCAGCGGCTGGAGGCCCAGCTCGCTGGCATCCCCGAGATGCAAAACCGCCTCAACGAGCTCTGCAAGATCCTGGGAGACGACTCCGTCCTCAAAACAGCCGAGGAGTGAGAGCAAAGAAGGGAGGTGGAGGCGATGAAGGAAAGCAAAATCTAGCAGCTTTCCGTTAGCCTTTTTTTTTTTTTTTTTGTGCTCCAAATGGGAGCTTCTCAAGACTTGAAACCTGCTGTCTCCAACCCCCTTTTATTCCTACACACCGACTGTATGTTCAGTCGTACTTTTAAAAGTTGGGTTTTAGCAGCTGTTACAAGCAAAAGCAACAGAAACAACGACCCCAGATTAACTAAAATGATTGTTCAGTTCGTGATCTAATAGCACTTTACATTCAGAGGGCCGCCTCTACTTATTGTAATTGTTCATGCTGACATGAAGGCATCAGTTATTCGTATTATTATATTTTTTTTTTAACCCAAAGCAGTATTGCAAGTGATGACAAAAGTCGACTGTCATTCTGTTTTTTTTTTTTCATCAAAATATTTTGCTGTAGCAAAAGTTCCGCTTCTATTTTTCATACCTTTTCTTAAACCGTTTTCTGGCATTTCACGTCGTCTCCCGAAGCTTCTGGCGCAGGGAGCAGAGGAGAAGGGACAGAAGCAGATGTTTGATGATTGTTCTTCAGCTCACGCGGATGTTTTGGTCAAGCCAGTTGCTATGACAACAGCCGTGGTTCTGCTGTCGACACAAACACACACGTCCGCTGAGATATAGCGACGGAAGAGCGCCTGTAGTTTACAGTTATTATCCGGTCTCAAGTCGAACCATCCCGACTTTCCCTAAACTCAAGTTCAAACCACGTCTCCTCTGACTGTTTGTTACCGGACTTTTTATGGCGCTCTTTCCCTTCAAAAACAGTTTTTCAGAACGTTTAGTGGATTGAGCCTAATTCTCAATTATAAAAAGTGCTTTTTTTTGGTTTTTTTTGTTTTTGTTTTTAAATGCACTTTATCGTTCCCGATAGCTGTTGATTGCACGTCCTGTGGCGTGCACGGAGGAAAGGCTGTACTTGAGGATTGTTTAGACGTTCTAGAATTTTACTTTCCGCTGATCGGACTGGAGGTTGCGATACTGTGAAGCTACCGAATTGTGACGCAAACTCAACCACTTCCTCCTCTTCAGGGTTTTTTTTTTTTTTTTTGCCCTGATCGGGTTCAAACCTGTGTACACGCTCGCCGCGCCCTGCATGAATCAAATGCAGAGCAGGAGCTTCTGCCTTATGAATATGAATATTCAAGTGATCCTAAAAAATTTTTTTACCGCAGCACAACCTGTTAATACCTTGTTTTGTGTAGATGTCTGAAGTAATAACGTTTAAAGAACCACTGCTTTATTTTATGAAATTCATCGTACAATTGTTTTCAAAACTGCAGCTGAGCAACACAGTATTGCCCCACCCCCACCTGTTGCTGCCTCGCTTTTTCAGACATTCGGCTGCCTATAAAAAAATGATCTTTAAAAAAGATTGTCAATTGATTGCAGTGGTGGCAACGATGCCAGCTTTTTGGTTTTAAATAAACATGGTTCTTTTTATTTTTTTAAATTTTTTATACCTTTCACTGTTTTTAAACTCCATGTGAAGGCAGCGCCGCAGTGAAACTGTGAGGTTTTCACAGGATCTCCAACCAGCCCGAGCCCATGGCGGCAGAGAAGTAAAACTGACAATCAACACCATCGTGGGCAGAATGTAAACAGACGTGCTGCTGTTTTTTTTTTTGTTTTTTTTTTAAGACATAAAGCATTTGAACCGAGCCGTGACGACGTTTCCGACTGAACATGTAACGTGTCAGGACGGAGCAACCGCAAAACCTCCAATCGCGACTTTAAAGATAGCTTTAGATCGGCTGGGTGAGGGTGTTTCTCCAATTTCTGATGGGCTTTTTTTTTCCCTCACAAAAAAAAAAAAAAACATGAATGAAGAGCAAAGAAAAAGGCTACTGAAAATTTAAACAGCTACTAGTATTTTTTTAATAATGTTCATGTAATGCTATGAAATGCATAGAGATAAAGAATTCATTTGGTATGAAACGAGCACCTTGTAAAGTAGATTTTTTTGTTTTGTTTCTAGATTAACTGGATTTCCTGCTTTCAGCCCAGACTTTGTTGATAAGAGGACGCACAAGCCGCTGAATGACACAGAGTCTGCCTAGTAACACTTTAGCGTGAGGGCAGCTTTAAGTGGTGCTTGGCTGTTAGTTTGTTTTTAAGTGAGGAAAAAAAGAATCTTCACGTTGAAAGGATGGGGTAGAAAATGATGGAGTGCCCTCTTCCTGATCTAATTGTGCCCATTTGTTAAGATTGTGTTCAGATTTGTTTTAAATATTTTACATGTTTTAGGCAACAATGGTTCTCTGCCCCAGTTTTTTCCCCCAATAAAAATCCTAAAGCTTGATACTAAACTGCTGTCAGCTGCTGGCTTCTTTGTGCAAGTCTTTAATGTATTTCCGGTTAGAAAACGAGCGAGATGTTCTGAAACTGTTAGTTCTGCCGCCCCCTGCTGGCTAAAGGTACAGTGCTGCTTTGCGATAATGCGATAATTATGTTCAAAATAATAATAATATGTTGTTTCTTTTATTTATTTTTTAATCTTTGACACTTGTTGGTGTTAAAGATCTTTTAGTTTTTTTTGTACTTGCTGTAACATCAGTAAATCTTAATCTAAATACAGAAAATGAAGAACAGGGAAAAAAATAAATGAATAAAAAAAGTCCCTGTTTTGGTGCCCCCTCTAGAACAGCGCCCCCACGCGTTGCATACAGTACATACCCACTTTTTGCGCCACTGCCGCTCAAGGCACCTGCTGACCGTAATGCAGTTTTATCCTTGCAGTATTACCGCACAACCAATAGAGGGCAGCATAGTCCAACAACAGGTTTTAATGACTCCGTCACTCTTATTTAAGTATCAAAATTACATAAAATAACAGTTTTTTCTGAATATAAAGGTTTATGTATGTATCAATAAAAAAAAAAGCTGTATTAAACAAAAAAAAGATTAATAAGTGTATCATTTACAAAACAAGGGGTATATAATAAAACATAATTTAAATACAATTGTAACCACATGAAATTGTATGCACTTATTTAGCTGTTTTGATCATTTAAAAAATGAATCGCTAAAAATAATTTATAATTGACACTTGAACACATTTGCATATGTTGAAATGATATGCTAATATTTTACTATTTAGACCCTGAAGTTGACTGGTTGATCTCTTCGGCATGTCAATCACTTACAAACTGAGATAATCGCTGTAAGAGAACAACATTATTTGTGGCTTAATTCATTTATTTCTAAATTAAATGACGCATTTCATGAATCACAGAGACGTTCAACCCATTATTTATTTAAACCATTTCCAGATTTCATTCAGTATATCCCCACTATAAATATTTATTTTAAAAATGGAAAAATAAAATAATAATTTTTAAAAAAAAAAGGTAATGAATTGTGATAATTTAGGTATCTGTGTCGACCAAATCATTAGGTAGTAGTTGATGTAATTTATTATTATTATTATTATTATTATTATTATTATTATTATTATTATTATTATTATGTGCTGTTGTGCTTTGTCAGGATTGGTACAGCTCGGGAGGAGGAGCCTTGTTACGTCAGCGAAGGACGCCAAAGCGGTTCCTCGCGCTTCCACACTCTCTACCACGCGCGGCTGGAGAGAGAGAGAGAGAGACGATGCCGCTGGAGGACTGACCACCGCCGGCTCCCCTTCTGCCCGGGGCCGCCTCATGTTCCGAGCAGACACTTCGCCGCGGAGCTGCGGAGAAATGAGCCCAGCGGCAGGTTGAATGAGAGCCGGGCCGCCGTGGAGGCTGCAGACCGACGCGCTTCGCTGAAAGGAGGCAAAGGGAGGGCGGGGGGAGGGGGACGGACGCTCGGCCGTCTCGTAAGAGGATAAAGAAAGGACGAAAAGGGAAAGCGAGCTATTTTTAAGGCGGACTTGTTTGGGTGACGCCATGAGCAGCGGAGCGGACGAGAGCTCGGTGCGGGTTGCCTTGAGGTAAGGATGCAGAGGAGAGGACCCTCCTCTGGAGAGATGCTCATCTGTCACACCTGCTAGGATCCGCACTATTCCTGCTCCAGCAACCCACTATTGTAAACACTGCCCTCTAACCTGGATTTGCACCTTTAAATCCAACTGTATTTTATTCAAAGTGCTTTATTCTACATCTGGCTGCATAAATCGTAGCTTATCTGCATTATGAAGATCCCAGCCTGTGTTAATATGGAGCTACTCCTTTTCAGTTTTGGCCTGTGGAGTGGATTTATGAATGAAAATCTGAGGTGCTGGGAGATTAGGCCCGCGCAGGTTTGTCTCTTGTGCTCGGATTAGATTGCAATATGAGGATGGAGGATCATCCAGTGCTTTTGATCGCCTCAAATAGATCACACCACTCAGCAGTACCTTCACCTTTAATACCCTGGATCTACTTGATCTGTTTCTTTGTTTTCAGGCTTTTTCTATTGTGTGTTCCCACAGTGTTTTTGGTTATGTTTTGATCTACTGGCGGTGCGCTCCCCCACTCCAACCCCTGATCTTACCTTTGCCCCTTATTTGCTTGTCGCCGACAGCAGACTCAACTAAATCCTACCTGTGAAAATAATAATAGGAATAAAATAACATAAAGAGATGGCATGGCTTCACCGAATGTGAGTTTGTCTGCAAACATGCGTGTGTTTGTGTTGGAAAAGACGGGCTGCAACGTCATGTGATCTGAGTGGAAGAGAGAGGACAAAAGCTGCTCCCTCTCATGTTTCTCGTCCCCCGCCTCGCTTGCCTTTTCTCGTTATTTTGCATTCAGACTTTGACCCAGAGCCTTGTTTGCTAAGCCAACTCGGTTTACAAGCCGGCCTCCTTCTCGCTCTCTCTCTGTCTTAGATAGTAAATAATCAATTTCATCAGTGCCAGACAACCTTCAAAAGCAAAAACCCTTTGACTAGCTTAAGGCTGTGACAATTTTCCTTGTGAAAATCACTTATTTCAGTGACTCTTGCTATTGTATGATTGTGCACTGAAACAAGCTTCTTGCAGCATCACAAAATAGACTGCTGAACATGTTTATTTATGTAATTTGGGTCATTTGAATTTTAATCTTTAATGTTTTTCGTTGGGATTTTATGTTTTAATTCAACAAAAACTACTTCATAATTCTCAAGCGTGAATCTCAATCTCACTGGACGGAGATCATCTGACATCGCAAATTTTGAAGTCTTTTCTCAGACTCAATTTTGTAAGCTTCTGACTTTAACTAGACCATTCTGACAGAGGAATATGTAGCTGCAGCTATGTGTGTTGCCTCTGGCAATGTTTTTTTTTTTATTGTTTGTTCACATTTAGCCTCCTCTGATCAGTTCATGTAAACGAATACAATTCACCGTAACGACATTTGTTGCAAAGTGACTCATCGAGTAATTGTAAGGCGATTTGATGACTCAAAGCCAGTATGATCTTGTCTGAGGTCATGAGTGTCTGAAAATGCTTTGTCACTGAGCTAAACACACACTCACATGAGTGCGCACACACACACACACACACACACACGCACACACACACACACACACAAACACACACACACAAAGTAATCCACTTCATGGTATCCTGACCTAACCCTACTCACTCTATCATGGTACAAAGATGGATCTAGCTGCTGTTTCACCACAACTTCATAATAAAAAAAACTAGACTGCAGAAACCAATCCAGCATTTTTGATTAATGGAAAGAAAAATTAAAGATTATGGGAAAGATAGAAATTTATTTAAGAGAATACAACAACAGGTTAACAAAAAATGCTAAAGTTTGTGTTTGTTTTGCAGCTTCACACCAACATGAAGTTCATAGAGTCTAAAGTACAAGATATACAGTACTTAGACTGAGCCAAGGAAATTCTAAAAACTAAATTAGATGATTCTATTTTAGCATCTCAGCCACTATCAGATGTAGGCATTCACCTCACTTATTAAATGATTGATGTACAGATTGTGAATGTATCATGCTTAATATATTATTAATGTATATTAGAACTATATTATTCCACCAAATATGGTATCTCAGTTATAATATCACAGAACCTGATATTACAATGATAGCAGTCCTAATTGAAATATCGGTTGCTCATATTGGCCCAGTTTTATTTTTTCGGTCACTAACAAATGACTGATATCGGCCGATACCAGTGTAGGTGGCGATATATTGTGCATCACCAGACAAACTCAAATGGACTTTCAATGGATTCTCTCTTTAGCATCATATAGCTACTACACACCAGAGTTGATGTTCAGTATAGCCACAATCTGCATTTAAGACTGTTGAGACACACTGGCAATATCTGTCAGCAGGCCCATTAATACATTTTGGAATGGTGCTTTCATAGTTATTTAGATTATTATTCTGTTGTTTCTTCTGCTTAATAGTTGAATCAAGACTGATGACACAGTTTGGCGTTACAACAAAGAAAGCCAAGTATCAATCAAAGTAAATAGTGTAACGTGTGTTTCTTAAATTTGCAAGACCTCAAAAAGAACATGTCACCCTTACATTGACGACGTTGTCATTTGCATTCAGCGCCCAATAAATCACTCATCTCATTCCTCCGTAAGCCCCAAGCCCCACCTCCAAATCGTCATGGACACATTCTAAATATTCTAAACCTTTGCAGCGAGTGAATCTGGTCTTCTCTGCCTCTGCCATACGCCGCCTGTCAGGCTCAGCTCGCAGGTCGCTTGCGTATACCTGCCTCGACTTGCGCAACTAATGCCGTCTTTTAACAAGTTCCCTAATCCGCCATCCCAACAAGGCCACGGTAATGAATCGCTTTGTCTTCTTTTTTTCAGGTGTGGTAACGGACAAAAGGAGAAGGCAGCATTGCAGACAAAGGGAAGGCCCCAAATTTTGATTTATTAGTGGAAAAATTATCCCTCCTCATCTGTCCTGACAATAGTATTAATGCTTAAATCTTATTGGGAATCTCAATTGTAGTATTTCTTCTGCGTACCTTGATGACGGAGAACGATTATGTTGCTAGGTTACACCTACCTTAGTTCACCGTTCCTGATAGTAAAATTTTTTTTAGGGGTTCAAACGTCATTATTAAGAATTTATCACGATAACACTACACATAAATTTCATCAGGATGATATGCTTTCGCTTGCTCTGAATTTAAAGCAAGTTCTAGTTCCGATAAAAAGTATATTACCTATTTATTTTATCGACAGGATTATGTGTAAATGAGACAAGCATGCAAAGTGCAACAAATTGACCAAATATACCTTGACTATTTTTTGTTCTACCTGTTGTTAGCTGCTAGCTGCTGTTAGCATTGTACAAAAAACAATTTTCAATGGGAAGCGTTGGCCAGAACTTGGTCGTTTTTACTCCTCCTCTGGAAGAAATCCCTCTTTTTTTGACATTTTTATGTCACGTTTGAGAAGAAAGGCCTCTTGGCTCCGGCAAAAGAGCCGCATGTGCGCATGTATGTTCTTTGCCCACATGCATAATCTGCTGTTCGTCCAGGCAAATCCATCCTAAATATTCATGAAGGAAGTCAAGCGAACTGAGACACGAAAGCAAAGCAAGCAGCAAGCCAGCTGCCAGCTGATGCCATGTGATATTCCCCCCTCAGAGACATTCGATAACAAAGGTTAATTTATTATGGATTCACTTATAATCAGAAGAGTTTGCGGTAGGCTTTAGAAATTCATCATTTTTTAAACACTGCTTTCTTCACCTCCAAATGAGCCTTGCATTCCTCTTTTAATTATTTCTCTCTTTCTAAGCATTTTTTGCATTTGAGTTCTTGTTTTTTTTTCCCCACGCGAGACATGATTAGGTCACGCTGCCCTTGTGAGAGAAATGTTTTCCATGAAGCTACAAACAGTGCTGGAGGCCAAACAATGTATGCGTCCTTTGTCGCTGCCAATCCAGGCATCATCCACCAGGCTATCCTTGCTCCTCCGCCTCTCTCTCCTTCCTGCTGCGTGACCTTTAGCCAAAGAAGCACTTAGTACTCAGCAGTCAGTGCTCTGACAATGGAATGGGTCCTGTCAAAGTCACTGGGTTAGCGGTCAGTCACCACACCAAAGGAAACCAAAAGACGGCCTCAACGGAAATAAATCTCCCTCTTTTTTTTCTGGGTTTTCCACTCCATTTTGCGTCATTCCCAGATTCCCTCTGCGACTGCCATTTCCAGATCAACTACGCAGTTCAGAGTCTTCTAGAGTGACGGCGAAACACTGCCAAACAGTGTTGACGAGATGTTAAATTATGTCTAATTGAATTTGCTTGTCCATAATTCTGATGCGTCTATACTAGTCTGGTCTACCCAGCTGGAAATCGCTTCTGTAAAGAACTTGTTTCAGCTTGAGTGATCCAATGAACAGCCCCTTGATTTCAAGACCAGCAGCAGGACAATAGAGACTGTTACTGAGATGCACTCCCACTGCATCGTGGTCAGTTACAGCACTTAACATCTCTGGATTTATGTCTTTCTGGTTTCCCTTCTTCTCCCTTCAAGGCAGTAATCAGACTTTAGTCTTCAAAAAAGTTTATTACACAAGCCAGCCTGGTCCATAACCATGAGAATAAAAATACATGAGCGCCTGCTGGCTAAATGACACATATGCTTTTTCTTATATGTGGTGGTTACGTAAGCGAGCTTCCCTAAAGAGGTTCGTCAGGCAATCTCCAGCTATTATGGTATGAGCATTGGGTGGGTTTTATTGGTCTCTTCTCTGGTCTTGACCAATTTTCCCGATGATAAGTCTGGTTTCTCAGGTACTGGAGGGCAAACGCAGCCTTACTGCCTTACTGTTCGCATCGTCATTGACGGGATGATTTGATGTCTTCATCTCCAAATAAGCCTTGCTTGGACACTTTTATTTGCCAAATTGTGCGTGATTTCCAGCCTTTTAAACATTGGGCTATGATGATGTCAGGTGATGATGTGCTTGTAAGTGTTTTCGGAGCCTCTGAAGGAACAGTTTTGTTTTCTGCTGCCTTTTGGGCTCAGATGTACCTTTCTATTTCTGGCCAGGCTTTCTGTGTCGTCAGTTGGACACAAACTGGAGTGTAAACAAAATCCTGAGAGTTAGGTTGCAGAGGCCCTGAATCAGGACTCAAAGCTCTCATTCTTGTTAACGTCGGTGATAGTCGATCCTAAGGGGAATGGCTACAAATCTAGGGAATTGACGGTTTGGATCGTTGTCAATAGAGGCTGCTGATGAGCAAGCTGATGGTGCGTTATTCAAGATGGATGACATCAGCGGTCAGGTGGCTGATCTGTACTTATCAAGAGGGAGCAAACAAATGACTTCATAAGTGATTTATAGATTCATAAGCTGAAAGCTTCCATAGATTCATAAGCTGAAAGCTTCCAAGTTTGATCATGTAGGACGTATTATGATATCATACGGTTGAAACCAGATATCTACATACGCAGAATAAAAAGACATGCACCCAAAAGGATTGTTCCAAATCTTCAAATGACAATTATCCCTGGTACAGAACAACTATATGTTATAATTTGTAATTAACTTGTTTATTTGTACATCTTATTAAATTATTGAGTCTGTTTAATTTGTCATGTGATTCATTGACTTCTTTCTTAATGCAACAGACATATTTGTGACGTTTCCAGTCATTCCTACAGAATGTACTCGGCTCCGTTCCATGTTCACCTGTGATTTAGCCTTGTTTTTATTAGATGGTGCACAGAGATTCTCGATGTTGTCGGGCGTCTTTTTGTTTTTGTCTTTGTTGTGATGAGAACAAGCACTCAGATCGGGCGTGTGTTCCTGGTAGAATGATCCTCGTTCCTGTGGTTTCCTTTGTGTGACCGCTCTTTTTCTTTCTGCAAGCATAACTTTATTTTGAAAGTTAAAAAACATTTTTAAAAAATAGTGTCGCTATGGTTTCGACGCAGACTCAGTTTAAACAATAACTCTTTGATTTATTACTGTCACTGCGAGCAGCCATGAGTACCACCGTTATTATTCTGGATTAAAGTCCTGCGTTGAGTTTTTGGGAGGGTGGCCAAAAGGGGATTATTGTACATTCAACCCCGTAATGCCTTAAATCACTCAACTAAATCACCGCCTGCTCAGATCACCTGAGCCCTATGGCAATAATGTTACAGTCAATTTCACTGAGGACAATGTGGCCTAATGAGCCCTTTTGAACACGTTTGCCTGTGATCTTAGGTGTTGGAGGTAAAGCAACTGAACGTTTTTCCTCTACAGAGCCCACCTCAGTTAAACCACAAAAATTACTGCACTTTGGGAGTGGCAAACTGCTAAACTGATTTTTTTAATTTTTTTATTTGTTTTACGAATTAAAGTAAAATCTACTGGTAGTTATGCAGTTATTCAAGTAGAGATATTGTGAAAACTGTTTTCAAATTTAGTTTGTGTTTATTTAAATAAACCACTTTTTAAAATCCATGTGGATTTCTTAAAAAAAAAAAATTAGATGTAGACTTTGTGAGAGGATTAAGTGGATTTTGGATAAGTTTATACTGGTATGGCTCCCCACTCAGGGTGGTATCAAAACCAGGGCAGCACAGGGATTCAGAATCCATCCATCCATCCATCCATTTTCCGTCACCCTTCTCCCTAACGGGTCGGGAGTTGCTGGTGCCTATCTCCAGCTGTCAGTCCGGGCGAGAGGCAGGGTTCACCCTGGACAGGTCGCCAGTCTGTCGCAGGGCAACACAGAGACACACAGGACAAACAAACATGCACACACACACTCACACCTAGGGACAATTTAGAGAGGCCAATTAACCTGACAGTCATGTTTTTTGGACTGTGGGAGGAAGCCGGAGAACCCGAGAGAACCCACGCATGCACAGGAGAACATGCAAACTCCATGCAGAAAGACCCCAAGCCGGGAATCGAACCCAGGACCTTCTTGCTGCAAGGCAACAGCGCTACCCACTGTGCCACTGTGCAGCCGGATTCAGAATCGTTTTTTGTTGTTGTTGTTTATTTCTATGTCTTTAATTGGCCATTTCCTAAGCAGAAAGTCTCTGGACAGCCTGAACTCAAAATATTGTTTATTTACAAAAAAAAAACAAACCTCAAAATATGAACTTTAACAAAAAAATACAAAGTAGTGTTATTGGCCCCTCTCCTGTTGTCGTCAGTAATATGTAATCCCTGGGAGGCTCTTTTTGAAGAGATATGCTCTGAAGTCTCACCAACACACACACACACACACGCATACACACACAGCGACCTCTCTGTAGATCACTTTTGTGTTCACGCTCCCATTCTCCTTTTCAGACACACACACGCGCGCTCTCACACTCATTTGGACAAAGAGAGAGACTTTTATGCTTTTCATACTTCCAAAGACTCATAGTGTGGTGAATGCCAGTCTTCTTCTTTTTTTTTTTTTAATGTAAACACACACAAGTGTACAGTACACACAAGTACTGCACATAGACTATAAAGCAATGCATAATGGCATCTCTTTCTCTTCTCTCTCGCTTACAGCTTTAATGTCTGCCAGCTGAAAGGCACAAAAGCAGTCATTTAACTAAAGTTCTCAGGTGTCTGCTCGTGTTTTGAGTTGATTTCCATCTATTTATTTATTTGGGTTTAATATAGCCTAGAAAAACCAAGGTTTGCTCCGTCCTGTTACATCAACGGGCGAATTGGGTTTCAGACTTGTTTTTGTTTACAAAGGAAACTTAATTCTAAATTTTAATTCTTTGAACACATCTAAATATGCTCTCTTCCGACAAGTTTTAAAAAACTGGGCCAAGCTATGTTATAATGAGAAAGTTTGTGTTTTTTTACGTGAACGAAAGCAAACTGAGCAATTTCTTAATAAAATCCAGGGCGGTACTGTTTACTTCTCGCACACCCCATCAGCACTGAACACTGAGAGGTCTGTGTTTGGGAGTGTGCTGGCACTGCAGGGTTTTCCACATGTATAAACACACATTACACAGTAGCTGCCCTCATCTGCCGTTGTAAATAGGCAGATGTAAATAGGTACACTTTTGTCATCACTCCCACAATAGTCTGTCATGGTGTTCCATACTCCTTTAATTTTTTTTAAAACAAGTCCTTAATTAAATGTTGCTTTTAAAATTTTTTTATTTTTTTTATTAACCAATTTAGAAAAATATGATTCACTGTTACTTTGATTTATTCTTGCTTCTTTGGTTCTTTTGGTTAATTGCATTTGTTGTGTTTACTGCTAACTGGAAATTGTTAGCATGCTAACACATTGACGTTTGTTTTCTGATCCTGTTACTTAACAGATGCCTGGCTGGACTTTTTCTCAAGAGCAAGTGACAAACACAAAAATATTATCAGTTCATCTCAAAATTTGCTATTTGTTTTGAAAAGCTAGAAACCTCATCATCATTGTGTTTTGTGCTAATTGTTAGCATGCTAACAGATTAAAGTTTTGTTTTGATCTTATTTAATACATAAAAACAAAACTTTCACGCTAGCTACTACAAAATAAAACTTCTGATCTTCATTTTACACTAGCTAGTTGTAGGACACAAAATATGATCAGTTTATCACTAATTTCTTGTAAAACTAGAAATATCATTATCATTGTGTTTTGTAATAATAGTTAGCATGCTAACACATTGAAGTCTGTTTTTATTTTCTGATCTTATATTGTGGGAGTTGAAACGAAGGAGTGACCTTCTACTGAAGCTAAATGTGTGGATAAACCTGGAGGATTTAGCAGAGCAGCTGGGAGATTATGTTTATGATTATGTTTATGCAAATTGTAATAATACTACAATTTGCAAGTCATTTGGTCAGCAGTGATGGCACAGAAAGAAAAAATAATTCACTCCATTGTCGCTTATAGTGCTTTTCTTCATTTTGAAGTGCTAGCTCAAGGTTCACATGCTTTCAGGAAATTTGTAGTGTTTTATTCATGGCTTTAGGTTCTTAATGGTTACTTGTACAGTTAAAATGTCTCCTCTCTTCATTTTTTTTTTTTTTAGGATCCGTCCTCAGCTCGCTAAGGAGAAAATTGAGGGATGCCACATCTGTACGTATGTGATGCCCGGAGAACCACAAGTGGTCCTCGGTAAGGACAAAGCCTTCACCTTTGACCACGTGTTTGACATGGACACGCAGCAGGGGACCATCTACACCCACTGCACAGAGAGACTCATCGAGGGTTGCTTCGAGGGCTACAACGCCACCATCTTTGCGTACGGACAGGTTGGTCAGCTGACATCTCTCGGCCGGGCATGCCTGCGCGCGTTTCAGAGCAAATAACGCGGCGCGCACGCATCTCCATCTGAGGATTTCTCAAATTTGTATTGCTCAAGGTAACGGGAGCTACTTCAAGAATCCACAGATATTTGGCAATGCAGGGCATGAAGCTGATTTTATGCCTCACCACCTCAGCCGGAGCAGCTTGACATGTTTTAACCTGCTCTGAACGCCACGGCTTCAAATTGGCTCACTCACATTAGCCTGAGAGGGAGAGATGGAGGAAGGAGTCTATTACTCAATCAAAGCAAAGTGAGGACAATCTTATCTCATACTCGAGCACAGAAGTAAGCTCCAAAGTAAAAACATATCCTGGAGACATTGAACGCTTGCTGCACTAACCTGTCTGTGGGCTTTTCCCAGGAGGATCAATAACTCATGTCTGCAGCTACTGACGCTGCTGCAGCAGTGGCACAGCATTTCATAGTTTACTCTATTTCCTTTAGTCAATGAATGAATCCCTATGGAAGCACTAAAGTAAGGAAGTTTCAGAGTGGTTTTAAAAAATATTAAAATCTGTCTTTAATTTAAGCTGTCCGAGTGAGCAGGACAATTTCTGTTGTACTTAACGCTGTTTTTTTTTTTTCATTTGTGGTGTTTGTTAGTTGTTTTTTTTGCCTTTTTGCATGTAAACTGTGCCTAGTTATGACTACATGCTTTCTTAAAGCTGTAGGACTATTGCAAAAAGAATAATTTACGAACCATCAATTATGTTTCTACATTTCTCATATTTTATTTGACTGTAGTTCTTATTTTCAAGGGCATGGAGAATGTTTATATTTTGAGACCTGCTTCTTTGCTCCACTGTGTTATCATGAACAGATGAACATCAGTTTTTTTATGTAGAAAAGCTCTTTTATTAAAGATACACATCTGTCCATTAACCTACTTGTTACCCTATCCGTAAATCTATCCGTCCATTTATCTACTAATTCCCTTGTCCTTCTATCCAGCCATCAGCCTGTCTGTCCATTGATCAAGCATTCAGTAAGAAAACATTCAGTTGTGTTCTTTGAACAATTGGTCGATCAGTCTGTCCAATACAACATTCCATCCAAACATTGATTCATCTGTCTGTCCTTCACGACATTCATCCATCCAGCCATCAGTACTTCTATTGATTTATCTACTAACCCAACATTTCATTGTTGTCTTTGATCTATTCATTGATCCACCGATCGATCTGTTTCAACAACCTATTTGTCTATCAGTCCTACAGTTTCAACTATTGACCTGTTTCAGTGTGACCATGAATCCTCGTCTCCCTTATCAGTCGATCCATCAGTTTTTCTATTCACTGCTTTCCTTCCTTCCTTGCAGAGTAGGTTTCATTTATAAGGCCTGCAGAATTATCTGCAATGAATGAAAGATCCAATCAAATGAAGTTTGGTTTGGAAAGATAAGTGGTTGAGCAAAGAACTTCTCAAAAAAAAAAAAAAGGCAATCCTGGGTACAGTTCTGCTGAAAGTAGTTTTTCTGAGTCAGAAATTGATTGGGAAATCTAGAGACCTGAGTTAGGAAAAGTTTGATAATTTGACCTGAAATTGCCATCACAAGACTTTGTTGGAGGTTTTAGTTGTTGGAAAAAAATGTAACAGACAAACGACTTGAGAATGCTCTCCATCAGCAGTTCATTCTTTAAATTGTAACTCTGCTGTTATGCCTCATCTCTGACAAATGAAAGAAAACAGACATTACGAGAGAAGCGAAATTAAAGTTCTGCCCTCCTGCACCCAGACAGGTTCAGGTAAGACGTACACCATGGGGACCGGCTTCGACGTCAACATCGGCGACGACGAGCAGGGCATCATTCCGCGCGCCGTCCACCACCTGTTCAGGGGGATGGAGGAGCGCAGACAGGCGGCCACCGAGCAAGGCAGGCCCGTCCCCGAGTTCAAGATCAACGCGCAGTTCTTGGAGGTACGCCAACTCTCTTCCAGGGAGATCAAAGCGCACTCAAAGTGACGCACTCGCAAATTAAAGCAATTTTTCGGGGCACGATCTGAGCTCTGAACTCGCCGAGCTGGAAGCATTTTGGCTCAATTAAGCAGAGGCTGAAAGAACACACTGACAGCCAGAGGTCAAAGGTCTGCCGTGGTTTGTTAAAGTGCCCAAATGACCCCCAGCGTCATTGAACTGTCATTAGTTTGTCGCCGAGGTCGACCTTTGGCTTTATTTTTAACCGTCAACAAGTGGCTGCTGACAGCTGCTCAGGAAGCAGCTGAGCGTTAGAAGGTGATGAATCATTTTTCTTGTGTTTTACCTCTTTTTTTATTTTTTTCTTTCTTTTTTTCTCCCTCCTGAACTTTAGCTGTACAACGAAGAGGTGCTGGATTTGTTCGACGCGACCCGAGACCTGGAGGCCAGGAGGCAGAGATCCAACATCAAAATCCACGAAGACGCCAACGGGGGCATCTACACCGTGGGGGTCACCACCCGCACCGTGACCTCGGCTGCTGAGGTCGGCTTTGAGCAGCCGGAACGCTCTGGAAATCTGCTGCTTATTTTATTTTTTACATACACTGTCTACACTAAATCTTAATGTCCTTTTTCTAGAATACAACCTCCAGAATAGATGCAAAAAAAAAAGTATTTTGTTTTTTTACATCAAGTTTCTGTTTTTCAAATTACTGGCGCCAATGAGTCAATGAGCAATGATTGTTTTTATTTAACTCTCTAAGTTAAACTTTCAGCTGGTAGTTATTGAGGATGACGTTACAGAAAGGTTTGTTTCTCATAGTCACTCTACAAAATGGGAACAATAGATTGTCATTGTCATTGTGTGCAGATGTTGATAATACTCGCTACAAAAATAGCTACAGTTTTTGACTTGCCTGTGTCTACCAGCTTTATTGATAAAGCACCCTGGAAATCAACAGGAAGACTAATTAAAAATTAAATGGCAAAAAAATGAGAGAAATGATCAGAAAGCTAATCTAAAACGAGTGCAAAGGAGAGTAAAGAGAGACAAAAACCCATGTCTATTTTCACATCATGCGCAACAAGCAGGGTGATAAGAAAGATGAAGAGTGAAGAGTTACTTTTTATGGTCTCCATAGAGACAACCAGGTTTTCTACAATCAGTCATGTAGTATTATTACATAAACATAATAAGTGTGGAGCTTCCTGTATTTTTTTGTTCACCTTAGTGATTTCAGACTATTTACAGCTCATGTGAAGCTTTCCAAAAAGTTTTACTACTCAAACCCTATTGCAGCAAACAGCTGCTGTAGGCCTGTTGAAGCACATAAGAAAATAAAGTAACGTTTGCCTATGAAGGAAGTGGAAGGATTTATGGGGTGGGGGGGGGAATCTTTCAAATCTGTTTATGTTGTAGTCTAGAACAAAGAGCAGCTGTGAATGGATGGTACATAAGTCATTCAACTTGTGTCAAAAGATTTTATTTTGCGTTTCGTACATTTTTGAATCTCCTTATACGCTGATGACACCCTCCTTGTTTTTTTCTGCGTGATTCCAATCTTTTCTCAGAGTGTGCAAACACTCACATTGTTGTCACTTTGCCCTGTCACAGATGATGCAATGTCTGAAGCTGGGCGCTCTGTCTCGCACCACTGCCAGCACCCAGATGAACGTCCAGAGTTCGCGCTCTCATGCCATCTTCACCATCCACCTCTGCCAAGTCCGAGTCTGCTCTCCAGATAACAATGTAAGAAACGCACCAGGCTAAAGAGTTGAAAACTGTCCCTGCTGGTCATAACCAAGAGATTTCATGTTTGAGTGTCACACATGTCGCTCCTTTTCATCCAGGACAATGTCACTGACAACCGGCTGGCTAACGACTCCGAGATTGACGAGTTTGAGACCCTGACCGCCAAGTTCCACTTTGTGGACCTGGCCGGTTCCGAGAGACTGAAGAGAACCGGAGCGACGGGCGACAGAGCGAAAGAGGGCATCTCTATCAACTGTGGACTGGTGAGGAAGCAGATTCTGATCTGTCAATGTGGAAACACTTCAGTGGCAGGTCCCTTCGGGCAGCTGTCTTCAAAAGAGTTGGGGAACATTTCCGTGGAGCGACAGAGACCCCTGGTGGTCAGAGGAGCAAACACTTTGTTTCATTTTTCTTCTTGACGTTCTTCAGCTTGCCTTGGGAAACGTCATCAGCGCTTTGGGAGACCGCAGTAAACGTTCCACCCATGTGCCTTACCGAGACTCCAAACTCACCCGGCTTTTACAGGACTCTCTGGGCGGCAACAGGTTTGTGCTTCCGATTACTACAGGACGGCATTACAGGAAAATATTTTTATTCATTCCTTTTTTTGCAAATTTTCCAGCCAAACTGTAATGATCGCCTGCATCAGCCCGTCCGACCGAGACTTCATGGAGACTTTGAACACGCTGAAGTACGCCAACAGGGCGCGAAACATCAAGAACAAGGTGATGGTGAACCAGGACAGAGCCAGCCAGCAGATCAGCGCCCTGAGGACAGAGATAGCCCGGCTGCAGATGGAACTGATGGAATACAAGACGGTAGGAGTGGGGAAGCGGGATTGGTCAGGTATACAGGAGGAGCTGAAGACTTGACTGACAATCCGGCTCGATGATGCGCAGGGGAAACGCGTCCTGGGCGAAGACGGAATGGAGGGAATCAACGACCTGGTCCACGAGAACTCCATGTTGCAAACGGAGAACAACAACCTAAGAGTGAGAGTGAAGGCCATGCAGGAGACCATCGACACCCAGAGGATCCGGCTGACGCAGATCCTCAGCGACCAGGCCAGCCAGGTGTTGGCCAAAGCAGGTGGGCTCGTAGTTTCAGGCTGTTTGCACAAACATTTTGGTTTTGAAATCTTAACTGGTCATGCCGTTGAAGGCAGTTTTCTGGAAAGGGCACGTTTATCTTTGTGAACGTTTTTCTTAAAGGGAAACTCAACTGTGTTTTATCTGTTCACAGGCGAGGGCAATGAAGAAATCGGGAACATGATTCAGAACTACATCAAAGAAATCGAGGAACTAAGGCAAGCTTTTACTGTATTCATTTGCTTTTTACAGCATTTTGCCACATTAAAATAAAACGTTTCAATGTATTTTGTTGAGATTTTATATGTCAGACAAAAACAAGGCAGTACATAGTCGGGAGATGCAACTAACAGGGCTTGTTGTGTACCGTAAAACAAATACAGTTCATTGAAGTTTGTGGATGTAATGTCACAAAATGTGAATACTTCTGCAGGGCAATGCATACAACGTCTAAAGAATATAAAGAAGCCCTAGCAAACAGAACGCGATTTTTCAGACAACGTCTAAGTCTGGGCTTTGCGCGTCTCCCAGGGCGAAGCTTCTGGAGAGCGAGGCCGTGAACGAGGGCCTGAGGAAGAGCCTGTCCCGGGCGTCTGCCCGCTCCTCGCTCTACGCCGGCCCCGCTTCCTTCCCCGCCGCCCTCATCGCCCCGGAGAAGGAGGCCAGCGACGTCATCGAGATGGCCAAGAAGAACCTGGAGAAGCTCAAGAAGATGGAGAAGAAGAAGAAGAAAAGGTGCAGCGCCGTTTCTCTGTGAAAGTTTCGAGACGGAACCTCCGTTGGGCTGCTCTGTCTCACGCTCTCTGTCCCTCTGCTGTCTTGTGAACTGCCCCTGTTCTTGCTCCCATCTTCTCCACGCAAACCCCCCTCTCACCCCCATGCTCTCTTTAAAGGTTGAGGCGGTACGAGGAGAATCAGCACCACGAGCCTGAGCTCGACAGGTCTGCACAGAATCGCTCACAAGATGAAGCATCCAGACTAACGGACGCCATTTTGAATTAATCATTGACCCAAATCTTCTAACAGCTTCTTCAATCGACTAACCCTGACCCTTTTTCTGTCCCTGCAGGTGGTTTTTGCTCCTGAAAGGAGTTCCTAAATGTTTTTCTTTTCTTTCCTGCACTTTGAAAGATGTTCTGTTGAACGTAAAATTTGAGATTTAAGTTGATCATTCTAGAAGGTATTCCGGTTTTCCTCTTAATTTACGTTTTGGCTCTGGATGAGTAACAGTCAGTCCTGATTTCCTGTCTGCCATGGTCCGATTCATGATTCATATTTGATAATCATCAGCGCCGATCTCACCTCTTCCTCCTAATCTGACAAAATCTCTAACTGTTTGTCCGCAGCTGCTGAATGAAAAAGATTTGAACATTTTTCTTTTCACAGCGTCGTCAAGGAGGATCTCCCCGACAACGACCAGGAGAGAAGCAACGAGGAGGCGGAGGGGGTAGGTGGAGTCCAGATAGGCGCTCTTATTTTGAGATGCTTCATTTCTTCTTGCGGGAAATGAACTGCGGGATTTGCTAAGCACATTTTTAAACAAATAGTTGTAAGATTTTGATGGCTTTTTCACTTTATTTCTTCATTTCGTATTCATTTTTCATGCGCTCTGACACCAAGTACTGCATTCGCCCACTAACCTGAATTGAAGTTCGGGTTAATCTACACGCAAAATAATCCAAAATTCAATTCAAATATACCTTTTTTATCCCAAAAAGTTGTCATTTTGAGACAGTTTTCCACTGATAATAAGAATAATAGACTATTAATTTCCAAAGAACATTTAACACTGGAACTGAAAAAAAAAAGTAAATATCAAAAATAAAATAAAACAAAACAGCAATAATTAAAATGAACTACAAAGTCTCTGCAGACCAAATTGTGAGTAAAGAAATATTAATCATTTTGCGACGACAGGGAAAACAGGCAAAAGGGGAGTGAATAGTACCCCCTATAAATTACTCCAAACTCTGGATTTTTGAAGAAAAGCAAATGAATAAAAAGTGCAAACTACTTCTTGAAGGTGTCAAATGTTTGCGGCGTCTTTTAAAAATTCTGCCTTCTGTAACGATTGTTGTCCTAGTGGAAATCATTGATTTCATTTCAGTGTACTGTATGTTTGTGAGTTCATTTTTTCTCCCATTTTGCAGGAGGCCAGCGGCCACGAGGACGGAGAAGACGCAGACGGAGAAGAGGAGGACTTCGACATGGAAGGAGAGGAGACGTCCGAAGGCTCCGACTCCGAGGAACTGGATGAGAAAGGTGAGATTGTGCGGCGATAAAGCGATCGGGTCCCCCCTGGAACTTTATCCGACGCCGCGTTTTTCCGCGCAGAGAACGTCCAGGCCGACCTGGCCAACATCACGTGCGAAATCGCCATCAAGCAGAAGCTGATCGACGAGCTGGAGAACAGCCAGCGGCGCCTCCACACCCTGAAGCAGCAGTACGAGCAGAAGCTGATGATGCTGCAGAACAAGATCCGAGACACGCAGCTGGAGCGGGACAAAGTCCTGCATAACATGGGTACCGCAGAGGCTGCAGCTTTTAAGTCCTAAAAACTGGGGCCAAAATGTCCTTTTAGACTTTGATTTCTTTCGTCTTCTCCTTTTTCAGGTTCGGTGGAGTCGGGCACAGAGGAGAAGGCCAAAAAAATCAAGGCGGAGTACGAGAGGAAGCTGAGCAGCATGAACAAGGAGCTGCAGAAGCTGCAGTCGGCCCAGAAGGAACACGCCCGCCTGTTGAAGAACCAGTCGCAGTACGAGAAGCAGCTGAAGAAGCTGCAGCAGGACGTGACCGAGATGAAGAAGACCAAAGTAAAGCTCCCCGCTTTTCATCCTGACAGCAGCAACGCCTTCCTTTAATTCACGTCAAGAAAACGAGAAAATAAAACTACCAGAATGACGTCGTGTTTGGATAACGAGGCCATATGAGAGTAAAGTCGAAATAATACAAGAACAAAGTCATAATATTAGAAAAATAAGGCAGTATTACCAGAATAAAGTTGCAATAATATGAGACTCAGAACATTTCAAGAAAAGTCATACATGAAAAAAATGTAAATAATGAGAATGAGGTAGTATTACAAGAATAATCATGATGACTATGATTTTATTCTCATATTATTATTACTTTATTCTCATGTTAATACAACTTTCATATTATTTTGATCATTTTCATTTCAACTTTATTTTCCTAATATGACTTCATTCTCAAATTTTTGTGACTTTATTCTTGTGATATTGTGACTTTACTCTCTTAATACTACAAGCTTCTTCTTGCATTATTTTGACTTCTTGTATTACTATGCCTTTATTGTCATGTTATTTTGACTTCCACTTGTAAAGCTATGGCTTTATTCTCATAACACTATAATTTTTTTCTCATAAAATGACTTTCTTCTGATCATTTAATGACTTTCTTCTGATAATTCTATTTGTTTTTCTTAGTATGGCCCACATACTCTGTCAACTAATTACATTTTTAACATGGTTTGAATTTTGTCCTGACGCATCTGTCCACCAGGTGTCGCTGATGCGTCAGATGAAGGAGCAGCAGGAGAGGAGCAGAGCGGCAGAGTGCCGGAGGAACAGAGAGATTGCCTCTCTGAAGAAGGACCAACGCAGAGCGGAGGCAAGAAACACCGAAACCTTCAGAAACGGAAGACTGGTTTAATGGGAAAAGATGAAAATATTCAAAACCTGAACTTAATTCCCGTTTCAGCTCCAAGTGAGGCAGCTGGAGGCCCACAAACGACAACAGGAACTCATCCTTCGCAGGAAGAACGAAGAGGTTAATCAGGCCGTCATTAAGAAAGCCAATTTAAAAACGCAACCAGGTTTGAATATTTTCTCTTTCCTCCCCCATCCCCCTCCCTTCCTGTTTGCAGGTGACGGCTCTGAGGCGACAGGTGAGACCCGTGTCGGGGAAGGCGAACAGGAAGCTGAGCTCGCCCGAGTTCGCTCAGGAAGCCTCGCCCCGGGGTACACCAGGACGGCCGCAGACGTCTGGAGCGAGCCCTTTGAACGGAGCGAGGTGCGTCCAGCTGAGCAACTCCACCAATCACAGAGTTGACTTGGTCTGACTTAGTCGCCTCTTCTTTCAGGAGCTCCCCTTTACGGAGCGGAGGCGTTCACCTGAACCGCACGGCCAGGACCAAATGGCAGTCTCTGGAGAGGCGCGTCAGTGACATCATCATGCAGAGGATGACCATCTCCAACATGGAGACGGACATGAACCGCCTTCTCAAGGTAATGGTGGGGAAATGAGTCCAAGAAAGTAGAAGAAGGAGAAATAAAACTATGAAATTACAGTGAACTTGCTAAAATAACTCTTGTTTATGCGTTTCATTGGGATTCTATGTTACTCACCAACAAAGTGGCATATAGTCAGTTTGGTTTGTGATGGACACCTATGGAAGCCCATTTCTGCCACGAAAGAAAATATAGAAGCCCAACAGAAAGTCATAATTTTGACTTTTGAAATCATAAAATATGAGAAAAAAAGAATATGAACTTTTAAAAGTCAGAATTATGACATAGAAAGTCTGTTTCTCCTAGGACTCTTGCTTCATTTTCATGTAACTGTGACTTAGAAAGTCAAAATTATGACTGAACCTCATTACTATGACCTAGAAATTATAGCTTTGAAAGTTGAAATTCACTGACTTATGGTTGTGACTAAAGGTTGAAATTATGACAGGAAAAAATTATGAATGAGAGCTGATATTACGACTTTGAATGAATCTCATAATTATGACTTAAACCGTCAAAATTATGACTGAAAGAACTGAAAGTTGAAATTATGACTGAATCTCATTATAATGACTTACAATGTCAAAGTTGTAACTTTGACTCTGTTATGCTATGACTTTGAACTTGAAATTATGACTTCCTGTGAGGCATTCATTTTTTTTCCCTTTAATGGCAGGAATGGGCTTCCACCAGTAAAGTGGGCAAAAAAAGCATGCCACACTTTTCAAACTTTTATTTGTTAAAATATATATATATATATATATAGAGAGAGAGAGAGAGACATTCACTGTTTTCCTTCTTCTCCACAATAACTCATTACACAATAAAAACCCAGGGCGCATTGTCTTAACCTGTCCTCTCTCTGCTTCTCCAGCAACGTGAGGAGCTGACCAGGCGGCGGGAGCGTGTGTCCAGGAAGAGAGAGAAGCTGGCAGCGGACGGCGCAGACGCCGACCGCTCCCTGGCTTCCCTGAACGAGGAGGTGGAGTCTCTGGCCGCCAACATCGACTACATCAACGACAGCATCGCCGACTGCCAGGCCAACATCATGCAGATGGAGGAGGCCAAGGTGAGGGGACGTATCCCAGCAAACTATTTGCTTAACAGTTGAATATTCAAGATCCATTGTTGAGCTTCCACCAAAGCCACTTCATGAATGTGTTTTCATTGCGGGTGTCAGGAGGAAGGAGACACTGTGGACGTGACCGCCGTCATCAGCTCCTGCAGCTTATCAGAGGCCCGCTTCCTTCTGGACAACTTTGTGTCCATGGCCATAAGCAAGGTGCCTGCTTCTACTCCTGTCACTGTTTGTTTCCACCGGCTGTCAAAAAAGTTTGGCCAGCTTTCTGAATTATTCAATAGATGCAGGGATTCTTTCCATATTTATTTTTTTGTGTGTGTGAAGAAAACTGACTCAAAACGAAAATTTCTCAACTATACTCATGAGAATGGAGCCAGACCTGTTCACAGGTTAAAGAAATAAATCATAAAAAAGATCATGTGTATTATCTATTTGCTTCTTGATTGAATAAGACTCTGTATGCCTTTGTGTGAATTTACCAGTATTTTTTTATGGGTGAGGCCATGGCCCCCCTGGTCACCCTCTTGGGGGCGCCACTGCAAACTGCACCAAAATGGCTGCCAGAATAAAGTATAAATGGGGGTAAACTCCTCACTTCCAGATTATACAGAGACATGGTGGTGGCAGCATCATGATTAGGGGAACAGTCGTCAGATTACAAGTAGTTCACTAGAAGCCTGTAAAAATATTGCTAAAGAAACCTTTGCAACAAAAGATGTTTTTAGCTAAACACTTGAAAATGACTGGCCTGATGCTTTCTATACCTTGTATACACAAATTACCTTGTATACACAAATAATATAATATTGGCAGATTTGATTTGATTCTGACCTCTATTGAGAATATTCACTCTCATTTGGGTTTCCTTTCCTCGTCGCCACGGTTCCCGATTAGATAAAATGCCCAGCGAGTCTTCAGTTGGATCAATTTGTCTGAATTAAGTCCATCAGATTCGATTTGATCAAATCTAATCGGTCTGACGAGAGAACGGATCAGGTCCCAGAGCCGCGAACGCTAAAAAACGCCTCTCCATGTCATCGGGTGCTTTTTCAGGGTCTGCAGGCGGCTCAGAAGGACTCCCAGCTGAAGGTGATGGAGGGGCGGCTGAAGCAGACGGAGGTCAACAGCGCCACCCAGAACCAGCTGCTCTTCCACATGCTGAAGGAGAAGGCCGAGATCAACCCGGAGCTGGACGCCCTGCTGGCAGCGCCCTGCAAGGTTGGAAACGCCAGCGAGCGTCCCGCAGCCGACCCGGCAGCACGTTGACGCACAATCCACCTCTCCACAATCATCTTTCGATTTTAACCGAGCGCCTGCGCTTTACTTTGCACGCTCCAGTTCAGAAAGGACTGAACCCCAAACAAACAAATAAAAAAATTAGGAGTGCAAACTAAAGCGCAGCCGATTTGTCCGCTTCGGATTCGATTTAATTTCTGTTTGTTTTGTTTTTCTGTTGTGTTGGTGTGATCTCAGAGTTAGGGTTCCTGCTGCCAGGTGAGTCAGAGATACAAATAGAAATGTGACTGTGTTTGAGAGAGCGAGGTGCTGAACGTGCACACTACATGATTTCCATCAAAACAAAACAAAAAAGAATAAAAATAAGGAAGAATCCTTATACTAAACTTGTCCTGTGGTGGAGAAGAATGAATTGAGTTAATATTTCATAAATCAAAACTGCATTTTGACTATATTCACTCAGTTTGAAGAAAATTCTCCATTTCGTGTATTTATTTGATTTTAGAAAAATTGGATTGTTTGCAAACACTTTTTAAGCCGCATTTGTCACAAACTTTTAAAATTTATTTGGACCTCTCAGGAGAGCTACAGTTAAAAAAAAAAAATAAATCCTTTCATTTTAGATATGTCATTCTATCGCTGTGATTTCTGACCAAAGTTTAAGGCAGTGTTGAACTTATTTAAAAGTTTCCTTTTCCCATTTTTTGTTACAATATACAGATTGGAAGAAATCTTGAAGTGTGCATCTGTATTAGACTAACCCGCGTCCAGTAACTCCGCTGTAACGTGCATGACTCGCCAGCCACTTCCTGGTCCAGAACCGTCTCAGGGCTCAAACTTAACCGCAGTAAAATCCTGAACTGACTGCACTTCCTGTATCCACAGCTGTGTGTGTGTTGTTGTTTTTTGCTTTTCTGTGTTTGAATATTTTGTGACTTACGCTTTTTCCCTTCATCCCACATCCAATGACCTCTCTTCATCTTTGTGACCTCTGACTTTGTCCCGAGCTGCTGAAGAAGGCGTCACTGTCCAGTTGCAGTGTTTTTACATATCTGTTGCCTTTTTTTTTTCCTGTCGTGTTGGAGTGATAACACACACACGTTAATGCTTTATGTGTGTGTGTGTGTGTGTGTTTTGTGCCTGCAGCTGCAGAAAATGGGGATTGCAGCAGTAGCGACGAGTCCACTCCAAGTCCAGCTGCAGATGGCAGGTAAAAAAAAAAACAACAAAAAAAAAAAAAAAACACTACAGTGTCCCTGAGGACATATCTGAACATAGTTGAAAATTGTATCTTTTTTTTTTATTTATAAACTTCATCTTGCGCTTCCTATTTGTTCATCTTCATTTGTGATTTTATAAATTTGTAGCTTGACGTCAGACTCGACAAAAAAAAAAAAAAAAGGAAAATCCAGAAATTACATTTTTTTTATAGGATCTTGTGATTAAGTGTTTTCAATAAACATGCTTCTTAGTGTTGGTCAGTGAAATAAAATCCCAATAAAATATGTAAGCAGTTTGGATTTGAATGTTCTTGTCAATATAATCCTAAATTTTATATTTGAATACTGAACTCTAACTGATTCCACGTTTCAGCTCGCTGTCGTCAGATTTAATGAAGCTATGTGGCGAATCAAAGCCGAGAAGCAAGGTAGATGATCATGTTTAGCACCGGCATTTAGCAGCACTGGCCAGCGGCTCTTGGTGAATTGGATTATTTATACTTCCACCCATCCTGGCTCCTCAGGCTCGACGGCGGACGACCACCCAGATGGAGCTGCTGTATGCTAGCAGTGGGGACTTGTCCTGCGAGTCCCCCACCGGAGACTTCCCGGCCCCTCTGCTGCCCCTCGCCGAGCGCCTGGAAGGGCCGGCGGACATGTGGGGTCAGGCAGCTGGTCACGCCCCGGACCGCGAGCGAGCCGTTTCTCCATCTGCGCTGTCTGCCAGGCCAGCTGGCATGTAAGTTCAGAGGCAATATTTTTTCAGAGGAAATCTCAAAGAGAAACAGAGAGCGAGTTCCTTGTGCGGAGTCTGGGAGCGCACGAAGTTTAGGAAGAGAAAATAAGAGTATCAGAAAGTGTGTATATTTTGTGATGCTCTTCACTCGGCCTGACCGGATGAGTTGTCTTGTCTTTAGTTCTGGATCTAGATCACCTACGGGGGTGGAGAGGAGGCAGCTGGAGCGTTCGCCCCTGAACCGAAGGAAGGCGCAAGAAAAGGGCCCCACCGTGTCCCCCGTGGCAACACCCACACAGATACCATCAGTGGGCGCCACGGAAACTAAAACTAAAGGCAGCGAATACAAATCAATGTAAAAACCTATATTACTCAAACTAACTGTAATGTTTTTGGGGTTTTTTTTTTTTAGCCGTGCTCCACGTTTATGCAGCCTGCAAACGTTTTGTGCTCCAATTTTACGCCACTTTTAAATGTTAAAATTGTTTAAATTCAATCAATTGCAACTTTCTTTGCACACAAATTATAGGAAATAATTTACAGTACATTACAGCTCTGTTCCGAAGTGTTATTGAGCTAGAAATGCTAGGTGACATAGCTACATTTGACTTTGTCCTGTCTTCTCAGGCTGGATGAATCCCCGGCATTTGAAGGACAGAGGTAATGTACTATATTCGATTTTAATCAAATGTTAGATTCTCTGTTTTGCTCCTTTTGCTTACAAAAAAAAAAAGGAGAGTAGAGAGTTTCATGTGACAGCAAAAGAATTGCATGGATGCAAAAAAAAACCAAAAGAAAGAAAAATGGGTCTAAAAGTTGTTTTGTTGCTGAAATCTGATTTTATTTTTAGTTATTTTCTAATAAAATATTAAATAAGCCAGGAGAAAGTAGGCTGACATATTCTTCTGAATTCTATAATTTTTTTTAAACAATAAAATATATAAAAAAATTTAATCAGTTGGAAGGATTAAATTAAGCTGAGCGCTAAAGCCACAAGTTTTGAATTAATTGTCGCCCAAACCATTTTTACATCTGAATAACCAAACAAAAACAAGTTTTATCAATTTAATTATTAAAGACAGACCTTTATGACTCTTTATCTGCACAGCTTGGCATTTTCAAGCAATTGGTTGGTAAAAATGTCCGTCAAAATGACCAACAGCTGCATTTCGTGGTTCTGTGTCGCCTGTCTTCAGAGGTGTGATCAACCCGGTGGCAGCTCTTAAGAACAGCCGCGGCGCCAGAATTCAGTGCATCCACGTCGCCGGGGGCCACACCAAACCCGTTCTCTGCGTGGACGCGACGGATGACCTGCTCTTTACCGGCTCTAAAGGTGAAGGCCGAAAAAAAAAAAATCAAATCAAAGTCTGCCGATGCGTTTCTCCTAAAAATGCAAATCTTTGTCTCAGATCGGACTTGCAAGGTGTGGAACCTGGTGACGGGCCAGGAGATTATGTCCCTCGCAGATCATCCCAGCAGCGTTGTCTCAGTCAGGTACGGTGATTTCTGTTTAGAGATGACCTAGTTTGATAATAATCACTAAAAAATTGCATCGTCTCCTGAATAATTGTATGTTTTTTTTTTATCACAGGTACACCTCCAGTCTCGTCTTCACCGTTTCCACCGCTTACATCAAGGTCTGGGATATTCGAGACTCGGCCAAGTGTATCCGAACGCTCACGTGAGTACGCACGCTCCTGCGAGATGAAATCGTTAGCGATTGAGATATTAGAGGAGTTTTCTTCTTCTTTTTTTTTTTTTTTGTTGTGAATATCAGATCATCAGGCCAGGTGGGGTCGGGGGACACGTGTTCGTCTGCTAGGAGTTTATCCATCCCACCCGGAGAGAGTCAGATAAACCAGATCGCCCTCAACAGTTCCGGCTCGTTTCTGTACGCCGCAGCTGGGAACGCCGTGCGCATGTGGGACCTTCGCAAGTACGCTGCCCGCCGCTGAGCTTCAAGAGTTGCAGTCACGCAAGCTACTTGCAACAGCTCAAATTCATTATGTTGCCACCAAAAGGTTTGTTCAAATCACCAAGTGAACTATCCTCTCTTAAGGTTTGTGTCTACTGGAAAGTTGACGGGCCATTTGGGACCCGTTATGTGTCTAAGCGTTGAAAAGTTGGGTCACGGACAGGACGTCGTTCTCACCGGCTCCAAAGACCATCATATCAAAGTAATTATGATTGTCAATATCAATATTACGGTAGAACCCACAGTTTCGGAATCGCTCCGTTACGCCCCTCGTCATCAGATCGGTCTTCACTATGACTCTCTGCTTTTCCAGATGTTCGAGGTGACCGAAGGTGCTCAGGGCAGCGTCGGCTCCAGCTATACTTTTGACCCCGCCCACCAGGACAGCGTGGAGTCTCTCACCGTTCACAGAGATGCCTTATATAGCAGCTCCAGAGATTATTACATAAAGAAGTGGGACATGGCCAGCAAATCGCTTGTCCAGGTGAGACGATGTCGCAGTTTGGATATCCGTGGAGTCGATATGATCTGGGTTTGACAGCGGGTTGTGTCATCACCTCACAGTCGGTCAGCGCCCAGACAGACTGGGTTAGCGCTCTGGGCGTCGTACCAGGCTCCCCGGTGCTCCTCGGCGGGTGCAGAGGTGGCCTGCTTCGCCTTTGGCACGCCGACTCACTGGCACCCCTCGGCGAAGTCCAGGGACACGACAGTCCTATCAACGGCTTGGCAACCAACAGCACCCAATTGTTCACAGCTTCAGAGTGAGCCACTTGATCGGATCCTTATACAAGTGCTATATGTTTTCACCATTTCCTATTGTTTTACTATTTTATTTGTGTTTTATAGTGACCGCACCGTGAAAATCTGGGAAGCAAAGGACTCCGTGGAGGATGGGATTCACTGACACCCAGCCTCTTACCGCACACATCGGACTGTCTACTTGTCAACACTAGCTTTGTTCTTTGAGTTTGAGATGTCGAGCCATGGCTGGTGTCCCACGGGGATCTGTGTCAGGAGTACCAACTTAGATGAAGTAAACTTTTCCGGGTGGAAACGGCATTATATTTGAGCTAATATTTCAGGTCAGAACAACTCACCATGAACTTAAGGAAGCCTTGGAAGTCTATGCTAAAGTTCCAGTGGCCACAAAACGGTTTGTTTTGTTGATCAGGGAGTCTTTTTAAAGCTGCTGAGAGAAAAGAAGCTGCATTAAGGAAACGGTTTGCTGTGATCGTATTCTCTGTGTTGTCTTGATGATGTATGATGTCTTCCCGACGATGCTGAACAGGTCATTTTGTGTGTGTGTTTGTGTGTGTGTGTGATGTTTTTGTTCCCAGTTAAAGGACCAAACTACTGAAGATTTGCTTCGAAGCTGTAACTGCCAAATGCGCCGGAGTTAAACACTGCAAGTCTCTAAACAACAACAACAACAAAAAAAAAAAAAACATGCTTTAAGGACTATCAATATGCATGTTTTTCCAATTTGTTTTTCTTTTTTTCTTTTGTTTAATGGAGGGTAAGAGAGTAGCAGTACTTGAAGACATATTTACAGTTCAGGCTTTCAGGAAAGCATAAAAGGCTCAAATTACAAAACGTGTCCCTCTGGGATAATTAGCTTAATTTGATATGGCAATTAGCCTTGCAGCCGAAGAGTTTTAATACCTTTTTGAATTAGTTTTGCAAACAATATTGACTTGTTAACTTTGGCTTTGTTGTTTTCATTAAGGCTGCAGATTTTTTTTTCAATCTTGAGAAATCTACCAACTTGGAATCATGTTCCTTCACGTCATTTAACGCCTGAACTTCAACGACGGGCCGTTTGTGATCTGGACAGTTTGAAAGCAAATATTGTACGTTTATGGGATCGAGCACCTTGTACTTTTGTACAGTAAGAATGAGTCAAACATATCGAAGTGGATCCAGGGAGAAAGAGAAAGAGGCGAGCCTGCACTCGTTGACTGCGTGGTAGGGTTTGTGACCCGCTCAGAAACCGAAATCAAATGTTTGGAAGATCTCCGAAAGGCTACTATTTATTTATTTTTTTCCCCTTGAACCCAGGATTACTATCCATTATGTCTGCATTGCATTGTACATTTGTTCAATCTATTGTCCTGCGTGTCATAGACGACGATTTGCACAGAATTGATGGGATGGATTTCTCTTTGCTCGGTTGTGTATTCAGTGCCTGTCACAAATCCTGAACTGTACGTTGATTTATTTATTTTTGTGATGTGATTTTTTTTCTTGAAGACTCTCCTTCATTGGAATAAGATCGAGTGAACATTTTTTTTAATGACGTAGCGTTGAAATTTGTTGTGTCGATGACGTCGCCCTCTTCCTCAGAGGCAGCGCCGTGTAGCACAGATTGCATTTCTGTACCAATGACTGAGTAAATTGATCTTAAATTCAAACTAATCAACGAGGCAACTGGAGACTCCCTCCAATTTTCTAAGTTGAGCTGAACGTTAAGCTTATTGTGTAAATATATTTGTTGTTTCTTCCGCTGATTCTGCTGTGTGCAGCTTTCTGCAGTGGGCATATTGGGTACAGTGTGTAAATAAATTGTGATAAAAAAAAAAAAAAAGTGCTTTGTCGCAGTGTGTGAGATGACCACACGGTGACAGTGTTGGTCAGTGTTCCTTTAACAACAATGGAAGAAGGCAGACTTTCGCTTCATTTACTGTCTCCCTTTGAAGAAATACTTGAATTTGTAAGATTTACAAGGAAGATGAACGTTTATTCACTTCCTCCTAAAGTTAGAACTGAAGTAGAAATGTGATTTCTGAGGGAAAAAACCCCCAGAAAGGTAAAAAGGGGTCAGGAACTCCACCTGAAGGCGAAAGCTAAAGTGATGAGTGATGGAAGGATCAATGTTTAATGTTCAGCTGCTTGGAAGAATCACATTGACCCAGAGCTACTCGGACTGCTCTGCTGTTACGGCATTACTCCTAATAAGAGCTTTAACGGGATTTGTCAGGGACTAACAAATCAAAACAGCCATGATTGTTTAAGCGGCGCGAGGTTTTCAACCCATCACAACAAGAAGCGGATTTGCGTTCATGACGTTCGTCCTCACCGAGCAGCTCATACACTAAATGAACATTGATGCTCTCTCTTAGAGGCAGTGCAATGAAACTGGAAGTCCGCTGGAATTCTCAGTTCGTCTGTCATTCAAAACTTGAGCAAGAGTGGGATTTCAATTCCAGTAGCATTGATGTTCACACAGAAGCGCGCTGTCAATCACACGCCGTCCTCCTTGCTCTCTGCCTGGGTGCTAGCTAGCACGAACGCCAGCGACACGGAAGGTAAGTTGTTTCCCCACCATTAGCACACCGAGGTAGCACCCACATGAGCTTGAAGGACAGCTCTAAGCCCCTCCTCCTTGCTGTGATTGGTTATTTCAGATGGAGCATGGCGTATTTCTGCAGGGAGGATCATACGGAGAAGCCAGAGGAGGTTGTTTTATTCACGTTATTTCTCTCATATTGTGATGACATAGTTATAATTTCAGCAAGTACATAAAAAATGTTATGTCGTTCATAAAAGTGAACAAATATGAGGCGGAGCTGTGCCTCTGTAGGCGGGGTTAGGCCCACCCAGGTGTTTTGTACAGCCGAAGGGTTGCCATGGGGGAAATAAAACAATTTCTTTAACATGCAAAAAAGAATGAAGGCAAATAAAAAACTGTAAAAATAGAAAAAAAATTAAAAATCCAGTGTAACCATTTATGCTCCTAAAATCTCTCCAGGTTCTGAATCGGGATAATGATCCCCAGAGCGTCACACTCCCGCTGCCATGTTTGACTGCTGAGATTCAACCCAGCAGCTGGAGTTAAACATGATGGCTTTTAGTCAACTGTGGATTTCTTCTAAAGCAACGGCAACAATCAATTGTTGAACTGAACCAAATGTTTCAAACTGGGTTTCCTTGCAACAAATTTCACCGTCAGTTTGTCGCTAAAACCTCCCAAAGGAGCCTTCGCACTATCCTGTAATCAGATGAACCAGAATAGAAGCGCATGTTTTCATGGAGCAGCACGAGGATTTTACACGAATAAAACCCATACAGTCATACGAACCCCCAACACGACGTTGCCAAGCAACTAGTGGAGAGACCCACAGAAGGTGACCAAGACTCCTTTGTGTGAATTTTGCTTTATGTCTAATATATATGAGCACAGCTCAAAGAAATTAGAATACTGTGGGGGGAAAAAAGTTCAACATTTTGGTTTATTTTGGAAACGGAAACTCACACCCTTAATTCATCAAACACGGATTATTTCTCGTAATTTTTTGCAATTGCAATTAGTGATAATGAAAACCAAAAATCTGATGTCTTGCAAAAATTGGAATATTGTGAAAAAAAAAAAGTTATCTCGTGCTCATAGAAAGTTGAGTAGAAGTAAGAAGAAATGTAAAAATAATAGAAAATAATTGGGGGGAGAGAAACAATGTACTGACAAACTAGAAAACTACCAGGTTTTGTGCCTTGGCAACTTTGTTTTTAGGTATGTGGAGGAACTATATAATGGCCTAACTCCTGGAACATAACCTTTACGATCAGTTTTTCCAAAAAAATCAGTAACTCTTTCTCAGACAGCGTGCGTGGGCTGAAAGTTCCCCCTCCAGTTTAATGGTGGGGCAGTGTACAGTGTTTTTGGATAATATATCCCCCCCAAATCTGTAAAATCTGCCTTTCCAACAGGAGTTGCACCTCTGCAGGCATTCACATAGAACACGATCAATACTGATTCTTTCCTCGTGTGAAACGATGGAGGAGGAGTTTTGGCTTCGTCTCGTACTTTGGTGCTTTTAGGCACTGGTGCGTTGCAGGTATTGCCAGAGGCTGGGAGAAGCAAAACCTGGCTAAACTGTTTCTGCCGCCTCTTTTCTCGCATTTTGTCACATTTATCAACGGTTTAATATGAACATCAAGAGGATTTCACGTGAAAAATCGGAGTTAATATGTCGTACGTAACCAAAATTGTACATTTCGAACTTCAGGCGAAACGCTACTTGTGATCTTAAAGTAATATTGCACGTCGCCCCGAACACAATGTCCCATGGTGGTGGCAGCATCATGCTGTGGGGGCTGATGGAGAGGGGGCGGTGCTTGTCGACAAGTAATTGCAGACAAAGGTCAGCCTCCGAATTTTTCATTCTGGGATGAAAAGCCGTGGCGAACCTTTTTGCGACCGCAGCCGACTGGTGGTGAGGGACGTCCTCCGAGCGAATCCTCCTGCTAAAAATACCGGCGCTTGAGCCGATGAGCCGTGGCGCTGCTCTCCCAAAGTCCAAACCCTGTCCCCCGACACAGATGTGAGAGAGCAGCATCAGCGACCTAGTCTGCGAAAGGATTTCAGCGTGAAATTGGAGGACTGCATTTTATCTTCTTCTTCTTCTTTTTTTTAAGTCCCGGCATCTGTCCCTAATTCACCGTTTCACGTTCATTTGCGAAGACTGAGCGGGAAGAAAGAGGTGGGATGTGAATACTGATGATCAGGTGGGGGGGATATTATTGAGAGAGAAATGGCTGACAGTGAGCAGGTCAAGCGTGTGCTCCAGCTGCCAGGATGGTGCTCTAGGAATGGAACTGTCTGTCTGCAGCTGATCTCTCCGTATAATTGCACATCAGTAATAAAGATGTAGGTGTCAGTGCCTGTTAAATCAAGGGGGTTTTGCCGCTGAACTGAGTAAACGAGTGAGTGCAGCGTGCTACGTCATCTCTGCCCAGGCAATGATTAGGCATGGGTGAGCTGTGGAGGAATCTAAATATGTGGGTTTTCTTCTTACATCACGAAATTGAGGGATAAAGTTCATTCTGCTGAAACAAACTACGGTACTCAACAATTTAAGTTTGTTCAGTCGGAGTTTCACGTTAAGGTTCCTGCAATGTTTCGCTTCCTCCAAAACAATGCAGGTGACGATACTTTGGAGTTTCTGCCTTTATTCCGATTTGCTTTCTCCGACAATTTCGTTTGCAAGGAAAGAGAAACCATTTTTTCAAAAAAATCTCTTCCATGTCTCCAGCTGAAGACCCCCGTAGAAACGCATCCAAAAGTTGCAGAAGACCGGCTCTCGAGGCCTGGAATTGCCCACCCCTGGAGTAGATGCTCCAATCAGTTATGCAACCCCGGACCCAGGAGGGGTGGTTTTGCTTTCTTGCTAGAATAGTGGACCAGATCTTCAATGATGCAGAATTTTTGAGATTATGCGAGTTTGGTTAGCCAGTTCAAATGTGCTTTATGGCTCTAGAGGGGCTGTTTGGTCGTGTCCCTTAGGCTTTTTAAGGACAATCTGGTCCTTGTACAATCTGGTCCTTTACCCCCCCCATAAAAAGAAATGTGTCGACACAAAGTCAAGTTCATTTCTAGCGCAGGATGGAATTCCTAAGGACTTGTTCCCAATCCTTTTCTTGGTGAATCTCAAGTTATGTTTGTGGAAAGGTCGCTCTGGTTTGGCAACCTTAAGGTCATAACGTTGCGTTGTTGACGTCTTTCTGGCCGTGTGGTTTGAGGCCGAGTGTGACGGCACCAGGATGAAGATGGAGCCAACGGTTATTGGTATGAAAAAAGTTGTCTTTACCGTGTTTGGAGAAAGTTTTTCCCCTCAAGATCTTGAGTTCAAACACCTTGACATCTTCTTGGGAATTGCAGGTAAATACTGTCCCTGGGCATAGGGAGGTCTGTGTTACCCATACAACCCCCTCTTGTCTTGACTGGCTGGATGATTCCATCATTTCTGTGAGATATTTTTTTTCCCCTCCCTTTGGGACTGAGACTCGCGACAGTGATGCATATATACAGTAAGCCAATGAGTCCATGCTAATTTTCTGGCCTCTTGTGTGAGCAACAAGGAGTGAACTCATCCGCCCCCACACGGACAGAGGGCGGGGGCATGACGTTTGCCCAAAGGTGCTGTAATGGTTTTCACCACCGCCGCGCTACTCATCAAACCCAGGGCGTGTCAGAGAGCGTGTGAGACGGCTATATATAGAAACGCAGTTGTCCGGTAAACACTCTGAGTAATGCAGGGGATGTTTTATATTAACGTCCAGTGACTTTATTGTCTAAACATAACCCAGACACTCGCAAACCGGTGCAGCACGCGGTTGCTGTGTGTGTGTTTTTTTTTTGTTGTTGTTTTTTAAAAAAAAATTATTTTAAGGATTTTTTTTTCAATTTTTTATTTTAATAGTATTTTCTTTAGGATTTAAGATTTACAAACCATGAAGAATCCAAACCAAGCACTTGTGGGTGATCCAAAGTTCTTAGGATGCTGTTTTGGATGGTTGTCTGCTAAAAATTATTTTTAGAAAAAAGTGTCTCTTCAAATGAGTCACTCACTAAACCATTCAAGATCAGCACTTTCCAAACTAATCAAAAGCCTCCATTCAACCTCTACACAGGACAAATCCATCATGTGGAAAATAATTCCTTTATTTTTCCAAGTTTTTGTACATTGCTCTCTTCATAGCCAGATTTTTAAACTGGTCATATATTAGGCCATCCAAATTTTTTTGTTAGCTAGCTAGAAGGTACATTTTTGTTTATCTTTTATTTAAGTAAGAATTGTTTTTTTTTTTTACCCTGCTGCATTTTCTTGCAAGAGAACACATCGCCTGTTTTCCACCTATTGCACCCCAACATCAACTCTGACCACATCCCATGTCATTTCCTGTACAGGTCAAGGGGTCCTGCAGAAGGCGAAATGACGTTGAGGGGGGCAACAGGGGGTCGTTGCCCTGGGTCTCTTAAACAAGTCGCGCCGGCCCTGGAGAACGTGGCAACTGGGGCTTCCGGCCAGCAGCCTTGACTGGAACCGACTCAAAATGAACTGAGCTGGTGTGACACGCACAGGCTCGCGCTCATAGAATCCCGTTTGATTTATTGCCTGATTGTCGCCGCTGTTAAAGACGAAGGACGGCTGAATTTCAATAGGCTCAACACAAGTCGCCGCGAAAAGAGGGGAGGAAGAGGAAGAGGGGGGAGGCTGAGGAGACAGGGGGGGGGGGCAAGCGCACAGAGGAGGGGGGAGAGAAAGAGTGAAGTGACATCACATTTCCCAGCTCCTCATTGCTTCTCCTCCTCTGTGACAACTTTGCTCCACTTCTCGCCGAGGAGGCGCGCGCGCGCACGGTTCGCTGTTTATCCTCCTTCGCTCGTGAAGTGGAAAAAAAAAAAAAACGAAAAAAAAAAAAAAGAAAAGAAAAGCGGGCAGGACTGAAGGAACGGAAAGGAAGTGAAAACCTCCGGGAAAAAAAACAACCAAAAAAAACTGAAACCATGAACAACACTTTCCTGAACATGGCGTCGATAGGCGACTTCGACCCGCTGAACGCGTCCATTCCTGCAACCAAAGTTGAAATCGCGGTGTCCTGCAGGTAGGCGAGCGGCTCTTAATTGTTGTTACCCGCTTTTTGTCTGACAGGCTAACGCTCTCACAACAACAAAACCGTCCACGAGCAGCGTGGACTTTATTTGCTTTACAACTCTGGCAAGTTTGTATCGAACCCACTAAGGTGGGAATAATTGTATTTGCCATAAAGCGAGTTCAGGTCTGTTGGGAGAAGGGGGGGGGGGGGAAAACCCCGACTTGTAATGACGACTGGGATATAATAATAAAAATAAACAGTCGTTTATGTTGAGTAAAGTCAGTATTGAGGACGCTCGTGTTTTAGCTGAACTATTTCGTCGCTCTGGTGTGTTTAAGTTGTCAGAAAGGCTCGTATTTGTCACGTTTTTTTAACGGCCTCTTGTTTGATTTAACTCAGTTTAGGTGGGTTGGTGGGTTGGTGGGGTTTCCCCGTTCAGGGGGTTATTCCTGAGGAAAGCGTAATGTCGTGACCCCTTCCACTGGTTTTTTAGAGAAACCCACCGGTGGAGGGGGACTCCATTCACTCCACTGGCTTGTTGGTGCTGCTAAGTGTCGAGGTGATGGTTTATAGAAGAGTGCTTCTCTTTTTCTCCTTATTGTAGTTTTTACTTATTTGAACCAACAGTGTGCTTTTATCAGGAGAACTCCTACTTCATTTTTTTTTTTTGTCAGTTTCATTGGATTTGCATTAGTTTATCCCATGCACATTCACATACTGGAATTCAGCATTACCTTATACATCATTGGTGAAATTTAATGGGTGAATCTTGGGATTTTCTCAGTAATGAGACGGATCGCTTACAAAACACAGATCCAGGGATCACTTTGGCAAATGGCAATTCTGATTCCGTCCACTTAATTTAAATAAAAAATGGGGGGGGGGAATAATCATACCAAGTGTAATTAATGAAATTTAGGGTTTAGATGTTGTAGCACTTACACAGGAATGGAAGAACGACAATCTTAGTCGAGAAGTAAGCACTCGTATCTCCAGTTTGGGAACAGTTCAGGGAAACGGACTCTAAAAGTCCACTTCCTGGAAGCTCAAGCGAAAACTGGCCTCTTGCTTGAACGGGCGCACATTCGCTTGACAGACGTTGTTTTGACTCCCCACATCCTCTTGTTGTTTACATTAAAAACTGCTGACCTGACTGAACTAAAACCTGAACGTCGGCTCAGAGTGGCATTAAATCCTCACAGTATGATTACAGTGAGGTTTATTTTTAAGGCAATTATCTTAATAGAATGTTATCGCGGATCTAAATGTGTAACTCGTTCATCTCTTCCGCAGACACCTAAATGTTTTCAGTGTGGAATTGACGGGTATTTCTTGGTATTACTTAGTTTGATGAAAAATGATCCCAGATCATTTTACTACCACCACATTTTGCTGTGGGTCTGGTGCAGCTTTGGTGGGGCCCTATGTTGTTGTTGTCATGGTGACTATTTGGAAATCGGTTATTCTCCTGCAAAGTTTTAGCCAATGTAAACTTTTGTCATTCTTTTCTGTAAAAATATCTAAACAAATATGATGCAAACAAATGCCTTAACTGGATGTTAAGTAAAACTGATATTATCCATCGATCTCATCGACCTCCACCAAAGTCTGTAAAGCACAGATTCTCTGCCGTGAACGAGGGCTGACTGACTGACGGACCAGGTCACGTCTGCATGTGAGCCCCATCGCTACCTACTATAGCAACTTTGTTGCTATTTTTAGCAGCTAAAAATGAATCGGTGCTGGCCAAAATCTGAATCGATTGATTATCTCCTGTAGCTTTAGTCCTACTTCTTAAAGTAAACATATTAGTGATGTATGATATCTCGGCACTAACATCAGTTTAATTTCTTTGATTTTTATTATTTTTTTTTTACGTCTGTATCAATTTGATAAATTCATCTGTGCTTGATATTAATAAGCAATATTTATTTCCCACCTGTTGCCGTTTGATTCCGAAGGCGAACAGGATTGCGTCATATCACCATGAAGCGGTGGGAAAGTCAGCAATGTGCTTGTTTTTATTTCGAAATGTCTAAAAAAGTTGTAAGATGTATACAATGTTTGTAAATGAGAAGCAACACCAACGTCGGACATCGATGTTGATTCAGATTTTCATATCGGTGTATGGCTAAAACGTACAACAAAAGATTTTAAAATGGTAGTCGCATCGAAATACGAACCGTTCTAAAAAGATGCTTTGGTGATTTATTTATTTATTTATTTTTTACCCAGCTCCTGACTGATGCATTTGCACAACCACATCCCTCCGATCATTGTAACTTCTCTGCAAATTATAGCTTTAGCTAAATGCTGCAAATGTCATGAAAATCCTACAGGGACAGCTGAACTTTACTTCTGGTTAGTCAGATTCCCTTTTAATTGATGTAAGGTGTGTGTCCATGACAACTAAATGTTGAAACTGGATAAAAAAGATGGTTAAAACAAAGTATTTGTTTGACTGATGTGGACTTTCATGTAGCTGTGACATTTGAGAGTTTTTTGTCCTCTTCTGTTTTTGTTATCGTTGTGGGATTCTACAGGATCCATGTCCAAAAAAGAAGATGGAAATAGGTTTCATTATTTTTCATCATTTCATCTATTTACATTATTTTTCTGTATTTTTTTTACCCCCCTCTACATCTCAGGTATGTGGTATCCTCGCGGGAAAACAAACATCGAATACTTGCTCTTTGTTCAAGTTGCCTGCCGTTATGACATAGCAAACTCTTCACAGAATCCATTAGGGAAAGAAACAATTTATCGAAGTAACATGTGAGTCAGATCCTTTCGCTTGAATGCAATTAATTTATAGCAAGAGATTGCAGTGTGGGCTGGTCATTAATAGAGTGTCAGTCAACCCTGAAACAGAGGAACATGGTGTTAAAATAATGATGGTAGCATGACATTTCTCCTCGTCCAGCTATTTTTAGATCGGGGGGGTTGAAAGCCATTTGTATGGCTATGCATGGAGATCCAGTTTGAGTAATTGCTTTATGAATGACTCAAGAATGCTTCCTCAAAAAAAAAAAAAAACAACTCTCTAATGTTGCTTCAGGGCTTTAAAGCGGGGAAAAAAAAAAAAAAAAGAAATTCAGAAACGCATTTGTTTCCCCACTTTTGTCCCACAGATACTGTAGCTACTGTATGCCTGCAGGGTTTTTCTGCACCATCTCCTTAGTAACAGAGGGATCAAGGGATCTTCTCGCGGAATATGCGAACACGCTTGGCAGAGTTTGTTCATGCCACAGTCACCCTGCACGTCAGACCCGACGGGGGCAGAAAGCGCCACGGATTCCCGGTCCTCCTACCTCCAACCTGAAGGAGGACCAGGAACGTCATGGTTACGGCCCGGTGCGCGTCTTTGTGCACGAAACGTTCATTTTCTTTCCCCAAGTTGTGCCGTCTATTTTTTTAATTTTTATTTTGTTTTTGAGTGCCATTGGTCACAGTGGGCTGTGTCGCATATCGCCATGGTTACTTCTAAGTTTCCCTCTGCGTGTGTGGGGGGCGAGTGTTGGAGTGAGAACTTTTACAGAGGAGGCGACGCTTCAGGAGAAAACAACATACTGTACATGACCAGTCATTATATCAGACTGTGATATTTGTGTGGCTGCAGTGATATTTACTGGTCGCTGACTCACACGCACGCATTCATAAACCTTGTAACTTTTGTCACATTCGAACCACAGAATTTAATATTCTTTACTGGGATTTGGTGTGGCAGACCAGCACAAAACACTGCACAACTGGAGAGTGAGAGAAAAAAAGAAAAGGTGAAAATAGATGGTATGATGGGCATCTTGTCTGCCTTTCCGATTAATGCCTTCCTCATCCAGCTTGTTAGCTTTCCTGGCAGACGGATTTTGACATATTTTGGTCGGTTCGTTTGGGGACGTGGGAATTCTCAATCGAACTCAAACACAGAGCACTGGAGTTTAAATAAAACAAAAAACGAATGTGCTTGTCTAGCTCTCGCTGTGGAAAAGGCTTGTGGTTTCTTCACCAGACAAAAGAGAAATCCTACAACCTCAACAATCTGGCACCACTCCATTTTTGTTTGCATTTTGCAAAGAAGGAAGTTGAGCTCAACTTCCTGTGCAAAGAAGGAAGTTGAATGTCTAGACGTTTATAAACCTTTAAGCATCTTTAGAGGTTTTTGTGTTGTTTCGCTTTAGCGGCTCTTAATCCAGCGCCCCCACAGGTGAGGAGGTGAACAGGTTTTTCAAAGGTTTTTTTTGTTGTTTTTTTTTGTGAAAACGCCTTAAATCACACTCAGACGTGATGAATTCAGTGAAGTGATTTGGATTTTATTCATGGATTTCAAGCTAAAGCAGGCTGAATGCTACTTTTTATTCCTTTTATGAGGTAAAATACGGCAACGTTGCTGCTGCATTTTGAGAAAAGCCTTGCTGTTATGAATCTGCTAGCATGCATTCAGATTTAAAAAGCGGTGCGACTCAGTTTCTGAAAACAGATATTCCGTAACCCAAGCTAATTGTTTTTTACTTCCAATAAATATGCTCAGCCAAGCAAGTGCGGTCTTGTTCGGCTCCTCTCGTGTGATTTCTGTAAGTGGTGGCATAAGTCCTCTTATCTCTCATTGGCAGCTAATTCAGGTAATGTTTAGATTCTTTGGGGATATGAGGTCAGCGCTTCGCTGTGCTGTAAGGCTCAAGGGTTTCTGCTGATCGATGGGAGAGCCTGGGGTATCTGCTGGGGATCGATACGCTGCCAGCTCTTGCCTACTGCGTTGCACAAAAAAAGAAAAAAAGAAAAAAAACCCACACATGCTTAAAAGGTCTGCTCACACGTACTGTACACAGAGTCGTGCAAGAGGAAGAATTACTGCTTGATGTACTGTCGCTTTTCCCACCTACATGATGGAGCCAGGGGACAGTAAAGCCTCTGGCGACTGGCTCCAAGTGCTTATGTTCCATTATGGTTATCGATTGGACCAGATATTTGTCTCTCAGAATAAGTGTTTTCAATATTAAAATAAAAAAAAAGGGGATGCTAATAAAATTTCTGGAGCGTCTCCCTAAAGCGAAGACCATTCATGCGTCCAGCTCAGTCCTCGGTGGGTACAGATGTGGACTGATTCGTTTCTTGATATTGCTTCTTAAGTAACCGCGTCCGTCGCGCAGGTGCACTTTTTAATTAGCCTGCACTGTATCCAGTTTTCTATGACGTCTGTGAGGGAAGAAGGAGGCCCAACTCGGGATGAGCCTGTGGTACGGAATTAAAAAAAAAACACTTCAAACCCAGTCTCCACGAACCTCGTGTATTTAATTGGGTCTGCATGGGATACAATCTCTTTAATATTAACAGAAGTCGGTCTGTTGAATCTTAGCAGAGTATACAAGAACATCTGAGGGTATTGGCGTTGTTCCTTTGAATAATGTCAAAGAAAAATGCCACGCTATATGCTGGTGCAGAACAAATGAAGCAGTCTTGTTGTTCTTTTGTGTAAAGAATCGACTTCCTGTTGGGCTTTAGCCAATGTTGTGCTGCTTTCTGTATCCTGGAAAAAAACAAACTTAATGCAAGAATAATTAATAATTCAGTGACAGTTGGAATGAACTCTACAAATTATGACATTTGCAAGTCTAAGAATGATTATATGTTATATTTTCATTGTTTTTCTCTTGAAACGTTTTGTTTCCCCACTGCCAGTTTCACCAAAGCAATATTGACCTTTAAAATTGTCAACCGACTGTTATTAAAGTTGTGCGATATTTGGCTGCAGAGCTGCCATGCTTAGCACAAGTGCTCCTATCCCAGTTTGAGCTTTCATATATTTTGCATGATTCACAGACTTATTGTTGGATCCAGGATATATAAATACCTCACATAAGCTTAGAGCTCTATGTAAAGGTTGACTCGCGTCTCAATGAGGTCCACATGTTGCCTCTACATTGAAATCGGCTCTCAGTGGGATCCGTTTATTTCTTTCAATTTATTTAAAGGAAATAAACGGATACAACCAACCTGTAGGAATTGCTGCAAATTTGACCATTTTTGACGCTATATGCTAGGAAGTTTAACAAGACTATTTGAAGTATTTCACCTGCCACTAAAAATAGAAATCAGAGTTCAGGAGATGAGATGAACATCGTTTGTACAGTATGTGCAAGCTGCTACCATGGACATTTTTTAGATTGCAGTTATTTTCTTTTGTTTGTGATAAAATCTGCAGAGGCTCTCAGTTTCCAACCCTCCCCAAAAAGAGAGTGTAATGCTGGTCATCAGCAAGTGGCGACAAAGTTCAAAATTACATCTTTTCTAGCAGCTCAAAATGCTAAATAAGTAGGTCATGAGGACGGCTAAAGCAATGCTAGGCTAACAGTTATCCCACAACAATTTTGGTCATGTATTCAGAGTCATTTATAATTCACCAGATGGTTTTGTTGTTTAATTTTGAAATTATTTTCTAGCTGATCAACGAGGACGGACCACGTAAATTGTTTTTGGAATTTTGCGTTTGTCCATTTCCCAGCGTGAAACCTCAGCTTGCATGCCAACGACGGATGCTAGGTCATCAGAAAGGCTCTGTTTCGAAGAGTATCCCTGGTCGTGTGGGCTCAGTTGCATTGGCTTGACAGTTTGAGGGCATTGAATTGGTTTTAGCAACTGGCATCTGCTAACAGAACTGCTGTCAAAGCACGTCAACATCTGCACTGACTTGAAAAGGCAGGAGGTGTGTTCCTGTTCATTGTGAAAACGGATTTTTACATAAACTGTCGGCTGTGTACTTTTATTTTATCTAAACCCTTTCATCCACTGGCTTCCAGTACCATTTACCCCTCCCTGGTTCTCGACACACACCTTTGCCTTGCCAGTAAAGATAGAATCTGTTGCCGGCAATAACTCTGTTTATCACTTGTTGTCTTCTGGCTTCCCTCTCTAATGCCGAGTGTCAGCAAGCATTAAAGGTGTCAACCCTTTTTACTGCTTCTCGTTCCACCATAATGTATTGACTGGAAGGCATCAGACGGCAGGCGCTGGCTGCAGACTGTGCACCTGATTGCTCTTTGTTTCCGCTGTTTGGGAGAACGGAAAGAGGTCAAACAAGGTTCTGTTTGTGCAGGCCTGAAGTCTGGGGCAAGTGACTGCCTCTGTCCCAATAGGTTCGAAAAATGTGTCATGGTAGTAGTTTCAAAGTGAAGGAGTCCATGTTTTGCAACGCTCACTCTCATCTTAAATGTGACTCATTTTTGTCAGTGCTGTTGGGTTGATGTTAATAGGGGAAATATTTGTGCTGATGTACAACATGTCTTTTGAAGAAGAAATGTCACAGTAATTCAATTCAAAATTGAAATGGATGTCTTAAGTTGATTTGTTACACACAGAGATGTATTACGTCTTTATTCCTCTTCATTTTGATAACCTGTCTGGTATGTGAACCCCAACTTAAATTATTCCTTAAGGAAAGTTAAGTGGAAGAAAAAGCAGATGGTTATTCATGGAGTTCCAGAAGTATTGAGTACATAAACTGTACAGCACATGGAGATATGTTTCAAGATATGTTATTGATTTGATTGAAAATACATATATTTTTATCTGTATTTCATACAAACCATCGTTAAAATTGACAAACAAAATTTTATTAATGTTTCAAATCGATTACAAAAATGATTTCACTTTTCAGTTTGCAACTTTTAAGCTTTTCCATGTTTATTCACATGCTGACCCTTCTCGGCCTGCTGCTGCTGCTAACTGCCATTCAGCTGGCTGAAAACCCCCCATAAAAAGCTCCAGACTGAAACCGAATCCGACTTCAGAAAACATCCCAAATGAAGAGACGCGATCTGACTGTTGGGGGCTCCTGCTACCCTCCCAGCCTCCTCCCTCTGCTGATCTGTCAGTGCACTGGCATGACTTAATTTCTACCCAGAGGAAAGTTTGTCTTCCTGTCACTCTCTTCTCCCCCCCTCCATCCCATCCTGCCTGTCATTTGGTCGCTCTTCCCACACAACAAGCAGCCGTGTCAGTCTTCAGAAGTCCGGGGAACGATGGCTGTTTGGATTGTATTATTGTGCCTGTGGGTTTCAGTCTGCCTTCGAGGGCCTCCTCTCACCTATTGATTTACTTTACGTCGTTCTGCTTTTCTCTAGATACAGACAAAAAGTGGATGCCCTTTTATTTTACTGAAGTAAATCATTTAGCTTTAGCTGTTGCCCTAAATCAAACCACGCCTAGCTTTTATAATCTTCTCCTCGGCTGAAATTCATTGCAAAATAATTTTTCAAGCTCTTACTTAAACAAGAGTGGCCAGTTGGTATTATTATGAATCATCGTTGAACATTTGTGGGGCTTACTAATTCCAGGAACAATGACTCCTGCTCTGACTGCATGACACTTGCAGCAGGCTTGTAGGTGAACGGTGGGAAAAATGCAGCTCTGTTCCTGTAACAATTAAAACTGCTGATACAGACTCTGCTCTATTTACTGTTCCCTGTTTTTTGTCCACGGCTGAAAACGGACTGAGGAGACCAGAGGGATCCAAGTTCAAAATGTCTAATTGTTGCTAACGGCGTACAAAGAGACTGTCGACAGCTGTTGACTTGCTACACTACCAAGCACTTTTTAATAAAAATATATATTATCAACTTCTGTAGAGGCCGATTTCTTCTTAGTCATGGAAGTCGGTGTACAAATAGAGGCTTTCATTTGAGTCTCACTGTGGGGAGTGGAGGGAGACGATTTACAGGGAATTACTGGGACACAGTCAAGAAAAGGATAAAAAGTAGGTTAGGTAAATGTAGGTTGGTTGAGGCCATATCGTACAACAACTCGCACAGTGCTGCTGCATTTACTGGGCTGTTTCTGTGAGGCATTTTGGGGGAAGGTGTCATATGATTTTGTGTTTATCACAGTGTAATTAATGAAGCAATCTGCATTTTATTGCCTTGTACTTGTCAAACAGGCATTGACAATAACACTGAGTCTTATAACCTGCTGACCAAAAAGCTGCCAGAACCAAAACTATGATGTTTTATTATCTTTAGAAGAGCAGACTGGTTCGGACTGATGCGTTCTGACACCAAATTACACTTCAAACATATCCTTGATTGACAAAGATGTTTGCAAGTTCAACTAAGCAATTATTCTTTAGGTGTTTCAGTCCAGATGAGCAAATCAAGCTGTACTGTCCAGCAGGTTCCACAGGTTCCGCTCCTACACACCTTAATCAAATGACTGGCTCTTTATCAGGCCTTTGCCAAACTTGATATTTAGCCATGTTGGAGGAGGTTTGCATCTGGAACCTTCCACTCTACATGAGGAAAAGTATACTGGAGGAGTTCTATTAGGTGTCCCGAAAGGCTGTGCCAGTGACCCAACACCTCCAGTTGTTTTTCTTTTTTTTATTTTTTTTTTTTTACCCTCGTGCGTTTCTTACACCTCAGTCTTAAACTTCTGCCGGGCGAAGGGGGGAGGTCCCCCAAAGATCCATAGCTTTTTCTCTGGTAAAACGACTGCTGACAGTCCTTCATGCTCGTATTCGACTCTCGGGGTGCGAGCGCTCCACCCAGCAGCCCCCGCGCTTTAACGACACCAGTCACGATCGACCCTCTATCTATTTTCATGTCGCTCGCTGCCATTCCCTGTATGGGAAGTGATTGCGTTGACCTTTCTGGCCCCCATGTAGCTCGCGTAATAGTTCTCCTATTGAAGACGCTGCTGACAACCATCACTTTGAGTGGAGGAGGGGGGGGGAGGTTTGTGCAGAGGTGCCTGCTGTGCGCCCATTCAAAGCCAGCGAGGAGCACAAAAGGATGCGATCGTGATGACGCGGTGGCCGATAACTTTCCTCTGTCTGTTTATATGCAGTCCTCCGCAACGGGGAGCGCCAATGATTTTGGATGTCAGCGCAGTGGTGCTGGCAATCACGGAGACAAAGCTGTATCGGAGAAAAGATTTCTGGGCAGATTCCTGTCTGCCTTCCTTCAGCTTCATTTCTGAACATAGTTCCTTGAGAGCATCAATGCACATCGCCGGGTCCTGGCATGCACAGTTTGGACAGCATAATCACATTTGGGCGGTGTAAAAGAATTAAAATCGACCCATGTGCTTCTGTAGCTCACTCAGTGCAGGCGGTTTACTTCGTAAAGGTCCTGGCTTATGCTGACAGGCCTAATTGTACCTTACAGCGCTCCAGTGCCTGGCTTCCATTATATGATGGAGAAGGAAGAGAAGTCATTGGCAAGGACTACCTGCCCATCACAAACACACTCATAAAGGAGGGAGGCTCTACTTTTGCAGGCAGTAAATAGGAGGGGTAATAGGCGTAGAGACTCTCAAGGTGAGACAGCTGTGGTGTTATTTTAAAAAGCAGGTGCTGTAGTTAAACACACACCCAAGGACATACCAACCTTCAACATCAGCAACTGCACACTAAGCAGACTCTGGTCAACTTTCAGATTGCCTCATTTGCTCCCCTACCATCAAAAGTCGTGGAAAGTTACTGTGGTGGTTTAGGATATAACAGTGTTTCATATCTACTGGATAGACGCATCTATATAGATTATAGATTTATTGATCTTTTGGTTCTCTGAAGAAATTATGGGTGTCTGTGTTTCAATCACAAACCTTTGTCACTTGATATTTACACTCAGAAGTCCAAATGTTGGCCATTCAAGTAGAACACAATGAAATTCAGACATTTTGACTTGTGAACCCAAACTCAACCCGGCTGCTACGCATGATGCATGTCGTTAAAGTTGCTGGAAATGTTTCTTGAACTTCTGGCAGTTTGACTTAATCAACCAGCGGATTACGTAGTGCTGCATAATCCCTGCCTATGAATGTCTGGTTGGGTTTTTGACATACAAACGGAAACTTTACAGTAGTTGGGGCCATGACACTGAGAACATTGTTCAATTTGCAACTAAATGATCCTCAGCCTGTCTGTACAATATTTGAATATTTTTTAGTTTTCTCTTTCTTCAATTTTCACCATTGGATCTTTTCTGGTCGTAACGGATCTTGCCTTTCAAATCCCTGAGGTTATAAGAGCATTGACATTTTTTGCACCCTTCTCCCGACATTTCGTTGTTGTTAATCATTCTAATATCCCAAAGAGGGGACATTAAAAAAGCATTCCCACAGCATGATGCATCCACCACCATGTCTTACCATTGCAATGATTTCTTCAAGGTAATTTACAATGACGTTGGCTGTAAAATTGCATTTTGTTATCTGACATGTCACCTGTGTACCATGCATGGCTTGTGGAACTTATTCTGGTTTTCCTCTTGCTTCCTTTACATAAAGGTCTGATTTCTGGAGTGTCAACTGTAACAGTTGAGTTTTTACAGTGTTTTGGGAAAACAAATTACCCTTATTGAACTCTTTGGCATTAAAAACTCTCTTCAGAATAACATCAAAGATTAACTCACCGACATCTGCCAAGACGTACAGCAGCAGAACGCCTCAGGGGAAAACTCAACCCAAGGAGATAATGCAGCTCTGACGTCAACTTGACACACACACCCACGCACGCACACACAGATACACACATAAGGTACGCATGCATACATGTACATTTCACAGACAGGCGCAGACACTGATGCCACCGTTCCTCACTTCAGCCGATCCGCTGATGCCGTTTCCAGCACGAGACGCGTTGAGACGTTCACAGTTGAATCTCTGACATTTTACTTTCGCACAGATGTCATTGTCTACAGTTCAATGAAAACTGAAACAAAACCAAGCGAGACATCTTCCCACAAATTCTGCCTGCTCCACGATATTCGTCTTGTTCTCAATCCCCGTCTAGACAGAAATCCATCAAGCGTTCCCACTCAAAAAGGCCAACATGTCCCAAACAGATGATTATTCACAGCAGGTGTGTCAAACGTATTTTCATTTTGGGCCAAATCAAGACCATGAATATTTGAAACGGGCCGGGTGTGTCAGAATGTACTGATGAAACTCATTAACAAACCGCTTAAATGTTAATAAATGGCTGAATTTGCATTCAATAAGTACTTCATAAAATTAAGTAACGTTAAGCATCTTTTCGCTGAATTGAACAATTGTTCTTTTTTTCTGCAATCAAACTCATGGATGTTGTTAAACATATTTGCAAGACATTTAGCTATGTTTGCTCTTATGTAGGGCTTATGTACCTGCTGCATTGACCGTGGATTGTAGCTTGAGATATAGGAAGGCTAAATCAGCATTTTAGTCAAATAAAAAGGATGCTGCCACCTACTGGTGGCCCAACGTTTTTGTGTCTATTTCTGCGAAAAATTTGCAACAAACTCACAATTACTGGACAATAAATTCATTCAGAAATTATTGTGATAAACAATAGTATTACCATTTTGAGACCAGTAGTGACAATGGCTTAATAATTATCTTGTAATTATCTTGTAAGTTCTATCTTTATGTCCCTCTGGAGTCCAGGGGCCCACATAGAAAGCTATTGCACATGCTCTCTGACTGCTGCTGCAACGGTGGAATCGCTGGGAATGAATCGACCTCACATCCGCGTGTGGCTCTACAGTAGCAGAAGACGGAGACAGTGGCCGGCCTAATCTAGTCATCTCCATCGTGGTCACAGAGCGGAGAAGTCTGCATGAATTCCTCCGGGGGAGACTGTCTCTCTCCCTGTCTCTCGCTCTCGTGCAGAAGCCTCTGGCCTCTGCACATCCAAGCGTTGCGTCTGAATTTCCTCCACATGCACAAATTCACTCCGAGCCTCCAGTTGATAACGGCCTGAGAAGGCCAAAGGAGGACGAACAGGTAGAATCTGTGACACACACATGTTTTTTGGCAGTCCTGCTTTATAAAAACCTGAATAAATGTCTCTGCTTTGCCCTCGCGGTTATAATAGTGCAGTGTGTCGATGTGGGAGAAACTTGGCGAGTTTAGCAGAGGCGAAGGCAATTAAGGTAAAACGCCGCGGGGCTCAGAGTACCTCGACCGTACGATGGTTGGTCGCCCGTGCCTGTGCCTAAACGGACAGCGCGGCGGCGTATTCCGCTGTGTGCGTTTGCACGTGCCTGATTCTGTGTGCGGACATGTTCTCTTGGCTCTCCCAGCCCTTGTCAGGAGGAATTAGGACAGCCCCTTTGGAGAAGCAGGGAGTGCACACAAGCTGCTGAAGCTTCCTCTTCTGTAAACATGTTTGTGTGTGTTGCAATGAGAGATACAGCAAGAGGGGGTTCTGTCAAGTGTTTTCCCTTCAAGTTGGGTATCAAATGAACTAGATGGATCAAGGAAAAATGAAAATGGAGGAAAAAGTCCCTGAGGCGAGGATGGAAAGAAGATTCAGAGGTGGAGGTACCTGTAGCAGTGTGCTCAGCGACCTGTTGAGAGCATCTGAGCATGCCCAGTGACTCCTCTCGCTCCACGTTTCCAAGAAGGGTCCTGATCTGTTGCTAAGCGTGGCCACACACACGCGCACACACACCCATACACACAAGTGCATGACAAGTATTCTGCAGTGAATACACTGAATGTAACCAGACTGTAACATTAAGACATTTTTGAGTAGATATTAAAAAGAAAGCCAGATTATCCTCTTCTTTAAGCACTTAAAAACGCAGGAAACCGTATTTTTGGACTTCATATTTTATAAAAGGCGTCATGGTAAAACCCGTAACCTCTCCTGTTTTTAATGATAGGCATGTCTAAAAAGACAAACCGTATTTCTCATAAAGGTTTCTATTTTTTTTTCTTTTACCATTGTTGGCTATCAACACATGTCTTTCAAGTTAAATTGAACTTGATTAATTTTTTAAAAATTCACATCATAGAGCAACACTCGTTAAAAGCCTCTTAAGATTTAAATTCAAAATGGTTTTTTTTTACCAAACAAGAAGTCTGACTGATCAAACGTTTCTTTTAATTGCTGAAACACGCCTCGCATGTGTTCATGGGCATTTTTGGTGGTTCATGTTTAATCTATGAAATTGGGAAACTTTCTTGCCTTGAGCAACCGATATCAATTTTACATGTCTTCAATTGCAAAAATCAAAACAGAAATTATGCGTAATCCTGCTCCGAAATTGCAATTAATTAGAAATATGTACAAATTCTTAGACTTATGCTTAGATGATCGATTTTGGATATAAAAAGACAGTTTCTGTCACTTTCTGTACATTATATGTACTTTAAAATGTCTATCAAAATTGTGTCACTTCATCAGGAAACCGGATCCAGCTGAAATTCAAATCTAGTTGTACTGCTCCAGCACTGTTTTTTAAGTCCACTGTAAGGAGAGTGCATCCTAAAAATCTCCTTTTTGCTTCCTTTTTTAAGCTTAAAGATTGCTACAATTATATTTCAGCCTACTTATAGTGTATCAGTAATTTCTTGAAATGTAATTTGATTCTGCTACATTACTCAGTGTTCACTCTTTAGCCCAGAATTGATCTATTAATTAAATTAGACCCTGGATGGCCTATTTTTGTTATTGGTACAAATCAAAAAACGATGCCATAAATTTCAGTTCCACTCGTCTCAGAACAGAAAGTATCGATGAAGCGCAGCTCGCTGTCAGCGTCGCCGAGGTAATGGGCATCACAAGCAGCTGACCTGGAAAGGCATCGGGTCGCTACATGAGGTTTCCGTGTGCATCTACATGTGTGTAACTGTATCTAGTTCAGTCAGATGGCGTCGTCGGTACAAAGCCTATTCGGGTCACGGTCAAAGTGACGGAGACAGACGGAGGGAGGGGGAATAAAGGAAGGGATGAAGGGATGGATGGATTTAGGGAGCAGGAACACCAGAAGACGAAAACAGGACTGTACGGTTGAGGCCATCGCTGAGAAAACCCCCCTCTCTTCTGAGAGGAAGGCAGAGCAGGAGATAAAAACAAACCTGCAAATAAAGAATATTATAGTAAGGAGGGCAAACGGAGTAAGAGTTGGACAATATTAGAGATTTGCTAAAAAAAACCCTAAAGGCTTTCTGGAAGAAGAGAACTCTGAGACCACCTAAAAGAAAAATCACTGACTGACTGACTGACTGTTGCTTTCACTCATTTTTAATCACCCACATGGATTTAAAGGTAATAAAAAGTGGATAACGGTCGGACCCAGAAGGGCTTTATGCGAGGACCTGCTCCACTGATGACTTGACAGTAACAGAGAATCAAACTTGCATCATGGGAGAAACGAAACACCCCCCCAGGGTTCAATAAAAGACTCAAATGCTTGACGCTACTGTTGGTACAATTGTAAATTTCAGGCAAATTAGGCAAAAATCCAAGCTTTGTTTGCTCCAGGCTTCTGTAGTAAGACAGGAATTAACCCAATAAACCTTTATTTAATAGCTTTTACATGAATTATTATTGCAGTTTAAGTTGCATTGTAGAAGATATCTTACCATTGTTTCCATGTAAAGAGAACATAGAGCACCAAACAAAATCCTGTTTATTGAATAACATCAAACTGTTTATGAGCACTATATATATTTAAGTGTCTTTGTATGAAATTATATTTTATCACTGGATGTAACTAATAATAATAGATTGCAGTGGTTTGTGATCTTCCCAGATAGGAAAAACACAGTAATGGTGTTAAAAGTAAAAAATAAAAAAAATAAAAAATACATAAATGTAGAAAATCATAATAATAATTGACATTCTATTTTTATTAATATGTTCTGTTTTTTTTTTGTTTCAAATATTTTATTCTGAAGGTTTTCATAGTCTGACTTCAACTCTTCTAAATTTCTTTTCAGATTTCTTTTTGCATCTGTGCATCTTCAGAAAGCTCACAAACCAATCAACATGTTTTAGTGTAGCTCCTCTTTTCTCTTCAGTGTCCCTAGTGTTTCGGAGGAGAACTGCAGTGAGTCAAGAACAGGCAGCGTTTCTCCAATGCTAGTCAAATGTCGCATTAAGATGAATGCGCTAGCTAAATCTCCAAATCCTTTCACACACCTGCTGTTTATTCATTTTTTTAAAGCTTCACTAATAATTTTCCCTTCCATCTTGTCACATTTTCAGTTCTTATCCTTTTCCCTTCCACTTTCTCCCTTCATCCAGTGGGCTAAAAACCCAATTTATTTCTGCAGCACAGGAGAGGCTTGTAAGGGTCCCATGGGGGTTTTGCTGTTGTGTTGTCAAGGTAACGCACTGTCAGGGACGTGGCCTCCCGAGCCAGTCCAAAGGGTATTTTTGAATGTATTCACTAATTGAAAAAAGTAGGAAAGCAGAACTGAGAGAGAGAGAAAAAAAGAATAACTTAAAGAGAACGTTGAAAATAGATCAAGAGACGGTAGAGAGAGGATGGGGGGTAAAAAAAAAAAACGGAATAAGTGAAAAGGTGAGGCTGCAAATACCTCTGCACAGATGGCATCCCCTGCTTGTCAAGTTCGGGGGGAAAGGAATGACATGCACATATACAGCATCTGTCACTCAGCTCGGTCAAGTGGGCCCGATTGGCTGTCGGCGGTTTCTAATGGTAACAGTCTCCATACCACTCCTCCTGTGCAGCTGTACGTTGTGTGTGTGCGTGTGCGTGTGTGTGTGTGTGTGGGAGGCAGAGCACCTTAGCCCCCTTCGTCGATCTCCAATTGAAGCTCCATCAGGCTTCTCCTATAATTACAGGCGCGTCGCGTCAGGTGAAGATGCTTCCTCACCATTCCTGCTTTTCAACCTTCCAGTCTCAAAGTTTCTGTTTGCGCCCGCTAAATAAAGCAGCCGGGGAAGCAAATGAAGGAGGAAAGTTGGGGAAATGACTTGCATCCCGTTTTCCGTTTCTGTTGCGGTGACTGACAGCTGTCGCAGGTGTGGCGTCAGATGTGTAGTCAGGATACTGAGGGGAATTGGGATGCTGAGGTTTCCCCACAGGGAGGAGCAGGCAAGGCTTGACAGCAGTCTGAGATCTTCGCTGTCATATTTGTCGATGGGTTTTGGCATCAGCGAGACGTTTGATTGTTGTTGTGTGTATGTGTGCAAAGCAGAAGTTGGCTGTGCTTTAGATGTGCAGCACATAGGTGGAACATAGGGCAGCGTTGCATAAAGTTTGCGTGACGTGCCCAACAACAATCAAGGAAGCTTTAGTGGCTTTGAAAAAACTTTTTGAAAAGTGTTTTGTGCCTATGTAATCCTGGGAACCAAAACTGGCAATGGCCTGTGAAAGAGTTGAGATTCACCATCCATCAGGACAACAAACAACAAAAATAAAGCTGCGACTTTATTTTTTATATTTAAAAAAAAATTTATTTTATATATTTGTTAAAACTTTCACCACCTCATCTCAATCTCCTCCCTGAGCTTCTGTCAACGACTGAACAAATGTACCACTCCTGGTCAAAAACAACCAATCGGAGCCAGGTGGAGGGTCTGAACGCGATCAATCAATGAATCCGCTGCCAGATGTTCTAATGGCAGAGAAACGGCTCAACGCTACAGGAAAACCATTCATCCACTGTTATCTGTGGCCACGCTAACTAGCTTTAGCATTCATGAAGGTCTCAGCAGAGAGCAAGGGGGAGAGGGTGGAGCAGCGTGCACACGGGCTTGATTGGGATTAAAAACTGACATACTGTAGCTTTAATAAACATGTAGCCAGATCTGCAGTGAAATGGTTTAAAATAAAACGTATTGATGTCTTTCAATGGCCCAGTCTTAAACCCAGTTGAGAATCTTTGGTAAAACTTAAAAATTGAAGTTGATCACATGATCACGTTGCGGACGGACAAACATTTCAGTATCTCCAATGGGTGATACTGGTGAAGACATGGCTGTAAGAGCTATTATTGGAGGTAATAGTGTTTTCTCAAGGGACAAACTGAACCGAAACTGATGGCATTCCTCCTGCAGGCCGAAGAGTGACTCGGCCGGCAGCTTTCAGCTTTCCACTGCCCGGCTCTGGATGAAAAAGAGAGAGGAGGAAAAGAGACAGCGCCGTGACTCATTCACATTATCCTCTGAAGTGGAAATCCTTCAAACGCGTCGCACTTGCACATACAGAAACGGGCACGCAGTCGCACACTGGCATGCACACGGAACGTGAGAGAGACTATATGAACACCCTTCTGTCAAAATTTGATGGATGATGACCTTTGACCTCTAGTCCCTCCACCCCTTTCCCCCGCTCCTCCCCCTTCCGGCCACAGGTCGTGAGAATGACCTTTTGGGTTTTCTCACGAGCTCGGGATCGTGAGAAAACCCTTAAGGGTCCTTCTCACGACCTCAGGTTTGACCTCTAATCAAACCACCCCTCCCCCCTCCTGGTGTTAGGTTACCCCCCTCCTTAAATAAACATTCCTTAGACATCTGTTGTCCCCCTCTTTGTTTTCTTGAAAGCTCCTATTGACTTCTGAGTTTTAAGACTAATACATTTACAATAAGCGATAGTTAATCAAGAATAATGTATATAATTATGTACTATGTGTTGTGAAGTTTAAATAGATTTGGAGTGTAGTTGTTACCTCTGTAACTCTGATTTTATTATACCTCTGGTGTTGTGCCTCTGCTGTTGTGCCTGTGATTAGCCCGGGACAAGATAGGAAAGGAGAGGACAGGACAGGGGGGGGAGCTGGGCCTGATTCATCCAGCATTTGCAGGGCATCTGCATGGTATCTGTATGGTATCTGCATGGTATCTGCAGGGCATCTGCAGGGACTTGGTTTGAGAAAACCCTTATGGATGATTCTCAGGACCTCTACTCAGTGACCTCTGGTCAGCAAGCTCTGATCAGCAAGCTCTGGTCAGCAACTTTTTGGACAGCATGTAAGGGGTTTTTGTATGCTGTTCAGAGACTGGCCGTCTCCGGACCATCCTGTCTGAATATGAGCTTTCATAATTTGCGAGGGAGATGCTTAAGGAGAAGAGCTTAAGGCAGGAGAGACAAAAGACAAAAGACAAAAAAAAGACCTGAGGCCACATACCGATGCTCTATCAGCTTTATGAACTATATCAAGAAAGCCGGATGCTAGGCTCAGCCTGAGAGAGCGGAACTCTGTTGTGAAGGGGGGAGCAAGAGTAATTATATGCTGTTGTGAGCAAGAGCGGAGTAGTGTGGAGTACTGCGTCTTGACCACTCTCTTTAAAAGAGGAAAGACCCCCGAGCCCATTCGGAGTGTGTGATGTGCTTTGAGCAGTCGCTCACTTTGAAACATCAGATTCCCACTCAAAAGGAGAAAGCGGAAAATCTCTGACGGGGCAATTAGTCCCATATCTCAAAAACAGGTTCTCTCCATTGCCTGGGTGTTCACAATCATCTGAACAAGGTTAAGAGTAGTTGAACATTTTTAGGCTGATTTCCTGTAAAGAAATCACAAAGCATCTAATGCTGATGTTTAAATGCTACTGGTCCCATGAGGCAGTCCAATACTCAAAGGAAAATTTGACAGGCGTTCCTGTTTGGAAGAACCTCATTTCTGTGTCGAACCAAAAATAAGGATTTTTTTTACTCTGGTCATTTGGTTGTCTGTCCTGGTGTGCATCCCATTACTTCAGGCATAAAGCAGAAAGAACATACCTACAGTCATACATGGTGGTGGAAGAGTGACAATCTTTGGTCCTAAATCCTTAAGATTTTTTCTACAAGAAAGTCCTCATGAAGAACATCCGCAAATCAATTCCTGTCCAAATGTTTAGGTGGGCTTGAGTTACACTGTTGGTAAATGATCCACATAACATCAGCAAGTCCAAAACAAACGAAGAGGTATTTGACCGAGGCCCATTGAGCACTGCCTACCTACATTAGTGATTGTTGTGTTGCATTCCCCAGTTAGCACTAGCTACAGCTGGGCTAACTATCGTCGAGATCAAAAATTGAAATCTCACCAAAACTACTTTTCTATGCCATTCAAACTTTAGTAGTTATGCCGCGGCTGGCTTGGCGTTGCGAGCACGCAGCCAGTGAACCATGAGATCTCCCATCTACCTTTCTGATTGGACGCTCTGCTGCACCTGTGCCTCTTATAGACTTCACCTGCTAAGCTAATCTCCACTGCCAGCCGTGGTCAACTCGGAGCAGGATACGGATATAAACAGATGTACAGAGACGGTTAATGGCTCGGAACAAACGCAACAGGTCACACAGCACAAATCAGCGCCGCGTTTAAGTTTGTGACATGTAAAGATTTAACTATGGCAGGAAATGCAGCTCGGCAGAATACATTAAGTCTGGGTTATGTGTGTGTTTGAACCTGGTGGATTATTTTATTTTTTTTCATATCGAGATATAAATCCACTGTATTAAAACGATACATTTCTTGTTCTCGTACAGAACTGGTTATTGGGCACAGAGCTGTATTACATCAGCCCAAACAAACTTTGTTTTTCATCCTTTTCTTCTCTTTGTGTCTCCACAGAGATCTGCTGGACATGGACACCTTCTCCAAATCAGACCCAAGTAAGAGACATGATGTCCAAAAAACCCATCAGACTTAATGAATACAAGCTAATTAAAAACTAAAAAAGGCTTCTGATTTACTCTGGGATCTGATTTTAGGAGATGGATCACTGAAATGCTCATCCATCTCCTCAGTGAAATGACTGAAATCTTTATTTGAAAATCTACCTCTTGATTTGGAGCTTAGAGTTAGCATACAAACCTAAATTTGATCACGAATTAGATTAAGTTGGCCTTGTGACACCCCTGACTAAATTGGCTATAAAGCTGTAAATGACAGAGTCATGCATTCACCTTTATTATGCAGCCCTACCTTTTCATTAAAGTTGTTCTTTAATGACTCTTCATGTCATTTCCACTGTAGCATTTGTGTCCAACAATCTTAAGACCGCACAAGAAAAAAAAGTTATGACACGATGAACGAGTTGTCAGCACATTTCCAAGAGAACAAGATGGAAGAAGTGAATCATTGTGGTGATGATGATGACAGTGATGAGACGAGTGCTGGGATGACGGTGATTGCATGTAGTAGTGGAGGACAGGCTTTAACTGTATGTTGAGGTAGTTCTTGTGATCTTGTGATTCCTCTGAGCACGACTTTAATCCTTTAATTTGAACCTGACTGATGTAGGAAGGAGCCAGAAGGCGAAGAAGGAAGTGGAAAAGTATTAAAGTTGGCAGAAATGCATAGATAACCGGGGTATGTGACCTGGTGATAAAAACATCAGCGACACAAATCAAACGGCTCCGGCTTTCTGGTGGAATTTTAAAAAGTAAAAGTCTAAGCTTTTCAAATCCATGGAACATGTTCTGTTTCAGTAATCCAGCCTTATTTATTCTACAATTAGCTTCACGTACTGTTGATATAGCTGTTTGTACTGACTGGTGTTGTTAACGTTAGACGTTTGTCTTCTTTACAGTTTGTGTTCTCTACACACAAGCCATGGGCAACAAGGAGTGGAGAGAGGTCAGTGCGTTTCTTCACAGCAACACCACTGCATCTTCTTTGCACCTTCTCTTGATGTTTCAAGGCTGCGAATACGTCAATACGACAAGGAAGTTTCGTCTTGCATGCAGAATAAATTGGCAAAGGAGTACTTTCTACCAGCGAAGAGCAATAAATGGAGTACACATTTTTAGCAGCAGCTGACGCTCTGTCGCTGACTTCGTCCAGGAAAGAGTCGCAGCTAAACACGGACTCGGAGTTCTTCATGTGATGAAGAAAAACGAAGAAATCAAATAGTACTTTCCATGAGAGAAGACACCTGTGGGAACAATCAGTTAGCTTGATTCTCCATGATTTAAAACAACAACAAAAAAAACTGAACTGATAGCCCACCATTCTCTGTCTGCTGCAGGTATTTTACTTATTATTGCTACTCTATAAAACCTGAACTATTCCTTTAAGAAGTGAACAGTCAACATATTGACTCATTAAAATATATTTAGATGCAAACGTTTCTTTTTTCGGCCGCTCGTGTTACATTAGTCAAGGCTCTTCTAATGTGCTTAAGCTCTTTAGGCTATGCATGCTCTCATTAGACAAACACTTACCACTTAAAATGATTAAAACCAATCTGCATTCATATTTAACTCGAAATAGCACATCAGGTCAATGTATTCACCAGCCTAATCTGTCTCTCTGTGGTAACTGTTGGCGTCACTTTGCATAAATTATTTTTATTTACCATCTAAGCTGATGTCTGTGAAAACGGCAGATGGTCACTTATCAGCGAACCAACCAGAGACACAGGTTGTCTCTGATGGAGGACTTATTTTAGGTGGAGCTAATTATGCCTGTCGTTGCTCTTTTTAATTGATGAACACCCTCGACAGCATCTTTAAGAGCGTGTTTTCTGAACTGCAGTCACCAGAGAGGTCCACTCCCCTCGCCTCCACCTCCACAGGAGTATTCACGAATGTAAATGAGAGTTCAAATTCCCACTGCCCCAATCATTCCCGGTTCTTCAGAATTCCGAGTGGCGCGTCATCTGCTTGCTCTATCGACAGGCAAAGTTAAATGTCAAACGCTGACCTGCCTGACCCTCATTGACTGGATACTTAAGCTGCTCTGCATTCATTATGCCGTAGCTGCACATAATCTCCGGTAACCAGCGCCTCCCCAGATGCGTCTCCAGAGCAACAGGCTGCGGGCGATGAGGTGTTTTACATGAGCCACCGCAACTTCTGGAACGCCTGGAAGAGCCGCGGTTGTTGGAGTGGAGGAATCTCCGAAGTGTTGGGCAAAGATAAAGCGACACCTCATAGATTCTCTGAATGGTTGAGAAAAGCGGCGGAGGCGAGGAATGGTCGGACCCTTGAGTTTTCTCCCGACTGCTCTCTCAACGTCTCTCTCATCTTTGCTCTTTATTTCCAGTTTGGGAGAACGGAGGTGATTGACAACACGCTAAACCCAGACTTTGTGAAGAAATTCATACTGGACTACTTCTTTGAAGAGAGACAGAATCTCAGATTTGACTTGTGAGTACAACTTCTTGTGCTTGCTTAACTTTTCAGTGTAAAAGTTTTTGCTCCCCACATTTTGTTATATTTCAGCCACATGCAATGTTTCTTTGTACAGTTTTGTGTGATGCAAGTAAACATTCTGCAAACATCAATTTGAAGGTCTTGCCACAAATTTTCAGTTGGATTCAGAGTCAGGCCCAGACTTTGACTAGACCATTCCACCACATAACCTTTTGATTGCATCTCCGGTTTTAGGCTGGTAACATTTAAACTGGAACTTTTTGTTGTAACTTGAAGTCTGTCATGTTTCTTCTTGCCCGCTGTGTGGTCCCATCAATTTTGACCAAATTTTGAGATTTCTTTTGTTAAAATTGGAAACATTGCGTTTTGCTTTGTGGTCTGTCAAAGAAGAAACGAATAATTGCCTCTCAGACCAACAGAAGGTTTGGTTCTTCCAGGCACTACAGCCTCTTAAAACGCCTTAATTTGCTCTGAAGCTGAACTGGATGTGGAACAGTTGTCGTTTTTGAACCCAAAAGTGAACTAACAGCTTTCAAAGGTCAGAGTCAACAGATACAAGGCGCTCACCTTTGTATGAAGAAAGCCGCACACCTGCAGAGTGGTTCTGCCCTCCAGTAAAAGGCTCAGGGTTCCTTCAGGGGAGACATTTCTCCCACCGTATTACTCAGTGCGGTGAACGGTTGACTTATTCTTCTCTGACGGCACCACTTCCATGTTCACAAAAAATCTGTAGGCATGCATGGCAAAAATAAAAAGCCACCACTGCAGTACAACAACGATGCGTTTGTGTCAGGTTTGACATGGGGATTTCCGATTAGAGACTGCCGTTATGGACGTTTCACCACAGAAAGCTCACACACACAGAGGCAAACAGCGTCATGTTTTCAGGAGTTGCTCTACATCCTTTCCCTATTTTGACCGTTGGATGCTCCAGAAGCATCCTGAATGTTTACTAATGCTCCTCTCATGATGTCCCTCCTTTCAGTCTCTGTTTTTAGGCAGTTCTAGAGAGGGCGAATTGCATTATTTTCATAAAAAAAACCCTCTCTGCATGGTTACCACATTTGGTTCAAATCAGACCTGTCCTTCCTGGACGCTTAAGGTTTTGAGAGTAGCTTGAAAATAACTTGTACCCTTTTTCAATTATGAGGCAGAGAAATTACCAAATAGAAGAAACAACTACACCTCCTCAGGATATCACTTGTAAAAATCCCTTTTTAACAGCAAAGCAGCTGCTTTCTGTTTGATGTATTCATTCTGCCATGATGTTATTGATGAATTTTGGTTTGATGATCTATAAGAATTCAGTTCATTGAGGTTTCCAGACATCCATGAATAAGTTTGAATATTTGTCCAGCCTTTCTGTAGTGCAATTCCTGGTGTCTTTGAGGTTCCCGTCCTGCTGCAATGACTCGGATCCAGTACGTTTGTCCTGGTTGACAAACGGCCTTCCACTTGACTTTATATAGATTGCATTTTGACTATGAAACTTGTTTTGCAGGAGCTTTCATTGAGGAAGGCAGTTTTTGTTCTTGTGAGCGTTTCTATAAATCGTAGTGGTGACTCGTCCAATTGCAACAGTGAGGGATTCAGCAGTGGTTTGTGATTGGACACCATTTTCTAGCCGTAGAAACTATGAACGCCCAGCAGAAAACTAAAGTGGATCCTGGAATAGGCTTCTGTAGTGGAAAGGCGTCCAAAGGTAAACCAGCACCAAAATCATTACATCTCCACTGCTGTACTTGACTGTTGTTACGAGAGGTTTATGTTGATCCGGCATGTTTGGTTTGCTCCAAACTTATAGATGTCATTCTCATCATTCCACAGATGTCATCAGTGTGAAACTGAGTCATTTCCTTGTACTTCAGATTTACTGATTAGACCTTTTTGGTTGCAAACGTAGACATCTGACATTGCGTTTGTCTTCCTTCGCATACCGATGGGGTTTTAGACGTTTTGAACCTGCCAGCAGTGTCTCTAGGTGATGCCGTTTCTCGTTAATTACATGCAAATTTCAGCTTCTCTTTCACAATTAAAAGATTAATTAAATTATCCATAAACCACAGAGGAGCGGCAACAGTTTCCACCATCATCATGAAAGTTAGGCCGCGACGGGAAAGAGCGGCTGGGTCTGAGACGGTAGCAAGAAAAAAAGGGAAGAAAATAATAAAAATAAAAAAAAAGGCTGTGGGGAAAATATAGTTTGTGTGGGCAGAATGTTGTGAGAGAATGAAATATGATGAGCATCTTTGGAATGTTGGGTTCACACCTGGATCCTGGCAGCTCTTAAGAGCATTTCCAATCACGACGCCTAAAATATCCCTGAGCCTTTTGCGCAGGTGCTCAGCCAGACCGACGTAGGATCCCTGGCTTGGCATTTCCACCGAGTCGCTCAGTCACGCTCCGCGCTCACATGTGCAGGAGATGTCACCCGGTCACATGGTGGACAGACTCACTCCAAGACGAAACCAAAAGTGATGTGTGCCTCTTGCGCGCGCTCTCCCACATGCGGCGGTGTAGGTATTTGCGTGTGTGCGTCGTAGCAGGTAACCATAACAACCGGAGTTTCGGGGGATGGTGACTAGGGAAAGACGGTTTTCCTCCAGGAAAAAACAAAAAGAAGCATTTAACCTTTCATATCGAATCGGCTCCGGTGGACCTCAACGAATCACCAGTCAGTCTATTTACACACAGAAGAAACCCACGCTGATTCTACTTGGTTTGTTGTGCATGAAATAAAAGATCCCTTGCAGCTTTTTTTGAATGAAACTTGATGTCCTTGCTCCAGAAAGTCTATTTTAGATTTGCTAGGAAGATCACACCAGTTTCCCTCAGATTGAGGAGGACTGTTACAATTGTCCAGCGAAATATTGTATTTTTGAGACAATTTTCAAGTAATTATAAGAACACTTTAATTTTGCAAAGAGCGCTCAACGTTGGAACCGGAAGACATTTTAAGTATCCAAAACAAATATAATCAGGTTTACCACCTCAAACACATTTTTAATTGCTTTTTTGTGTGAAAACCCCCCCCAAACATTTGTGGGTTTCGATAGTTTTGACTAAGACATGTATGTAAAGTCTTTTGGGGAATTGTAGTTTTACTGCATATTTCTTTTTTATTAAAAGTAAATTTGCAGCACGTAGTTGGTTTGCACTAGCTGCTACTTTTGACCTGTTTTCCCTGTCAAACGTGAGTTATTAGAAAATGTATTTTATTTTTAAAAGCAGCCTTGGTAACGGACTTCATAATCCATTTCAATTATTGTTGTTTTGTTTATTATTTTGGGTATTAAAATGTTTTCCAGTGGAAAATGTAAATCTTTCAGAGGATGCACTTTGACATAATTAGTGTAGTAGTTGAAAATGGGCTCATTATTATTGTTTATTGCAATAATGTCCAGTAAAATGTGTTGATGTGACAGGTCTACCCACAACAAATAAGTCTCGTCCCTTTGCAGTAATATGGTTAGTTGGGTTAACGATTGTCTGAATGGAGTCAGTCATTTTCTAAGCAAACACAGCTTTGTGTAGCTGTGAGAGAATTGCTCATGATGAGCATTCTCAGTGTGTGAGAAACGGGCTTTTCTGTGACTCTCTCTCTCTCTCTCTCTCTCTCTCTCTGTGTGTGTGTCTGTGTGTGTGTTCACATGGGGCTCCTGTTTTGTTCGGTTTTCATCAGCAGCTGTATAAAGCTGCCACCGTCGGCCCGTCGAGGGCGACGCCGTCTGAGACGATGGCAGGTGAAAGATGAGCCAATGAGGCCGTTTGAAAATAAAGTGAAAAGTGACGACGGAAATCACTTTTCACTGATTTATTACGCCAAACTTTATGTCTTTACTTCTTAAATGCACATATTTATTCAACAAAACGAGGCCTTGAAGTAATGTTGATATCCTCTGTCCCTTCTCCCCAAATTTATGTTGCAGTCGCCGACATTTTTGTTTAAAAAAAAAATTAGCGAAGGTAGTATTCATTCCCTTGTTGTCAATACTACTAACTTACATCTAAAAATATTGGGTTTTTTATGCATGAAGCCAAATATTACCTTTTGGGTCATAAAATGCAGACTAATGGCTTACATGGTTCCTCATATAAAATATTGTTTTAGAACTTAACATCATTTTAACATCATTAACCACCTGCACAACTTTACAACTGACCTTTCTGGTCTGCTACTTGGTCTTCATGAGTTTTTGTTCACTAATCCCATCTGATAAACCTATAATACAGTTGGTTGCACTAGTAGGTTTTACTCGATGGGATCACAAATCATTTGAGGGCCACACTTTTCAGATTATTGTTTCCAAAAGTTTGGACAATGAATGAATCCCTACCCTCTCGTAACGCATTGAACTTTGTGGGTATAGTTGGTCAAAATGTGAAGAAGCTTAAAACATTTGCTCCAAACGGTAAACACACTTGTAAAGTCAATAAATCCCCCCTCCTTGCGCACAACACTGCTGGAAACAGCAATATTTTTGTTAAATTATAGCAACAGAAGAATCTTGTTGTGTTTCATTTTCTGCTAATGATCTGATCTGGCTCGTGAATGCCTCAGATAAACAATGAAAGTACAGACTTCATGTGTCATGGAGAATCGTAAAAACGCTACTAAGACAAAAACATTCCTGAGAGACGCGAACGACAAGCGGCTTAATCACTTTCCTGGGAAGTAGGGATGGATAACCAGCTCTCCCTGTCTATGAAATCCTATCATCACAAGTCTCATTTTCAGCACCTCCATAACAAAACCTATTTGATGTTGTTAAAATCTATAAATCCAGGTTTTGGGGCCTCAACCTTGTCCATTCAGATTCATAGTATCCAAGGATTCTAGCACCAAACGTCCAGAATATTTTAAGAAGCAACTAAATGGCTACTTTTTTCCCTTAAGTATTAGCCTGCAAAGGGCGATCCATATTTAGAGCTGAGTGACATTACCTGAGGTGTGAAATGATCTCAGATTGCTGAGTAAACGGTTTGTCTGATGACCTGCCGTTCTGCAGAGCCTGGGGGAGCGTTTCCAGACAAATGACTCCTGTAAATATTTTGTGTGTACAGGCTGCCTGGAGCGACGTGGAGGGGAAAACGAGGCAAATCAGACACACTTACGAAAATAATCCACAACGTTCCGTAAAAGTGTTCACACACTCACAAATCTGGAGCCGCTTCAGCAGGCATCATCATTTGGAAATGGTAGCGTTTGAGGCCAACAATGCATCGACTATAAACCCAGCATCTTTACCATCACTCTTACTGGAGTATCATTTTTTTCTTTGACCATTTTAGTTGGTTGTGATTTCACCAACCAACTAAAGATGCTAATTGCTCTCAGTACACAGTGAAACATGGTGGTGGCAGCAATATACTGGGATTTTATTTTATTTTAGTGACAAATTGTGGAAAGCTGCAAGGCAGCACAATAAGAGAATGACAGACTCATTAACGTCCCCGTGTCAGCCTTACACATCCTAAAGCACTCATCTTTTCACAGTCCTGTGTGTGAATAATAATTTATTTGGTGTCAGTTTAATGGGGAAGAGTTGCAGCGCTGACACGCCGGGATGCAGAATACCCAGAGCTTACAGCGAGGTGTTCATTGACGAGCTGTTGGGTCCTGTTGCATGTAATCAGCATCGGTCCCAGCTGAGATCCTGACGCTCCGCATCTATCGGGAATGCGCTGACCCTCCTTTTTTTTTTCCTTTACTTCCACAGGTACGATGTTGACTCAAAGAGTGCCAACCTGCAGAAACATGTGAGTCCTTCTCTGGATCTTCCTTTCTCACTTTGTGCTCGTGTGTGTGAGTGTAAACGTGTGCCCGTCTTCCTCTCATTCGGACCATTTTAGCCACGTAATAGCAATCTGGCCACTACGACAACTGGACTGATTATCTACTGAACTTGCGCGGTCTCGGAGCAGGCTGTGGGTCATTTAGAAATTAAATTTGTCCGCCCTGCTTCTTACCACTGATGCCAGTGATTACAACAGCTGTAATTAGTAACAGAGGCGTCCTTCGCAGGTAATAACAGCTATTACCCGCCCACTGCTTTCAGGGCGTTCTAGTTCAAAGGACCGGAGGCAGCGTGGACGTTGAACTGTCATGTTTATTTTCCATTGGCTGAGGAAAGTCTTGTCTAATTTTCTGGATAAATACTCCAAGTTCTCACATACAAGTTATGTAGGTATGATTTGATTCCCATTGAGAGCCACAAAAGACTGATAGAAAGCAATTTGAAAGCTTGGGATCATCCGAATTCATGGATGATTTTCTGTGGTGCTGAGAACAAATATTCCTACCCTCCCTTACAGTTATAATGTTAAACATCAAAGATAATTTTAGTAAATATAAATCATAAAAAGCTAATTGCTGACTGTAACAATTCTTGTGAAAACTACGACCAGGTGTTGAAGAGTTTTTGAGCATGAATGACTTGTCAATGCTCTGCTCTTGCTATATAACATCTGAAATGGATTCAACTCCATACTTTGACTTAAAGTGTGGACTTTGACTAGGCCAATTTTAAATTTTTCTTAATTTTTGTTTTATTTTTACATTTCAGCTAATCAGAGTTTGACTTGCTGTTACGCTTTCGATCAGTCCACCTATGCTTTTACCCGAACTCCTGTAACCCTGCGTTTTGCAATATCACCAAACGTTGTGGATATTTGCGAGTGGAGGCTAATGGGCTCAATGTGTCTCTCGATGTTGCCTCTCGGAAGGTGCAGACAGCCGGTTTTGCTTTGCCCCAAGGCAGCACACCACACAGCTCTCATCCTTTCTTGCTTTTAAGTGTCCGGGCCCGCCGCGCTGCCCACATAACACATGAGATGGATGCTCAGGTGTGACTGTTGCCTGCTTTTAGAAAGTGTGGATTATTGGAAGAGACATAAAATAAAGCTGAGAAAAAGGGAGGAGATCACAGTCTAGCCTCCAGCTCCGCGTTGCGTATTTTAGGAAAGCTGAGTTGCTTTTATGAGATCTTGTTTATTTGATAAAGACCAATACTTGAGTGCAGACATTTGATCATTTTGCTAACGTCATCGAGTTGTGGTTGAGCCCCCTCATGTTGTGCATGCATTTTCATATTCATTTGTGGGCTTTCTGTGTTTTTATATATACACTTCTTTCCTTTTCTCTTCTTTTTGGTAGCCCAGGGAACCACTAGCTTATGATGGACTTTACAAAGTCCGCACAGTCTCTGACAGTCGACTGTATTCTGAGACGTGGCTTTTGAAGTAATCACCTGCCTTGAATGTAAAAATATTTATGACTGTGTTTGCATCAAAAATTGCATGAAAATGAAAAGAGTTTTCATCACCTTAAGCCAGGATGATGCAGGTCTGCCTCTCTGCAGGTTGCTATATTGCACCATCATATGTCTTCAGTAGCAAGAATCCACAAGGGGGCTTTCATATTGGTTAGCTTTGTTTTATGGCTTTAGAGGTTCCTCTTCCACTTTGAGGCAAACAGTCACTGTCCTGCTGCTACACACAGACTTTAAAAAAAAGAGCTGAATTTTTGTGTATGGTGAAGGGGTTTTGTTGGATAAATGTGACTTTGAATAAATTAAAAATCATGTTATGTTATTCTGGAATTGAAAAAAACCACAAAGAGATCAGTCAGGACAGGATAATGACTTAATGATATGCAGATGACATCCTGGTTTCTTTGGGTTAAATGTAATATACAAGAAAAGTAAAGTTATACCGCCGCAACCACAAACATACGCCGATGTTTGTGCCGAAAAGTGTTTTAATGGATTGCATGGTGACGCTGTAAATCCCCACCACTTGGCAATATTAGAATGGTTCTTCATAACTTGGCCTTTCGTAAACCTTTTTTCCCCTCTCTGTCCTCGTTTCTTTCTTCAGTCTTACCCACTGGACTAAAATCAATAGCCTCATATAAGTGGAGACACGCACATTGACTCTGAGGCAGCTTACCATCTTTACAGCCTTGATGCAGATCCCAGAGGGAAAGCCAGAGAGCCCGGCCATTAGATGGTGTGTTTTATCGTAGGAAGGACAGTCTGCGGGGCTGTCTCAGTCATAACAATGGGAGAACTGGGCTGATATTCACATGAAGGAAAGGAGCAATGAAACATCCTGTGCTGATTGAAATATGCTACATAGTTCGCGCCCATGATTGAAGATGGATATGAAACACAAGCAAATCCTCTTGTTGGTTAGAGTTTCAATACTTTATTCTGTTTTTCGCTGGTGTTCTGACTTTTTGTTGCACCTTTATTGCCATCCAGAGAAACCCAATGTTTTCTCCTACAAATCCTAGAAGTCGTTCTGTTGCCTGCTGGCTTGTGTTTTGCTGCCTTCAGACCGGCGAGGTGCCTTCTGCGCCAACAGACTGCAAGTTCAAAATCTTAGACTGCAGATGGCTATGTTGATCCGTGTCGTGACCTCTGAGATTTGCAAGCTGGAGGCGAATGCACTCCAGCTTGAACTTGGTGCGCTCACCACATTCGCAGCACTGAACAAGGAAAGCCAGTTGCTGTGAAAAAAATCAGATGGAACGGCTCAATAGTTTAGCTGCTCAACATACAAGTTTTTTTTTTAATCCATCCCAAAGTAATGTGATCTTAAACATTAGCAATGTATACAAAAAATATATTCGTATTGGAGAAAGTTGGAACATCTACAGAATGGGACAGGATGTTGGGGTTTTTTTTGTGTTCATCCCCTGACTTATACTTTAAATATGTTTTCTTTTGTCTTCATGCTGTTAAAAGTAGACAGGAATATTGATCAACCAATGAATCAATGAATCAATGTTCCAAACACCAAAGTTTTTATGTAAGGATCACCTGAGATGATCTCTGGTCCATAAACCCTGAGACCACAAACACCATTTGGCTGGGTCTTTGTAGTTGAAGTAGGTCTTATTTGTCATTTTGTACAAGTCAATTTTCAGTTTGACGTTTCAGATTGTTTTGCCTTTTTGTCAAAAACGCCACGTCAAAAAGTGTTGATCATGGTGAATTGATAAAAAGCAATAAAAATGGAAAGACATCCAAAGGGGGCGAATACTTTCAATAGTACAACTGGATAATGTTTGCTGTGAACCCTGCTGAGTAACTTTGCATGTTGTGGGTGATTGCTAAATAATTAAGTTTGAATTTCTTAAAGATGTGAAGTAGTTTGGTAAAAATGTGAACTGTTGTTTTTCAAAGCTTAACCGACAGGTGCAAAACTGAAACCTTCAGCGAAACATGATATCTAAGTTAAAGGAGATGCTTTTTACCAAAGTTTCTTTATTGTTTGGACAAATTTTTCTCTTTTGTTTTTTTTTATGTTGCAGTGTTCATTCCGTTGAACTTTCTTTGCTTTATATATCACTGTTAATCCAGATGATTGGAGCCGAAATAGCTTTTCTTCCAACTTTATTTCCCCAACCAGTTCTGCGATTTGTTGCAATTAGCCATTATCAGCACACAGCCGGTCCTCTGATGGACCCCCTGCTGGCAGCCGCCGCGGTCGTTCGGTGGCTTATTTCCCTTCAGAGACAAAGGGGGAAAAATATCATAAAACACATTTTCAAATATGATTTTATTTTATCTGGAAAATGTAAGAAATTGTTCTTATGATGATGGAGATCCAAAAATAATAATAATAATTATAAAAAAGCTGGGAGGAGATGCTAATGAGTATAGCAAATGAGACTGTTATGTTGGTGTTGCTCGGAGATGTTCTGAGCTAAAATTAGACGCATTTTAACAAAATGACAAATGGTTTCACGTCTTGGTTTAAAAAGATAAAAAATAAAAGAGGGGGCGGGGGTGAATAAGACAATTTTACATTTTAGAACTTGTTTTGTTTCAATGAATGCTACAAATGTGAAATTAACACTCAACTGGGCATAATTTCCATATGTATATTTGGTACGGTACTGGGTATGTTTCCATAAATTAGAATGTAGAACTAGAGAACTAAATTTATTTTTCAGTCGTTCAGTTCAGTAAGTGCATCTCCTACCGTATCTAGTTTCATTACACAGTGACTGATGCTCTGTTGAGGGAAAGCAACAAAACTTGGGCGCTGAGAGAGTTGTATCCAAGCAGTTTGAACCAGAAAGTTGAGTGGAAGGAAAAAATTTACAAAGAAAGGGGCACTGTATCCTAAAATACATTTGTTTTTTTTATTTATTTATTTATTTTTTTGTGCTGAACTGTTAAATTAACACTTTTAATTTGTGATAAAATGCCATCTGTGTTTGTACGATTCATGCCAATATTCACCTGCTCTTTGCTTCCACAGGACTTCCTGGGCCAGGCCTACTGCACCCTGGGAGAGGTGGTTGGATCGCAGGGCAGTCGCTTGGAAAAGCCTCTTGGGTGAGTCAATTTAGCAGGAATCGTCAACACCGGTTCTGGTCTCACCATTGGTGACTGATGGTTACTGTATACAACATCAGAAGAGTCCGTCAATCACACTTTACTTGTGAAAGAAGAAAACCTCCAAAGTATTTTGGATTTCATCCCAGCTTTCATTCTTATTTGACAGCATAGTATATGTCCATCCGCTTTGTTAATGTGCAACACACAGAACAACAAGGTGACTCGTTGAGAGGAGTTCATCTGTGATTCCATCATCAGGTGATGAGAAAGTGGCTGAAAATGTTCCTATCAGGGAAGTGGACCTCTTTTGAGCTCTAGTTTGTGCACATTAATTTCTGCGAGAAGAACACGGAGTTCTGATGATGTTCTATAATTGGACTTTTTTTCAGCGCGTTATGTTCTTGGCTGCTGTTTCTGGGGAAACTGAGGTAAAAAGTACAGAGTTACAGAAGCTGCTAATTAAAAATGTGCACTTGCGTACACATACTTGATACAAATATAGATTTTATTTTCTTCTCCTTCTTTGCAATCAAAACTGAACACTTAATATTCTAGTGGCACTAACTTTGCATCCTTTATTTGTAAACCAAAGTGCTGGGAAGAGATTCTGATGGTGCTAAATGCCCTTTTTTGTGCATTATTGTTCTAAAATTTTGAATCTAAACTTTGATATTAATAAAAAAGCATTCAGTCAGTATATGGCATATTAATGCTGCTACATTACGAAACTAATCATCATTAATTTTGGAATCAGAAGAAGTGAATCAAATTGTAATTAAATGCAAACAGTAATTGTGCTCAATTGTATAGACAGATTTAAAATTTTATTCTGATTGAATTTGTCAGTTTTAAGTCAATTTTCACAGAATTGGACTGACGTAGTCAATTCTGTGAAATAAGAATGAAGTGTGTTTAATTGTAGGGAATGAAAATTAGATGGACTCTATGTTCATTTTAATCACCTTGAAGTTAAATGTTTTCAGCTGGATTAATTGTAAAATCTAATACAATTTAATATCACAGAAATGCAATGACGGCTACAAGAGCTCTAGCTAAGAACAGTCATATGCTAACGAGCATCAATGATAAAAATCCATTTTACCAATAAAAATCCATTTTACCAATCTTTCATTTAATTTCGGACAACACTTTTTTTTTTTGTTTTGTTTGCAACATTCTACAAATTTGGCTCCTGAAGGCTGAGGGACGTCTGCACAATCGCTTCTAATCAAACACGTGAAGCTTAAGGCTCGTGAGATTGTTTAAATATCTGTTATTATTTGTCTGCCAATATGTTGCTCATGAAACTCGTTTTCCATATTGCACCGCAGTAGCGAGTCGAAATGAAATTGCACAAGCTCGTGAGGGAGTGAGATGCACCATGGAAACTTCTGGCACTTTCTGCGTCACGGTGACCTCTGGTATGTCGAGCTTAATAAGGTTATACGAAGCTGGAAATTGAAGGAAAAGTGCCATCATGATGGTACTTGATGGACATCATTTGCTGATGGTACTTGATGTAAAAACATTCATGGCGAAGTAAATTATTTTACCCTTCACTCTGGAGAACAGACTTCAACTCCTCGTCGTTTGTAATTTGTCGAAGTGTGTTGTCAGAGAATCTTTGTTTTTGATTACTGACAGAAACACTGGCTCATTGCAGCAACACAAAACGCTAAATGAGCTTCATCAGGAGTAATTTGCTCTCATCAAGAAATTGGCTTTGTTTTAATTTGAGCTTATTTGAGCTTTGTGCTCACTTAAAGCTTAGAGTTGATTGTAACTTCGTTTTGCTGAAGGAGTTATGGGTTCAGAGTTCGGCAAACCTCTCTCTTCCTCCTCTTCCTCTTCCTCACGCTCCATCACAATTTATGATGCTGAATTAGTACAACAAAGGAGGGGCTTGAAACTTATAAAATTGTACACAACTTTTTGTTGGGGCTTCTCCAAAGTTATCATGGGCATCTTGACTGCTTCTTTAATGTTAGAATAAAAGAAGGAAGCACACGTTTTTATTTTTATATGTAAAATAAACTACTCATCATTTTCATTTCATTTCACAATTATATGACTTCATCAATGGCATGAAATCCAACAACCAATTTCAAAGACACCAAACTTTGTTGTTGTTTAAAAAATAGTTAAAATTATGCAATTCCCCTTCAACAAACATCTTAAACTACCTTACAGTAAGAGAATTCAACATATGAAATGTGTTTTTAGTATGCATGGCTTTCATCTTATTTTCTTTTGTTCCAATTTAGCTGTCTGCTACTATTAACTACTTTTATTTCTCCAAAATCTCTGCTAATCGTCCTATGTATGACAGTCTTATAATTATGCATCATGACAGGGAGGCAAAGTACAAAAAAGTAAAATATCAAAGTTGGAAACGTTTACATCGCGTTTCTCATGTCACGTACTGCTGGTGAGAGAGAGACAGAGAAAAAACTGATTGAAATGAGTTTATTAAATTCAAGTTTGATTTGTGCAGAATCAAAAGAAACCGAGACACAAAGCCGACAGCTGTTGCAGTTGTCGTTTCACAGACATCGTGTCTGTATGGATGTGTCTGTTAGACTTCTGCAGACGCTCACCTGCAGCCAGAGTCACTGGGGAGGCTCTTTAACAATTTTAATAAGGGCTAATTATAACTAATTACATTGTTCAATCAAAATCCAGTAGGGCTTGAGGTGCGTGTGTGTGTGTGAGAGAGAGCGAGAGACAAAAAGAGAGCAACGGAAGACAAAAGACAGGACACACTTGGTGAAGCGTCTCGCTGCCAAGGCATGACAGCCGTTAGTGAAACCACCACTGACGGTTTGAGGGTTTTTACACAAAAATGTAGAATGCAAATGAATCACATTTGAAATGCTACTGATTCCTATTAATATTACATTTAAAAAGTTCAAATCTGTGACATCATTTTGTGTTTTAAATTTACTGTCTAATAGTCAGGCTACCTGCTCAGGTAGCCAGTGAAGTTGCTCAAATATTGTTACAAAGGACCCAAAAGATGCACAAATTAATCTCAATGCAACACTATGCGAATGCTCTGTCTGCACTGGTGAAGGTGTATTCACTTTAAAATGTGCGAAATGTCTCCATCTGATAATTATGTGAACACCTTTGACAGAGTTTAAAGAGCAGTAAACTTTATTAGCAGATGTTTAAATATATTCTTAAAAAGCTCTAGAAAAGAGCGAGAACTTTTCTGCAAAAGTTGAAAAGTTAGTTGTATTGCGTCAATGTATGTGGTTGAATTAATGCAATACATTCTACGTTTTACAATCCTCATCCCAATAAACACACACTATGCCAAAAGGGCACATCAAAAGCAACATTCATATGACAAAAATATCACCAGGTTTGATCTTTCACCAAATGTGCTACATTTCTTCACTTCAGACTCTTAACCTGCCTTTTTAATGACGACATACTTGCTTCCAGGTCTCAGATTATCCGTTGCTGTTGCATTTTGACCGTGCGAGTTTATTTTTGTTGTTGATCACAGGCAGATCCAAAAGGAAGGTCTTTTAAAAACAATTTAAAAAAAGCCCATATCTCTGCTTTGCACCAGAAACAGACAAAAGGTAAAAACAGGTGTAAGCCCATCGCAGCAGCAGCATAAGACGCCACCAGACTCTGAAACGCTGCCAGAAACGACTCCACCAGTCCAAGTGCCCTGCTGTGTCCGCCAGTTCATGTAATTTTCACATCAGTGCAGACAGACTGTTAGACAATCTCCTGCAATGGAATCAAACGTTTCTTTACAGGCGACTAATCTGTCTCTGATCGTCTGATTCTATTTAAATAAGAAGTTGTGCTCATTTTGTCCCCTTGCCGTGTCCGTCGTTTCACACACAACTTTTTGTGCCACTAAGTTGTACCTTCTGCCGCAGAACATTTCCCATCAACCACGGTTCAGCTTGTACTCTCCAGCGTCACATTTTATACACGCTTTGACAACTTCGGATTCAAAGTGACTTCCTACATTCGACTAAACGTATTCAACAGGGAAAGCTATTATGTCAGTATTAGATCACTTTATCCTGGTGTTATAATAATTTCAGAAGTCAGCTAGACTAAAGAGTTGTCAGAAACAAACCAAAAGGGAATTCACGGCTTCCACATACTTCATTCAAAGTGCTGAAATCGTCTTTCGTTGATGTAGACAAAACTGCATCATTTGTTCACAGATAGACGTCCACCTTTACTTACAATAAAATAGTAATGTATTTCACCCAGAGGTCTGTGTGAAGTTTTGTAAAATAGGTCGGGGAAGTTTGTTGCATTTTTTTATACGCATCCAATAAACTTGTTGATATTTTGCTTAGCTTTGCTATCTGTTTTTTTTTGTATCTGCAGGAGATAGGAATATTCTGCTCTGATGTGGTGAGAAATTTTATGCATTCATATATAATTGCAAGATTGTCAAATGGCAGAACTCCTGACGGGAAATTGCACATCGTCGCCCATGGAGGAGCTGTCGTAGCAGGAGAGGCACTCCTTTCTCTGTGACTCTGAGGAGGAGTGAACCAGTCGGGTTGAGTTGTGATGTGTTCTGCTCCGGATGAAGTATGTGGGATGATTTAGCTGTACTTTATAAATTGTTGGATTGCACAGTTGAGCAGTTGGGAATGTCAGCAACTCAACCACTAAGTGATATGTGTGATTGCTACAGAGCTGAATGGATGTGGATGTACAGAGCATCACAGTAGACTTTCTGCACAGCCATCGCGACGTGATGATGGTACAAATTAGCTCAAACCATCATAATAAACTTTATGTAATAATACATTTTAGTCAACAAATTAGGATCGAACACATTAACAATTGTGAAAGGAATAGGTGATTGCAGTGAGTCAACAATCTTTAAATAGTGTAGTGTTTGATTCAAACAGAGGTAAAGAATCGCAGCTGCGACGCTCTGGAGGTAAAGAACTCCAGAGTTTGGAAAGAAATGGTGAAATGAAGAGAGAAGGAAGATTTATGGTGGGTTTCTCATTGGAGTAATACGTAACTGGAACGAAGCATACT